>JADRCH010000033.1:14225808-14400564 GCA_019843965.1 Rhynchomys soricoides | reverse complement strand
AAATTGCTTTGATTTGTGATGCTTTAATTATTTAAAATACAAAAAAAATGGATTTTCTAGAATAAGAAAAGAAAAAAAAATACACAAACTACAGTTACTATAAACACCAGAGAATACAATTGTTAGTCACAGTTTCAGAGAAACATGGGTAATATGAATGACAAGGAGCATATTTCAAGTATTGAGGGACTGCCTCTCTCAGTTATAATATATAGTGGCAATAATGAAATCTAAGATTATATTTCTATATATTCTAATTTCCAAGAAGAAGCAGAAATTTAGCACCATCATTTATTCTTTAGTATAAAGGAACTAGTTTTGAAAAAAGTATCCTTAGAAGATGTGGTCATTATTAAATTTTCACAGAATATACTTATATAGATTTATACTACAGTGGGAGAGGGAATGGGGAGAGGACTCGGGGTAGGTTCAGGATCAGGTGTGTGCAAGGATAGAAATGATGGCCAGATGAACATGAGAATGAATGAAAATTTGCAACTGATGGAGGTGTGAAGGTGGGAGGCCTCTTGAGGACATGACAGAGATATGGAATAGGTGAGGCACCCAAGAATCAATGGGGGTAGCCTTAGCTGTGACTCACAGTACTGGCTATATGGAATCTGAAGAGGTCACCACCTGTAGCAAGACAGGAATCCCAGTGGCACAATAGGGACACCAATTCACTCACAAAACTTTCCACCCAAAATGTATCCATGTCTACAAGAAATGCAGGGACAGGGCTTGGAACAGTGACTGAAGGAAAGGACAGACAATAACTGGCCCAACTTGAGAGCCATCCTATGGTCAAGCAACAATACCTAACACTATTGATGATATCCTGTTATTCTTGCAAACAGGAGTACAACATGGCTGCCCTTTGAGAGGTTCCACCCTGCATCTGACTCAGAAGAATGTAGAGGTCCATAGTCAAATACTGGATGGAGTTTGGAGACCCTTATAGAAGAGTTGGGAGAAGAATTTCTGGCCCTGAAGAGGATAGGAACTCCACAGGAGATCTAACAGTGTCAACTCACCAGAACCCTTGGGACTCTCAGAGACTGAACCACCAACCAAAGAGCATACACAGGTTGGACCTAGTCCCCACCCCCTTCACCCCACCCACTTGCTCACCACACCCATCTGCACATATGTAGCAGATGTGCAGCTTGGTTTTCATGTAGGTCCTGAACAACTGGAGCAGCTGTTGACTACCTGTGGGATATATTCTTCTATTCGGGCTGCCTTGTCTCAGTGGGAGATGATATGCCTTGCCTGAAGAGACTTGATATGAGATGAGCCAGGGTGGGGGATACCCACAGAGTACTTCCACCATCTCAGAGAAGTAAGAAAGGGAGCATGGGGGAAATAATTGTGGGAAGGAGTGTCTGGGAGGTAGCAATGAGTGATGTATAAAATGAATAAATAAAAACACATGCATACAGTGTAAGTCAAATAAAACACAGTGTGTATCTAGGTAGAGGTTAATCAGACTTTTAATCTTCTTTGACTTTCTCTAGGTTGAATTTAGAGAGTTGGAATGAGTTCACTGCAGTATCATGTCAAGAAGAAATAAAGCATCTTAATTTCACCCAAGGTAAGAAGCTCTTTATAGATTCCAGATGACAGTAGAGGAATTGCAAAATCATTTCCCAAGGTGCCTACTACAGAAACATGATAAAAATGGCTTATGTGATATATATATATATATATATATATATATATATATATATATATTAGCATGGCACTTATATTATCAATAGATCAGGCCAAGTGAGTTCAATTACTAAGATTCCTGCATCTCAACAGCTATACTCTTCCTCCCCCTACAAAATTGAGTTACTGCAGCTGACTACACTTCCCATAATCCTTCTCGGATTTCATTCCACTCAGCTAGCTCATTTTTTTTTTCTGCCTCCTTCGAATCTGACAGGCCAGGGAGAATTCTGATTTCAAAGGGATGCTTAGATTCTGTACTGATGCCATCTAGAAATTTAAATTCTCAAAGTCATACTGCTAAGGGGAAAAAGGTAAGACAATTTATTATAGGTTTTTATAGATTTATTTTAAAAGAATTTGAGGAAACAGTGTTTTGTTTTTAGCTCTTTGTCACTTGATTTTTGTTCCATCTCTGCAAAGTAAATTGCAAAATAAAACATTTGGCAATATTACTGATAGGTGTATTTGGAATGTGACATTAATATTTTGATAAAGAATTCTCACAGAAATTTCCCATAAGGCCTCCAAGGTCTCTGAATGCAGCTAAGTAAATTGGAAAATAAGCTTTCCACAAATGAATAACCTACTAGACAAAAAAAAAAATAAAAAAAAATAAGAAAACCAAACCCACAAACCCATTATATTTTTTCTAATATATATTCCATCATACTAACAGAACAACAGATGATTTTAAGTTACTTAGGGGATTACTATCTTCATAACTAATACAGGCAAGTATTTAGTAATAACTTATTCTCAAACAATTTCCTGTTAGACAGTATTTGCTTCACACTTTGCCAATAGAAACTTAATACTTAAACTAAGAATATATTAAGAAAATCTCAATTAACTACAACAAAATCCATTACTGTGTTAATAAATATCTTTGAAAACTAATACTTACTATTTCCTCTTTCCTAAATAGTGTGGTTCATGGTTCTGTCTTAAATATGTGCATTCAATGATTATATTGAGCTGCCTCTGCCTGGGATTGACCTAAAACCAGTGTATGGATATATGCCATGTATAAGGTTTTCACAGTTGCAAATTATTAAACCATTTTTCTTTAATAATTAATTCTCTGAAAAGAATGAGATACATGCATCATTTATTTTAAATATAATTTTGCATCACTGGAATAAAGAGAATTTTTTCTATTAACCTAAAAATTAAATGCAAAAGACTTACTATAATACAGAGAACTGCACTCTGAAATTACACAACTGTCTAGTGTGTGGTCATTTTCTCCTCTGTCTCTTTTCTCAAAGCATGGAGAAGAAATTCTATAAAATATAATCCAGAAAGAGAGAATATTAAGAAACAATGAAAACCATGAAGATAGCCTGAGGTGGTCAATACCATGCCGCCTCTCCAGCCAAGCAGAAAACTCAGATTTATATTTAGCTTCCTTTTCATGCTTCTACTCTGACTCTGACATTGTACAGAATTAGATAGCCTTAAACTACCCAGATTAATTATAAATATTTTTTAATCAAGATGTAGCTCTTCCAACTTCTAACTATAGAATATTGCCTTTATGAAGTCTCATGCACCTGGAAAGGGAACTTAGTGGCACTCTTAATGGTCTGTTCTGATTTAGCGTCAGTCTTCAGTGTGCTATATATACAACTGTGTCACTCTAGTCAGAGTTTGAATATTTTATTTTTCTGCTTAAACTCTAGCAATGCCTTCAATACCAGGTTCTAGCAACATACGCTTCTCAGTACCTTCATATATTCATCCTTACTTCAACAATGATTAATATATTACTAATAACAAATGTGTAATATTTTTCTTAGAAATCTTGTTGAATGTGTCACACACATTTAATGTGAGGAGATAGGTAGTTGGAAGAGAAGGTTATGATAACCCAACTTAAGTTGCATTCCAGTGTTTCCCAGATAAAGTTGAGCAAATCCATGATTTTGTGTTCAGAACTCCTGTTCTTAACCTTTTGCTATGCTTCAGTCTTTGTTATGTCCCAACATTTTTAAAATTTCCTCTATCTTTTCTCTAAACATATTGAAGAAACTTATCCATGGTATTATCCACCAGCATAGGTCTTGTGTTCTGTGTTTGTAACTTTTCACTTCTTTTTACTCTTAGATAATGTTATTTTCTACCTGGATAATTACCATTCATCGAATGCCTTTCCATTTTACCCAGCTATTGTACTCCCAATCTAAGTAGTTCAAATTACCATTGTGCACAGCATAGAGGAAACAAAAGTGATTGTCAATAAATACATTTCATGAGAAAATTAATGGGAAAGACACAAGTATTTAATTGTAAAACACAGCATGTTGTCATCATTACTTGAATTTTTTGTTCTAAAGAATAAGTTTGCTGCCAGAAGTGTTTCCTATGCCAAATATTGCACCACCAACAATTTTCCAAAAGATCTTCACTTTCTAAATACCTCTAGCCTGTGTCTGAATTCTTTAAGAACACCAAAATTTACTTCTGTTAAGTCTGCTGCTGTATTCAGGGAGCATAGAGCTGGAATAACAATCAATTTGCATGGCAGTAGAACCCAATTTTATTTGAAGAAAAGGAACAGCTATTTTGATGTTGCTTTTGTATCAGAAATGGATGGCTCCATCCTACTCTCTCCTTTTCCTTCCTGTGCTCTTGCTTTCTCTGTCTTTCAATCTGAGGCCATCTTTGCTCTTGAATTTAATCCTGACTTGGCTGTGATATTAAGTGAGAATCCTTGAAAAAGTTATAGATTCACTAAAGGTCTAGTCATAATTATCATGTGTTATTCTTTTATTTTCCCCAAATCCTTAGCTTCAAAAAGCTAATTTTTCCTCTCTGGACTGCTATTGGCAGAGTCTAGAGAATTACTAAATGGGGAGACTGACCCAGAGATAAAGGATCTTCTCTGACCGGTAGGTCAGCTTGGCTGGCTTGGCTCATAGGTGAATCGTTTGCTATTCTTTGTGTTAGTCAATAACATGTATGTAGTTACTATGTTGTGGTGATTCATCTTGTCACAAAGCAGAGTCACCAAGAAAGAGGAATATCAAGTGAGAATTTGCCTTCATTACATTGGCCTATGGATGTGTCTGTGGAGCATTGTTTTGATCAATGATTGATGTGAGGAGCCAAAGGCCATTGTGGAGCATGTGAACCTTGTGTGTATGAGAAGCACATTGATTAAGCCTTCTTAGTTTCTGCCTACAGGATTCTCCTTTGAGTTTCTACTTTGGCTTATTTGACTCAGTAATGGAGTTTTTGTATTAGGCATTAAAGTTTCCAGGACAGAGAAACAAAAGAGATAACATTGAAATAGATGCAGGCCCACATAGTCTTCAGATAAAAAGGGATATTCTTCATATAAAGGATCTTCATGATAAAGTTAGCAGTATCTTATTACAATTTGAAAAATGAAGGAAAACTAACCATACTCAATTATGTGTTGACATATCAAGATGCCCACATACCCTTCATAACTTTTTGGATGTGCTAAAACACACAGACACAGAGACACACAGACACACACACACACACACACACACACACACACACACACACTCATTCATTCATTTTGTATTCCACCCTGGCCTAAATCCCAGTTGTTCCTCTTTCTTTGTTTAGAACACATACCAGTGCTACTACCTAGCATAGTCTCCACTTCCGGTATCAATTGCTTTGTGCATTAGCATGTCAGCTATATTCCAACTACTTTATGGGATGTCCATCTATGGGAAACAGCCATATGCTGGCTAGTTGGCAGACTTCAGCTGAATCCAACATTCTTTATTCTCTTCTACCTTTAAATAGTCAGTTTGATTCAGTAGCCTGAGCACTCACAAAATTCAGAAAGGATACCAAGATCCTATTTTGGAAGGCATTCTGGGTGTCTACCTTTCACTGCCCTCGGTTACAGAAAGAATGAAGAGGACTGTCATTTCCTCTTTCAAAGGCATTCTACAAATCCTGTGTGTGGTCTCCAGAATATGGCCAATTTTACTGCCTATAAATCAACACCGATGTTTTCTGCTTCCAGTTATAGGAGGTTTTTTTTTTAATGTTCATATTTAAAAATAAAAAACACAAAAGAATATATTTTAACAGCTTTTGTTTTCAACTCCGTGAAGAAAAGTAAATTGGAGAACAGTGTAAATCCCAATCACCATTCTTTACCAACCAGATAATAACCTCATCACCATGGGTTATGACTTAACATCACTCAGGTAATAATACATAAAAATAAAGAAATTTGACACAGGTGGCTAAATAAAAGATTTTTAACAACCCTTTGAGAGAACACGTTTTCTGAGAATGTTTGAAGACGACAATAAGGTTGAAGGGATAAAGCATTTGGTATAGAATGGCAGGGAGCTGTAATAATTTTAGGCAGAAGAAACAGTGAGAAAGTAAAAAGTTTCTATCTTGGTAGGCTTCTTGTACATTCTTGGGTTCTAACTATAGATAATTTCCTTTTAACAGCATCTTACACATAGAATACAGAAACCAAACCTGCCAGACAGATCATAACAGCTGCTAGGGAACAATTGCCAGAAAAAAAAAATGGTCAACAGATACAATTTGTGAAAAGATATGCCTATCCATTTATCTTCAGGATAACCTAGTGTCCATGGAAAGGTGTGTAAGATTATAGTTCAGATATAAGATAGAAGTTTCCTGAAGGGGGCAGTTCTTGTTCCCAATTGGTCTTTGATTTGTCAGTAAAGAAAGCTGGGGTCCAATTGCTGGGTGGAAGGTACAGATGGGACTTCTGGTCCCAGGTCCCAGGAAGAAAAGGGAGATGCAAGGAAGGAGGGAGGAGTTTCTGCTTTGGAGGGAGAAGAACATAACAACCATGTGAGATCTCAGGAGGAGCTTGGGCCTATTAGGCAGGTGGCCAAGGATGCTTGGCAGGGGCTAGGTGGTGCTAGCCACTAAGATTGGGGAGATGGAGAGATGGAGATAATAAATTGGTAAGAGCACACTTTTCTAGGCAGGAGATATCTGTGCCAAGAAATTATGCCAAGAAGGCAAGTTTTAAAGTAACAAACCATGTGTGTCTTTTATCTGTAAATTCAAGGAAAGATGGGAAGGGGCTGGTAGTGTGGTCACTTCCCAGAGCTTAAGGCAGGTAGAGCAAATGGGAAGCCAGGTGGGGGCTGGTAGCTCAGCTGGTCCTGAAGCAAAAGGTGGTAGTAATAAAACTACATACAACAGTTTTCAACTGGGAGAAAGTAATAGTAGTAAACAAACAAAAATGAATTAGCAGAGAATTATGGAATCTTTAAAAGAAATTCTTTTAAACACAAAATTTAGGTTGGTACAGAAGAAAGATCATATTTTTTTCTTCCTACCACAGATGTGAGACTACTTGAAATAACTGGCTACAGCTTATTAGTTCAGTACATTCTTTTCTTAATAGTCTCTTATTGCTCAAGTGTCCCCAGTGCTTAAGAGTGTATGCACTTGAGGGTGGGTTAATAAAAGGCCTTTCATACTAGGTGACAGCTGCGAATAACAAGAAAATAGAAGCCAACTTTTATATTCTAGGCATAGTCAGTCTGTAAACCAAATACACTTTCATTGGATGAGTTCCATATATATCCATGAATACCTTATCTCTTCAGTGTCTACAAAGAAAGATACTGAAAAGTTCCTTTGGGGCTTCCAAGATTCTCCTATGTCGAAGAATCAGCTAAGTTTGGAATCCACAACAAACTCTGCAGTTGAAGACTACTTTTCATGGTCAAATTGGGCTGTAGCAAAGAATACTGAAGACCACTCTGCTCAGTGAGAAACTTCCTTAATATGTGACTAGTGGTGGAAGCTTCTGAAGAAGAACCAAATAAAGTTTCTGTGTGAAACCTGGAGATCAACAGAAATAAGGTAGAGTGTAGATTTTGCACTCTACAAATGCAAAGGTTTTGGTCCCTGTTCACATTAAGCTTCATATCAAGTTGATTTCACCCAATAGCGATGTAAGAGAAAGGGAGACACATGGAGATAAAATATGCAGGAATAGAGACTGTTAAAGGAACAGAATCAAAACCTTAACACGTTCTAATGGGAGGCAAAGAAACATCACTCATTGTGTGAAGTTGCCCATAGTCAGACCTTGCTTGCCATCATCAGCACAAACCAACTCAGAGAATCTTTCACAATGGACTTTTTAAAAAAATGTTTTCTTCCTCACCTTCCCCAATATTTTTATTTTCCCCCAATTTATGTTAAAAATCTATCTATGACATCCAGAAGGATGAGGGAAGCCTCTATGAATGTAAATGGTACGTTGCTTAATTGTTTCACTGCCCAGTATTCTGATGAAAGAAGATCTATGGTGAGTGAGTTTTAACTACAAACTTTGATCTCTTAGGTTGACATTTATAAATTAACTTTTTTCTTCATTTTCAAACACCATTGGTAATCTCAAAGTTTTCAAGAAATCCTTTTCATGTGTTACATTAAAATACAGACAGGTATGTAAGTTATTTTCATTTCTTTCCAGAGAAATATGGCAAATGCTTTAATGTGAAGGTAATGGCAAAAACCATGATATTAAGTATAACTGAAATGAAGATCTACATAAAACATGAGAGAGAGAGAGAGAGAGAGAGAGAGAGAGAGAGAGAGAGAGAGAGCAGTCATTGTTCTACAGTGTCAGGAGAGTCCCACTTGAATTCCAACTCGAGTTTACATAACATACAGTCGTGACATGCATTACAACCTCCCAGATATATAAAATGAAGAGGTAGTGTTAGAACTGTCTAGTATCTCTACCAAAATGTGAACCTATAAGGTCATTTATAGTTGGGAATAACTTAATACTACAACTAAAGCTTATAAATGAAGGATTAATCTTTTTCACTATTGTACTATTTCTCAATCCATTTTGAAATCCCTGTTAAAATCATTTCGTTTAAGAATGGTGTACAAGCATGTATAAATATCAGCTAGTTTCAAGCTAAAAATGATACTTTAAACTTTTATCCCATATGGGTAGACACATTTACAAGTTATAATAAAGGGACCTGGTGACATAGATCAGTGGTTAAGCATAATGGCTCGGAAAGTATATAGATCTCAGTCTTAATCCTCAGCACCAACAAAAAGCCAGTAGCAGCAAATATTCCTCCAACACCAGAAGTTTAGCGGGACCTCAGCTCACATTAGGTTCAGCAGAAGGCTTGTATCAAAGAAATGAATTTGAAAGTGATAAAAGCATTCAGCAATTTCGTTTGCCTCCTTCCTAAGTCTCCACATAGAACACATACACATATAGTTCATATACAGGTGTACAAAAGCAAAAGAACTAAGTAAAATAACTCAATAAATTAAAAAGTTATGATGGAAAAATTCTTTGAAAGCAAGGACATTATCATTTTCATAGTATGCCACAGGCAGTAACTGGTTTAGAGGTATACATTATAATTGAGAAGCTGTCAAATAGCTATTGACTGAGTAAATCAGTGCATACAATTCACAGTAGTGAAAAAATTGTTTGTGAAAAAAAAAATACTAGGTCCATGTTGACATGTGCCATCCCATCTAGGCTAATATGAATACAAGGTAGAACAAACCAATGCAGCCTCTGCCCTGGACTGTAGACAAGACACTGTATTTAGATATTGGAACCCTCTACACTTCAGCCATTATTGATACTAAAATGAACACAGGCATTTAATGTCAAATGCAGTTTCCTCACAATCAGCCTTTCACTGTCTATTTCAGAGCTTCATTACTCTGAGTGAAAATTTTGAATCTGGCATCTGCCTGTAACTATCTTTTCTGTTCAAAGTCACTTCGCCATTTTTATGACGCTCCAGGTGGAGCATGAGTAGTGTGTAAGAAAGATATTTTAATGCAGTCTCAAAACACAAGGGTTAAAAGAAAGTCAGACCCTTATATGGAAGGGAAAGACACACCTGAGAGCATAAGTGTAGGCCCCTCAGAGAGAGTTGCAGAAAGTAAGACATATCCAAGTATTGAGTATGGACTCCTTGAATGAGGTCATGACCCATTGTTGGTGGTTGTTTAGTTTTATTCTTATTGTGATTTTACAATTGTCAAATATAGAATTTTGGTGGGGCATTAGATTATTATCTTTGAAATGTTGCTAAGAACCCTAAATGAGATTACCAGATGGTTCTGGACAGATTCAGGATAGGGTTATAATTGATAATATAAAAGTCTAGTTCCAGGACTACAAAAAGATAAGATGGATATCTTTACTGTGAACAATAAAAGAAGAAGAAAGAGGAAGTGGAGGAGGAAAAGGAAAGCTTTGTTGTAAATCATCAGGTAATCTTTGGGGAAAGCAAACAGGCCCTGCACTAGGTCATGAACATTCTAATTCTAGGCCTAGTTTATTGTGACTTTAACAAAAACTGACCATCTATGAAAAAATATGGACTTTTGCTGGCAGCCTTTATAGGAAATGTCATTAATTCTGCTAGAATTCTCTCACCGCAAGAAACACAGTCATACTCTAAGGTGAGTTTCTCTTCATGTTTCATGTTCCCATAATTCCTCTGTTGTGCACACACTCATTTCACAGCCCATGTGTATAGGTAATGGGGAAAATACAGGAGTAGGTTCTCTCTATCATGTGGGTCTAGGCACCAAATAGATTATTCATCTTAGCACCAAATGCTGTTGTGCAGTTGTCTTAGCAACAAGGAGCTACATTACAGGTACTAACCAGGATGTTATTATACATCAGCCAATGTAAGTAGGCAATTGGTTATAAATTTGGGACTAGCAGGGGGATATACAAAAATGATTTGAATCTGGGGAATTATCAGCATATTGTTCTTATTTTAAAATAGAGAGGATTGACTCACAACAGAATTGGTTGTCAGCAAAAACAGATTCAGGTGCAAAGCTGTGGCTGACTTTGAGTTTTAATGGTGTAAACAAAGTAAGAATTATGATAGATTCAAAGTGAAAGAGGAAGAAAGCCCTGAAGTACATGAGGGAACCTGCTGAACATGGAAGCTTGAAGAGAGAGAGAGAGAGAGAGAGAGAGAGAGAGAGAGAGAGAGAGAGAGGAGATAGTTAGGGACATTTTTGAGAGTTATTTGCTGATCCCTCTGATTCTGTTTTTTTTGTTTTTTTTTTCAAGATTTTTTCCATACTGTTTGTTATTTGATTTGGCAAAATGAAGGAGACTAGTGGTGAAGAGAGGCATGTGGAGAGGGTGATGGTGAGTTAATATAGTCAAATACAATATATTTGAACAAAAATGTCAGGATAAATCCTGACTTTATGATAACTATGAAGCAAAAAAAAAAAAAAAGCAAACCTAAAAAAAAGGGACTAAAGGAATGTGTCCTATGATTATATACAAAGATGTCACTGTATGTACACACATATGTGTATACACATATATGTGTATAATGGATTAATCAATTTTCATTTTATAAAATAGACTCATGTTACATCTTTAAT
This sequence comes from Rhynchomys soricoides, assembly GCA_019843965.1. Classification (NCBI taxonomy): domain Eukaryota; kingdom Metazoa; phylum Chordata; class Mammalia; order Rodentia; family Muridae; genus Rhynchomys; species Rhynchomys soricoides. The sequence goes on along the minus strand of JADRCH010000033.1, from coordinate 14,389,428 downwards.
GGTAAGACTACTTTTAAAAATTTAATAACCTAAGAAACATTTAAAACATTTCTGTAACATCTCTACTCAAGATTAAAGTTTTAAAATAAATCAGTAAGATCAAAAGACTAAAGAAGTTTTTTTTATTTCAATTTTAGCATTCCATAATCACAATTAAAATAAAATATTGGGACTAGAGAGTTATCAAGTGGTTAAGAGTACTTGCTGCTTTTACTAGGTTCCTTTGCAACAGTTACATAATGCCTCATGTCATCTGTAACACCAGTTCCAGGTAATTATTCATCTTCGTCTGATGTTTGAAGTCACCCAATATACATGGTGCACATACATGCATGAAAGCAAAAATTTACACACATAAAAATAGCCAAATATATAATAATGGAAACCATGGTGTAGTTTTAAAAATAATCACAATAGAAATATTTGTTATACATCTTGGTATAAATATGCATAAATATGTATGCACATATACATATATCTGCATAGATGTTTTAATCTTGCTGTGTTAGTATATTAATTACCTTTATTCTGCTGTGATCAACTACTATAATTAACAGAAACCCATGGGAAAAAACAGTTTATTTTGGATTATGGCTCGGGAGGGATGAGACCCTCAGGGCAGGGAGGCATACTAGCAGACATCAGGCATGTTGACAAGAATCAGGAATCTGGGAGATAATATCCTTAACCACGAGAAGAAAGTATATAGGGTAAACTAGAAAGGCAAGGCTATGAACTCTCAAAGGCAAAGCGTATTAATGTATTTACTGCAGCAAGGCTATACCACCTCCAAAGCTGGCATCCACTGGGAACTAAGTATTCACATATTTGAGCCTAGAGAGGACATTTTTCATTACAACCATCAGAGCTGGAGATTAAGATAACTGAGATTCTCAGAAATGCTGAGCAAATGGCACTCTTAATGCATCCTCCGTCTTGACTGTATATATTTTTAATTAATATTTGATAGTTTTAATTTTGTCAGCACAAATTCACATGAAGAAATAAAGAAGTAGGTATTCAAGAGAACTATGTATTAAATTGTTCTTGTTTCCTTCCACTGTTCTCAATGAATGTCAGTAGATGCTGAGTCTCTTATTATAATGAGCAAATAGCTTTCCATGGAACATACATTTTTATGTGCAAACAGCTGACAGTTTTTCTCAGTCTTCCAAAATATACAAGGGCTTCATGTTTCTAGTTAGAACATCTGTTGGCTTGACAAAGACAGATTGTATGGCACTTTATTCAAATTACCTATGAAGTAACTCAATGATTTTTATTACATGGATGAGAAGAAAAATGGATAATGTATTAGTAGTTTCAATGTGTTACTATTAGCATATGAAAGACAGAAATAAAATGGTGCATTATTGACTTGCATCTGGATATACAATGTCTGTTGGAAGTTGGAAAGAGATCATCAGAGCCCCTTCCTCAAGTGTTCTTTAGAGAGGGTGCATTCTCTTTATTATTCATAAATATTTAGTCACTTATCTGCTGATTTATTTATGTGTTGAGTTGGGGTGCACATGCTTGTGTACAATTTGGTGGACAAAAGTGGACTTTGGGCATCCTTCTCTATCACTTTCCACCTAATCTTTCAAGAAAGGGTCTCTCCCAGCACCATTGTTCCTATTTTCTTGGCTGGAAGTCCCAAGGATCCTCTTGACTCTCCTTCAGAGCCGGGTTTAGAAGCATATGGAAGATACCCAGCTTACATGATGTGAACCTTACATTTGTACAGAAAGTATTCTTTTCCTTAAACTATCTGTCCAGAGCTGGTACATTATAATGATTAAATTATCTATAATTCATGGCATTGTATATATGAAACCGTGTGAACATGGTATTCTCATTTCTTCAAAGCTGCCTATTTATGATTTGCATCAATGAGTTTTTTTTTTTACTTATCTATAATTATATACCAGAACATCCATTACTTGTTTTGATGCTTACTTTTTATTATTTTAAATATTTGTTTTTAATTTTCATTAGCATTTAATGGTAAGTAGTGAGAAGACATCAGATACTATGAATGATGTCCTGTAAACTTAAAAGCTTTGGAGGATCATCAGAAATTCAAGCCACTATTTCTGTTTGTTGGATTGTTATTTATACATGCCTAAATTTCTTTTTGACTTCTGTGATAGTTATAGATTTGTTTGCAAAAGAATTGAGATCATGTTGAAACCATATTAAGACATGCTCTCATAGACAAATGAAAGGTCATAGCTATCCAGAACCAAGAATCTGAAATAGTATAATAGCTCACTCTCAGTTCTTTAACAAAAATACACTATTTTTTTGCCCTCTAAAAATTTAATTTCAATTTGAATCATGAAAAATATTTGGTTAAACTTTTAAGGGTTGATTTCAAAATTTTGATATATCCATATTACTTTCTAAACCATATTATACTAAATTGGTTAATAATGAGGCAGAGACTAGAAGTTTGAGCTCCAAGTAAATCATCTCACTGCACTGATAGCTGCATAGCTATTTTGATCCTTAATCAAAACATGATTTCATAAAGACATTAAAGATCAATTAAAACAATATTATTCTGATAGATACAGTATCCTCAATATCCTTACACATAAAGAAAATATGATAACACTTGTGTGAATAGTTATTGCCCCTAATCACTGGAATAATTTTTCTGGTTCATTCTGGCATAGTGTCAGTAAATTAAGTTTTGACATTTACAATTTAAGTTTGAACTATAAAGATATAATAATATATATGTCATCTAAGATTATCACTGAGACATTTTGAACTTTTCTTTCCAATTAAATTTGAATCATTTTTAAAGTAATGGCCCAGAGTTATGGAGCAGTTCCCAGTCTTATCAAATGTTTACTTCCTATAAATAAAGAACACAGGATTCTGACTCAATCTATTTACATAATTATTTAGTCTTTCATGATAAGCATCATTGGTATTGCTTCCTAGGTTGATGTTATCTGATCAGAACTCTATCTTTCTGGCTCTCATCTAAGTAAGTAAATTTGACCATTGAACTGGTATGGCACCATGCTTCATGCTTAGATGAATGAAAAAAATCAGAGGTCAGTCCTACATCAAGCTACAGATGGTGAACTCTAACATATATTCTAAAATGTTACCTCATAATACTTAAACTGTTTTAAGTCAGAATATTAAAAAGTCAATAATGTCATCTTTGCCAAACCAACATGAAGAGACCTTATCTAACTTAGCCCTTAGGGCTTGCTTCATCTCCTTTAAGAAATCTAAGTTATACATCTTATATTTTCAATGAAAACTCTAATACAGCTTTTTCAAAAAAGCCTAATTTCACATCTATAGTATCATAAAAAAGCATATCCATCATCAAAAATAATTATTACTTATTTATGGTAAATGATTTTTTAAATCCCCTCCATTAGTCAATTTTACATATTCCCTGCATTGTCATTAATTTTAGTCATTGTGATTATCTACAATTGGGTGTTATATGAAATAAACCAGAGATAGGAGAAATAATCTCAATATGTCATAACCTAAAAATGTAAAAGGGGAGGGAAGTAAAGATTAGTATGATGATACCCACAGCCTGCAATGGAATAGGAGAAAGAAAAAGAATTGGTCAAAGACTTCAAAGTTTTAATTGCATGCATTCAGATGACACCCATTTAAGTATTCTTGTTATTTCTAAATTATCTTACTTGTTGAGTATTCCTAGTTTTGTCTACCACTTCCAGTTATTCATTAACTCACTTTTGTTCCCAATAAGATGGGATAATCATATGAAAGAAACAGATGAACTTACACAAAAGGTTGTTGCTGTTTTGCCATTTTCTTTCTGTTGATTTTACATATGTGAATGGATTTATGGATAGTTTTCCTGGGGTATTTGTTTAGCAACCATGCCAATAAGTTTCTAGAGAGAAAAAAACATTTGTCCTAACTGTATAAAGAGTATATATAAGCATGTTGTGGATGATAGTTGATGTTTTTAATATTGTCTTATATGAAAGATGCATAAATGAAGTTAAAGCTTAACTTCATGATTGTAAAATGCAATTGATAATTTGTTTTAAAGACAAACCACAGTATCCTTCCATGACACAAGTACATTAAGCAATAGAAAAAAGGAAAATGTAGTGATTTTTTATTAGCATTAATAGATAACTTGCAGTTCTATGGAATCTGACAACTTCTTCTGGCCTGTGGATGAACTAGGCATACATGTGATACACATACATACAAGCAAGGAAACACTTACAAAATAAATAAATAAACAATAGATAATTACTCTTTTAATATGCTTTGAAATTCTTAGAGCAACCATAATTTTATGCACTACATTTACACAATGTAAGAAAAGAGAACAATTTAGTCACAGGCATATTTAATTATTAATTTTTCATTGCATGCAGTAACAAAATAATGAAATAGCACAATTTAACAAGGGCTTAACACAATGCAATTTTCATTACATTATTGATATTATTTTTCATACCTTCACCCAACTACTAAAACTTTTATTTCATTACTATGACAAAATATTGATGTCATATATTAAATGAAGTTCAGCATGTATTTATGAAGAGTAGTTATAGTCTCTGGTGATTCTTAATAATATTCTTTTAAAGTGCTCTATTAAAACACAATGTTTTTCTGGATGTGGTAGTGATTATGGGAAGACTATTGAGTGGGTAGCTGATGAAAAATACTTAAAATGATCGTCCAAACTGACCAAAATTACTTTAGAATACTATTAGAATTTATGAGTAATTATTGAGAATATAAGAGAAACAAGAAATTTTTCCTCTTGAATCAGGGGTAGGAAAGTTAATGAGGCACTCTTTCTTTCTAAATCATACTGATTGCAAAAATTAAAGTTAGTTCAATGGTCTCTGGTAAAGACATAGATTCTCAACTGTAGATTGTATTATTAAAAAATCTTAGCTCAGTAAAATTATTCACAAAATGTGGTAACTAAGGTTTTCAGATCTGTACAGAAATTCTACGAAGTGAATACCTAGTAAAAATTTCATTATGAGTCTAAAACACTAAGGTTCAGGGTCCTTGACCCAACTAGGCCGTCCAACCTCTTCAAGTTTCATGTTAATACATATATAAAATTACCAGATCCCATTAAGATAATTATCATAACTCCAGTAAATTTTAGGTATAAATATTACATAATTTTTGGATTTGAGAAAATAACATATACAATAAAATTGAGACTATTGGGTTCAATTAAAATATTATTTTCAAAGTACCAGAAGCATAAGTCTGCTTATATGTTAACTCTATTTCTTCTCAAATATTTATTGTTAAAGCCATAAAATATTAAAACTAATAATGAAAAATAGGATCTTGAAATGAATTATTCAGTTTTCAAATAATTATTCTGTTTAGATGATTTAGTGCTAGGAAAGAAAATTGAAAATTCATAGTGAAAAGTCAAAAGGAAATGGTACCTTACTAGATCACTGTATATTGGAGATGGGAGAAGTTTTATTTGCATGACTGTTAATATAAAATATAACCCAGATCCATCAGTCTTCAGAGTTTAGACCTAGAGTTGACATTAATCTTGTTTAAATGGTATAGTGTACAATCTTGTAGTTTCACATAAAAAGATACTCTAAAGGGAAAGATATGCATACAAAAATGCTATTCTAAGATATCAGTTTCATTTTACTTATTGTAGAATTAATATGCTGCTAAAAACAAAGCATGATATCTATCTATATCTATAGCTATATCTATATCTCATCAGGTTAATTTCACTTTCTGTTGAGAAAAATTAGCTCTTGATTCTGAAAGTTTTAAGAAAAAAAACCCATAAAACATAAGTGAACATGTTTCCCAAGTTTATTCACAGATACTACAGAATTCCCATAGAGTAACCAGGTCCCAATTGTTGTTAAGTCACTACTAACATCTTTAGTAAAACTGTGTGCTTTTCTGTTATACTGAAAAATAGAATACCACTGAATTCAGTACTACCTGTTGTACTGAACAGATAGACCACTTACAAGACATAATGAAACAAGAATCTCTTTAAAGATACATGAAGGGAAAATTTGTTTTCCTTATGAGCTTCATCCATTTGATTCACATTCTAATTTCTTTTTGTGATACCTTCTAGGATTCAATTGATCTTGTGGCATGAAAGGCTATTACAGTGTGAGGCTGCTACTTGGGGCTACATAACAGTAAGTTGGGCTTTGAGAAAATGAATGCAAACATGATAAAATTTTGCCTACTTGCTAATAAACAAGTGAGTGAAGCAAAGGCAAGAATTACTGATACATTAAACAATTTGATGTCAACCTGTCCTTTCTCCTTTCCTTCCTTCCTTCCTTTCTACCTTCCTTCCTTCCTTCCTTCCTTCCTTCCTTCCTTATTTCCTTCCTTTTCTACTTTCATCGAATTTATTTTGATTTTGATGTGGTTTCCAATATAATATCACAAAGGTCAGTAAGAGGGAATTTTTTATACTACAATCACTTATTTTCAGAGAAAGGGAAGAAAAACACACAGCAATATAGAGCTTCAGGAGCTACTATGTGATCTATAACTAATTTACTGAGCTGTTTGTTATATGTGTATAATGCTGTCTTTATGATTTGTTGGAAGAAAGGAAACTTTGTTCTTTATAGTAATGCCACTTTGTGAAGGATGGTTGAGAAATGTGGTTTTGAGGAATGTTCTCTCCCTCTCCCTCTCCCTCTCCCTCTCCCTCCCCCTCTCCCTTCCCTTCCCCCCTTCTCTCTCAAGATTCCTTAGCAAAGGTTAAGTTCTGAAGAATTCCCTGTGGTTGCTACCTCTTCCTCTACCCCTTGAAATCTTATGTTCAGTATGTTATAGAAGGATCATTAAGTTGATCTGTTTTTTGAGATGACAATATTGGCTATATTGCAGATGGTTCCTTCCATTACACTTGGGCCTTTCCCATAGCTTATTGATTGTCTTAATCATCTGAGTCTTTATTTAAATATATATACTATAACCTTTTTTAGAACAAAATACTTTATTTGAAATTTTTTAAATGTAATTTGACTCATATCTGATTGATAGTTTAACTGGAGATGAAATTCTACTTTCCAACCAGTATTCAAGCCTTTAGCAAAGTATATCTATGTTTCTGTGATTATATTATACTTACATTTATTTACTGGGATGTTTTTGTTTGGTATAAGTTTTATAGTTTTTATTAATGATATTGTCCTTTGAGAATTTTAAGTATGTGTGTAAAGCATTTTGGTTACTCTCACCTACCAATTGCTCTTATGTCCCTTCTATCCCTGTCAACACGGAGAAGTCTATGACCTCCTCAGCCGTAGGGTTTTTTAGCATATTTACAGCAATAAGCATGGAATCCCTTTAAATTCAACCACAAAGAACTTGGTTGCCTTTATTTCAGATATGATGGTATTGCAACAGTGACTTATCTTGCCTGGTTGTTTAGTATTGTAGTTCATAGATGAATACCTAGGTAAGCCTACTGATGCTTTTCCTTCTGCAGCATCCTTCATAATACCTTCAAGCATTCTAAAGAGGACCATTAGAAAGAAGCATTCATCTCATGCTAACCTGAATTTTTCATACTTTACAAAGTATGTTTGGTATTTTCAGGAATGAAGTTTTATATTGTTATGGAAACAAAATAAAACAGCGGCAAAGGCTTACACTGTTTGGAAAGTCTATGAGGACCTCTGTGGGAACAAATCTGGCGTGGTGGAAAGTAGCCCCACATGTCCATCACGGGTGCTGTGGCTCTGGGTAGGACAGGAGACATGCTGGAAGTGGCTGAGTGCTCTTCTTATAGTCCAACAGCCTGGACATATTGTGTGAGAGGCCTCTGTAGAGACACAGCCCATGGGTATAAGTGGGAACCATCCCAGGGAATGCCACAGCTGTCTCTGGAGTTCCCATGGTTGAACATCGCAGACACCGCTGGATGCCGTGGGATCTGGGAACAGACAGGGCCGTAGAGCGCAGCTGGCATCCCCGCTGCTGCGGGACATGGTTTGCAGAGGCTTGGGGTGCAGGGCTAGCTGCTTAGGCTTGGGTGAATGGGTACCATCTGGGAGCGCTGGGAAGCCCTCAGCGAGATATTAGATGATGCTCTTTAATTGAGGGCCAGATCCCTCGCTTCCCATGGTGGGTCCAGATGAAGAGACAGTCCATAATTCTAAGATGTTTATTTTCATTGTGGAGAGTAGCGTGGATGGCATTGTACCCCCGCCTCTCTAGGAGAGGCGAGGCAGATATAGTAACTGGAAAGGGATGTGGCTAAGCCTCTAGGTGTCTCATTAACATGGGGATAGCTTGGGGCTGTGTGGACATGCCTCTACCTGAGGAGGGGTGGTACATGACTGTGATCAGAGGCAAAGGCCTCCAGGAGCATTGGCATAATGTTTCAGGTCCCTTGCGGATTCCGTTAGGTCTCCTAGAGTTTACGCCTGTGCTCAACCAAGTGCCAGACTGCCTGTCACAGATCACTGCCACAGAGACCTCCTCAAGTAACAATTCACATAATGAGGTATCCCACTCCAGGCTTGGAGATTTTTGTTTAAAAACCCCATGGCATCTAATACTAGCCCCATATACTCCAGCAGGATATCTCCCTCCTCATTCTAATTTATTTATGTGTAAACTTACACAATTTTCTTTTTTCCTCCTTACACACCTAACATTAAATTATTTCTCAAAATACAAACAGAAATCCAATACCACAACCATGAAACAAAATAAAATTCTATCTAAAAAATCAAACAAACAAAATATAACTAAATAAAAACATGTGCGCGCGTGCGCGCACACACACACACACACACACATACACACTCACTCACTCACCAATAACAACAAAACAATGGAATCCATTATGTCCATCAGATATTCCTTAACATGAAGCTTGCTCTGAGGTGGTTGATATACCCAGCATCACTCCATTTAAGAAAACTTATTTTTCCTCTCCCAGTACATATAAATGATAGTTCAGTTGTTAACTTTTACCTTAGTTGTTAGGTTTATATTCCTTCATTTTTGAAAAGAAAAATAATGAAGTAAAATATAATAAGATAAAACAAAAATTATCATATCAAAGTTGAATGAGACAAGGAAAAGGAAAAGCACCCAAGAGAAAGTATAAGATTCAGAGACCCATTTGTTTCCACACTCTGGAATTACCACCTCCCACCCCCACCCCCAACCCTTCACTAAACTGGAAGACAGAATATAAGTGCAGACCCATGCAATCACTGTGCACAGTGCATCAGATTCTGAGTTGATATGAGCTTTGCTTATGTTGATTTAGAGGGCTCTGTTTTCTTGGTGTCCTCCATCCCATCTTGCCCTTACACTATTTCCACCTCCTATTTATGGTGTCCCTTGAGCTCTGAGTGGAGGGATTTGATGGAGATATTCCATTGAAGGCTAAGAGTTCAAGGTCTTTCAGCTCTCACTCTTTGTACAATGTCCGTTTGTGGGTCTTCCTATAGATGTTTCCATTTGCTGCAGAAGAAAGCTTCTCTGATTATGGATGAACAAGGGACTAATCTTCGAATACAGCAGAACATCATTAGGAATCATTTTTAGATCAGTGTTATTTAGCTTTACCTTTGACACCTGGGCTATCTAGTCTCTGGACTAGATGACACCAGGTCATCCAAGCAATGTCATGGATTGGTTCTGATTCATGGATTGAGCCTTATGTCAAATCAGTTATTGGCTGATTCTTTCTTTCTTTCTTTTTTTCCAATAATTTATTTTGTCATACACTTTACATCCTGATCACAGCCCCACCCATTCCTTTCCTCCCATTCCCACTCTTATAAATTCTTTCTTCTATTGCCTCTTCCCTTCTTCCCAGAGAAGAGGAGCCACTTTGCACTGGATTCTTTTGTTTCTTTTCTCTTTATCCTGTTTGACTGAGGTCTTCTGAGAACAAGGTTCATGTGTTTTTTCTCACACATTGGATTCCTCACATAACCCAAAGCAGTGTTCTTAAATCCCATTCCTGAAACTTAACAGGCAGGTGTTAGATGAGCAGCTATTAGGTTTATGTCACATTGTCTACATGTTCTCGAGAAAATGTCAAACTGTTCCACTAGCTTATCTTTTTTTTTTTTTTTATTTTCACACTCTGTTTACATTTCAAATGTTTCAGATCTCCCCTTTGGAACCCCCCCACTCCCTCCGCCCTCCCCCTGCCAACACGGGGATACTCTCCAACCCACCCTCCCAACCACTCACCCACTCTCGCCCCTCCTCCCTGTCATTCTCCTATACTGGGGGGATCTAAAACCCGCAGGCCCAAGGGCCTCTCCTCCCCCTGACGGATAACAAGACCGTCCTCTGCCGCATTTGTGGCCAGCACCATGGGTCTCTCCATGTGTATTCTTTAGTTGGTGGATCAGTCTCCCGAAGTATCGGGGGGGGGGGGTCAGGCCAGTTGCCACTGTTGCTACCTCCCTGAGGCTGCACACTCCCTCAGCTCCTTCAGTCCTTTCTCCAAGCCCTCCATTTGGGATGTCACACTCAGAACTACTGTTGTTGCGAAGTGACTCTTGGGTATTTCAAACTTTTGGGCTAATAATCTCTTAACAGTGAGTACATACCATGTTCATCCTTTTGTGACTGTGTTACCTCGCTCAGGATGATATTTTCAAGATCCATCCATTTGTCTACGAATTTCATGAAGTCATTGTTTTTAATAGCTGAGTAGTATTCCATTGTGTAAATGTACCACATTTTCTGTATCCATTCCTCTGTGGAGGGACATCTGGGTTGTTTCCAGCTTCTGGCTATTATAAATATGGCTGCTATGAACATAGTGGAACATGTGTCTTTATTACATGTTGGAGCATCTTCTGGGTATATGCCCAGGAGTGGAATAGCTGGGTCCACAGCTTTGTGCCACCATTGCCCTAGCAAATCTTGCAGGTACCACACTATTTTCAATAAAGGATTATGGGTAGCTTGGCATTTATATTTCTCCTTTGATAGCATTCAGAGCACTTATTTGTACTAAAGATACTGCAACATAAGAATGAAGCCTCTATGTAGGCACCAGCTCAACATCACCATGTTCAATGAAATGTGTGTGGGTATTGCCTTCATCAGTGGAGTCTTGTTGTCAGTTTATGGATAGAAACGTATAGTCTCTGCAACATGCTAAATTGTTTAGGAATTCCCAATGGAGCACGATTGACCAATAACTCAATTAGATGTAACCCAATATTGATACTAGGATTTTTATTTGGAAACAGGTGATGGCTAGTTAGGGAACCATTATTTGGTGATTTTATTTAGATTTATTTCATATACATATATGTTTGCAATATGTTATGTTTCTATAATACCCTTCAACTGCTCCTTAATTTTACCTGTATGTGTCCCTTCATTCCTTCATTCTCTCTCTCATCCCCCTCTTCCTTTACCCTCCCATATCGATCCCCCATTTCAGCACCATCCACTCAGATCTACCCATTTTATTTCCCCTTTTTAACAGGAGGAATTGGTTCCCTCTTGTCTAATGGTTCTTATGATCTGGGTTATGACCACTTTTGGGGCCCAAATGACCCTTTCAAAAGGGTTGCATATCAGATATCCTGCATATCAGATATTCACATTGTGATTCATAACAACAAAATTACAGATATAAAGTAGTAACAAAAATAATTTTATGGTTGGGAACGGGTCACCACAACTCAATGAAATATATCAAAGGGTCACAGCATAAGTAATGCTAAGAACCACTGTTCTAATCCTTCACTTTATATCTACCCTTTATGGGTCTATGGGTTGTAGTTTGGTTATTATCTTAAAAGCTAATATTTACAAGTAAGTAAATAGGTACCATATTTGTCCTATTGGGTTACCTCTCAGGATGATATTTTTCTAGTTCTATCAATTTGCCTGAACATTTTATGATGTCAGTTTTTAACAGCTGAGTAATTCTCGATTGTGTAAATATTTTTCTTATCCTTTCTCCTGTTAACAAACATCTAAGTTGTTTACAATTTATGGTTATTATTAATATTGTATATATTTACAATATTATGAATAGAGCAGCAATGAACACAGTTAAGTAAGTGTTTCTGTGTTAGGATTAAGTGTCGTTTGAGCATATGCTCAAGAAATGTATAGCTAGCTGGCTCTTGAGGTAGTTTGAGTCCCATATTCCAGAAGAATTGCCACAATTATACCCATGTTTCTGTAAGAGTTTGCATCTACACCCATGATGTAGGAATGTTCCTTGTATTCCACATATTTACCAACATGAGTTGTCACTTTTGTTGTTGTTGTTGTTGTTGCACTTGGCCATTTGGACAGTTGTAAGCTGAAATCTCAAAGTAGTTTGAATTTGCATGTCCCAAATGTCTAGGAATGTTAAACATTTCTCTTGGTATTTCTCTGTCATTTGAGTTTTCTTTATATCTTTTATATTTTTTTTTTTACAAAATAGTGAACTTCCATATGGCCCTTTGACAAATACTTTGTCACTGTCAATCATCACCTATGTTTTTCTTCTTTTCAAACCTCTCCACCTTCTTATTTCTCCCTCTATTTGCAAATTAACATGTTCTACTAACCTCCTTTAAAGTATCTCTTCCGATATCTCCAACAATTCTTGCTGTTTAGAGGAACCCACTTGAAACACATAGATCTTATGATTCAAATGTATAATCTATCTTTGAGATAGATTATGTGGTATTTCCTTTCTGGGTATGGATTATATCACTCAGTATATTTTTTTCTATATTCTTTCCTAATTTGTTTGAAATTTAAATTTCATGTGATATATTATCTATTCATCATTTAATTGACATCTAGGCTTACTATATTCACTGACTGTTGTGATACAAGTACCACTGAACATGGGTGAACAGGTTTCTCTGCAATATGATAGAGAACCTTTGAGTATATTCCCAACAGTGGTATAGCTGAGTTATATGGTAGATCTATCCATAGCCTTTTGATAAAACTTCATACTGATTTTCATATGACTTTTCTGGTTTATGCCCTCAGTAATAGTAAAGAAAGCTTCTCCTTTCTTGACATCTTTATCAGCATTGCCTGTCATTTGGTTCCTTCTTATACGCCACTCTGACTGGTGAGAAATTGGACCTCAAAGTCATTTTAATTTATATTGCCCTAATGACTAATAATGTTCAATACATTAGAAACTATTTATTAACATTTATCTTCCTTTGAGAACTTTATCTAAAGTGTGAAAGCTGAAAGAGCTAGAAGAAAAAACTATAAATGTACTAGTTGTTTGTAAATAAGGCTGTGATTATGTAGGAAACAAGGCCACATAGCACCATAGGACATTATAATGCAAAAGAAACAATCTTATAGCGAGGCTGGGAAAAATTGTTAGAAAATTAATATCAAAGTCATATAAAGAGCACAAGAAGCACAAGAAGCAAACATCAAGAAAACAAGCAGTCCAATAAGATGATGTATGATTTATGTATTTAAACATTCAATATTGCTATAGAAAAGACATTTTTGCTCATTTATTGGTATATTGGCCTCAATACATGTGTTCTTTACTCTGGGAATCAAGTATTAATTTTCTAAATTGGGAAGTAAAGGTATAATTAGTTCTTAAATGTTAATGTGAAATTAATCGTTGAGAACGCTGGTGGTATTCCTAAATGGAAACATGCCTTCCATCATTTTATTTATTTATTTATTTATTTATTTATTTATTTATTTATTTATTATTTAGATAACATCTTCTGTGTTAGAGGCAAATAAAAGCATTAAGAAAATAGTGAACGTTTTGTTCCCAGCAAAGGAAGTAATTTAGCAGTAAAATAAGCCACCTCACTGAACTGACTCAGCAGTATCTTAAATCATACACTTCTCTGTATTATCATCATCTTTTCGCTGGTACTACCAGCAAATTCCTATGTATCTCTCCTGCTATTTATATCAAGCATTTCTCGGGCTTTACCTAAACCCACAAACTTGGGATTTTCCTATCCTCTCACTGTCTCTTCAAATCTCCATTCCCAATATTCATGATTCTTACATTGCTCTGTTTCTATGGTGATCATTATCATCGACCCCTTCCTGATATACAGATTTAACACTCTTCTTCTCATTTGTCAAACTCTTGTGGTAAAAACCATTATGAAGGCTTACCTAGTCACCTTATCTGTAACTGTGCCTACATAGATGAGCATAACTAGAAACAAATGCTTTGCTCTCCCTGCGTTACTATCCTTCATTTCCAGCCTCCCATAAATGTCCATGTAACTACTTTCCTACTTAAAGACTTTGTTTTTCCTGTCCCCTTGTTCTAGAGTCACCCTCTTTAGTTTACATATGACTCACTGTTACACAGTCTGCTTGTCAGTTCAAATATCACTTCCTGCAGAGTCCCTTCCTGACTCTAGAACACAATATGCATACTCTATTTAAATTCATATTTTTGTCTCTCATTGATATTTTCTTTTAAAATATCCTATTCTTTTATTTTACAAAATATAACAGTTCAGTAGGAAATAAATTATATTAAGATGATGTTTACATTTAAAAGTATGGTAATATACCTGCTTTTATTTTTTATTAGTGCATTTAACCATAACGTTTAGATATAGATCCAGCAATTACTAAAATTGCTCAGTAATGATGGGAATAACACCATCTCTAACAGCAACACTAAATTACAAAAATATCTGTGATTGATTTTCAAAAATAGACAAGTAGTGCTGATAGTATTGAAGTTTACTTATAATAAAAATTATGACATTTAAGAGATTTTTATAAAAATGAATATAGATTTTTTTATATATAAGTTAGCAAAACACAAATGTTGTCGTGGACTACTTACGTGTCTATGACTCTGTTTATGAAGTAGAATGTCTTCAGTCCCTCAATTTCTACACATAAGTCTCTTTATGTATTAAGGATTTGTTGGTATAAATTAGACAAATATGAAGGGTACATTACTGTAATTTTAAATGCCATCTCTCTCAATTCTTCAGCGCTTGGAAACCAAGCCAGAATCCATGGAGTTAAACAGCCAATACAGCAGAGGATGTGTATTTAAATACAAGATGAAAAATTATCTTTGTGTTGTTTACTGCTCAGGTCTTTAAAGGAATTAAACACTAAAGTACTCCACAATAAAAATACAACACATATGCCCTCCCTCACCATGGCTACATAGCATCTCTTCTGTGGACCACCAATCATTAATAAAGAAACAAGAATGAAAAAATAGTGCAAAACAAAAACCAAAATATAAATCAAAAATTAAAAAACAAAATAATACACTGACTTGTATTTGGTTCCTCAAGGTTTTACTCTTTACCTACCTGCCACCTTTTCAAAGAATACTTGAAATAATAGGTGCCAATTAATGTTTGCTGAGTTAATAAATGAAATTACCAAGAAATAAATTATATTTTCAGAGTATGAATTTGTGTGTGTATATATATTCATATACACATGTATATTTAACAAAGACAAGGACATATTCATAAATAGAACAAAAAATTTTTCTTTGCTACTGGCTCATAACAGCCATGGAAACGTCTGTAACATGAAGCCTAGCACTAAAAACAGTGTATTGGAACTATCATTAGAAATGAAGAGGTAATCTGTTATGTGTGTGTAAAACACCATTGGGAAGAATCTTTCCATAATCTGCCTTTAGAAAATTACTCGTAGAATACTGGGCCCAGCCTTGAGTAGAAAAAACAAACTTCGGGATTTTTTAGAGATTTTTCCCCTAGGAAAATCTCAGCTATTTATATATGAGTATCTAGGGTTCTCTAAGGGAATCTTCAAATCTTCCTGCAGGTAGGTGGAAACTGAAATGTTCAAAATGAAGGGCGGAATTAGGCAAGCAGGTGGGAGGAATGAGCGAGATGCCGTAGGCAGGAGCAAAGTACAGCAGTGGGATAGGAAGATATTTGTCCTGGATGTGGGTGGGGAGAAGAGGCAGTGAGTTTTAGGAAGAACACAGTGAGCTACTTGGTAAGAAACAGTATGGAAAGATTCTTTAGAGCGAAGAAAGCCAAGTGCACAGTTAGAAAGAGCACTGGGCTATGTCTACCACTCAGTGGAGTAACCTGCCACTCTTATAAACACTGCAACAAGTGTGATGAAAGTGGCTAGTGAGGTTACTTTCATGATATCTGCTGGCACCAGAGCTATCTATAAAATGGCAGGGTCTTTGAATATAAGCAGAATCTGTGCTATTAAAATAATTTGACTTCCTCTAGAGTTAAAGAGCTCTGTAAAGTCTACCATGAACCAGTGCTGTGCCTGCCAGACAGATCCTAAATTTTCATGGTTAGGGATCCCATTTTGTATTTCTAGGTTACTGTGTATTATGCAGCTCAGTTTTCACTGAATAACATCAGTCAATGAAGAAGCATGCTGGACAGATAGATTTTAAGTTCCCTAAAGACTTGAGTGCTGCATTGCTTTAGTGTGTGTGGTTCCTATATCCTTATTATGTGTCAGATTGGAATCTGTTTATTTTGATTTGTTAGAAGTTTATCATTTTATCATTTTTCTTTTTGTATCAGAAAACTGATATTTTGTGTAAGGCTTGTGGTCTATAACTTGTACTTATGTTAAAATGATCAAAAAAAGTTCAGCTTACTCAACATTTAGTAAGAATATAAAAGTTGAATTGAGTTTATGAAAAATGTGGAAACATGAATAGCATTAAGTATACAATGCCTCAGGCATATAAAATGATCATAAAGGACTGTTAGATTAAAGAAATTCTTCTTACAATGATTTAGTTGTTTCTTGCTAAGCATGGCTTTTTCCTCACTCTTCAACACATGCCTATATAAAACTTACTTCTTTAATATAACTTAGGTTTTCAAGAAGTTCATAATATTTCTAACAGGTGTTTTGATATCTTAAAGAGAAAAGTGTACTAAAACAGAGGAAACTGAATGGTAACACTCAATTGATTCTATTTAAATAAAATAACACAGAGAAGAGGAAGAGAAGGAGATTCATGAATTGCCAGCTACCTCATCACAGGGCACGCAATAGTCAGTTTTGGGGTAGTTATTTTGTGTTAAAGTAATTTTTTGAGGATGTTCTACAAGAAATTTTAAAAATTCAGTTTGGTTATTTCACCTAACTTGGCACTGGAAGTATAGATACAATTTATATTTGAGGAGATATGCTACTTGTATGATGTTTTTGTGATTGTAATTCACCTTCTTTCAAAAGAAGAATGTATATTATCATGTTAAAGCCAATGTAATGAGGACTGACATTGACTGACAGGTCCTCTCAGCAAGAGCATGAGAGTACTTGGTTGGAGAACAGCAATAGGATGATGTTCCCTAACTCACAACTACAATGGCATTGCCACTGGAAGCCATATAAGGGCAAAACATTTTAATGAGTATGTGAACCATGCATATAAAAAATATGATAATAAAAGACCAAAGTGGAAAAAGGTGTTTAAATGTTTACAAACTTACTGGAGACATTAAATTGACCTGATAACCTCTGTGGAATTTTGACTAATTGCATTAGTCAAAAGCTTAATTTATTGAAAATGACTTTAAAAATAAAATGTTAATAGGACAGGCTACATTAAAACTATATCTAATTTCTAATATTGATGTGAGAAAGTTTATGGCAATATTATATATAATAGCTCCAAACTGGAAACTGCTTATGTCTTCATCAAGAATAGCAGAGAAAAAATGACCATAGCTTATTTATACAATGGGATATCACACAGGAATAAAATACAAAATGTGACAATTTTGAAAAGTAAGAGACTCACATAAGAATAATATTCAATAAAATAATTCAGAGACAAAAGTGTCAGATGTTTCCATACATATGAAGTTTAAAAACAACAACCTAACTAAGCCAATTAAAACTTGGGTACAAAGCTAAACTGAAAATTCTCAGCAGGGGAATCTCTAATGGCTGAGAAGCACTTTAAAAATATGCAAAGTCCTTTAGTCCTCAAGGAAATGCAAATTAAAAAAACTCTTGAGGTTCCATCTTACACCCATCAGAATGGCTAAGGTCAAAAACTCAAGGGATAGCACATGCTGGCAAGAGGATGTGGAGCAATGGGAACACTCCTCCATTGCTGATGGGAGTGCAAACTTGTACAACTACTCTGGCAACCAATCTGGCAGTTTCTCAGAACATTGGGGACAGTTCTACCTCAAGACCCAACTATACCACTCATGGGCATATACCCGAAAGACACTTCACTATCCCACAAGGACACATGCTCAACTATGTTCATAGCAGCTTTATTCATAATATCCAGAAAATGGAAACAACCAAGACTTCCCTCAACTGAAGAATGGATAAGTAAAATGTGATTCATTTAAACAATGGAATACTACTTGGCTAATAAAAACAAGAATATGAAATTTGCAAAAATAATTAAAACTAGAAAATACCATCCTGAGTGAAGTAACCCAGACGTAAAAGGAGACGCATGGTATGTTTTAACTTATAAGTAGATATTAGCCATACAATACAGGATACTCACACTACAATCCACAGACCCAAAGAAACCAAATAACAAGGAGGGCACAAGGGAAGATGGTTGAATCTTGATCAGAAGGGGAAATAAAATAAATATTGGAGGTGGATGGAGTAAGGGAGGTGGGTGGGAGAGGGAATGAGGAGGGGAAAGGCTTGGGGAATAACAGGTGTAAGGAGAGCATGGGGGAAGGGAAATTATCAGTGGGCAGGGGAGGCCATCTCTAGGACTTGTCAGAGATCTGGGCTCGGGTGCTGGAGGGATTTTGTTGTTGGGAGACCCCAGGGAGTCTATAGGGTGACTCTAGCTGAGACCCCTAGCACTGGTGGGATATGGAGCCTGAATTGGCCACCGCCTGTATCCAGGCAGGTGGAGGGATAATGACAGCAATCTATCTACAAGGTCTATGGCCCAAAATATGTCCTGCCTACAAGATGTACAAGGACAAAGATGTATCCAGAACTAAAGGAAAGGCCAACAGATAACTGCTCCAAATTGAGACCTATCCCACGGACAAAGACCAATCCTGGCCACTATTAATGATACTCTGATATGTTTGCAGACAGGATCCTTGCATAATTGTCCTCTGAAAAGCTCTACCCAGTAGCCAGTGGAAACAGATGGAGAGAAGTGCAGCCAAACATTAGATGGAGCTCAGAGAGTCTTGTGGAAGAGTTGGGGGAGTACTGGGGGACACAAAGAGGGTAGGAACTCTACTGGAAGACCAAAAGAGTCAACTAACCTGGACCCTTAGGGATACCTAGAGACTAAACCACTAATCAAAGAGTGATCATGGGCTGGATCTAGGCCCCCTTGTACATATCTACCAGCTGGGCAGCACGGTCTTCTTTTGGGTTTCCCAACAACTGGAGCAGGGGTTGTTCCTGAGTCTGTTGCCTGTCTGTGGATCCTGTTCCTCTAATTGGGCTGCCTTGTCTGACCTCAGTGAGCGATGATACACCTAGTCCTACAGTGACATGATAAGCCAGGGTGGGGGTCTACCAAAAGAGTGCCCCCTTCTCAGAGGAGAAGAGCAGAGGAGAATGGAGGGACAACTGTGAGATAGGACTGCTAATGGGGGAGAGACTGATACTGAGATACAAAGTGAATAAATAAGTAGATTAATAAAAAGAGAGGGAAAAGGAATAATGACATCATGCATCAAATTCTAATTTTAAGTCAACTCTGCAGTAGTACTGGAATAGCTGAGGAGGGGGCTGTACAAGTTGGGGTGCAAGAACACATGCTAGAAGTTATATGCTTTCTGTGCAAGATTTCTGGATGTTTACAGAGGTGTACTTACTTTATGAAAACTCTTGTAGCTATATGCTTCCTTTTTTCATGTTTTACTTTTCTGTTTATAATAACTTGGAAACCAAAATGTATTTTAAAATTTCCTGAGGAAACAGCAACTAGCACAATCTGTGTTGGTGCTTGCAGAGGTGGTGAGGCAGATCAGACTTCTAAATGTTGAGTTTATTCAAAGTACCAAATCATACATTTTGTCATCTAAAGTGGGCACTAGTTCACCTCGTCAGCAAAAAATAATGTCTTTGGTTGACTTCTTTCTGAAGACTAAATTTTATTTAACTGACAAATTATATCATGGATAAAATTTGAGCTACCAAAAAAGATCAGTCATATACTGTAAAATAAAATGTGGTCTGAATTCTCGGTTTTCTCTGTCTTTTTAAATTGACTGCATAAACATTTGACCTAATGGTTTTATGTATTCCATATTTTGCATCATTGAGTACTTGTGTTACACATTTTTTTGCAAAATAAAATCAATCAGGCAATCCTTAAAACTAATGTCTAAAGCTAGCCTGGGAAAGTGATTTATTCTTTTGAAGACAACACCTAGTTTTAAAAATATTGCATGTATTACACAGGTACACATGGGTGTGCACGCACACACGCACAAACACACATTCACACAAACACTGTATACTTTAACACATTATTTTATTTTTATGTATTTTGTATTACAGCTAGATTTTAAACAATCGGTGTTCATCACAACTGCTACAGTTCTGTCACCCTGACAGTCTCAGTTCATTAGGAAGTGAGTCTTGAGAAATTGTCTATATTAGATTGTCCTGAAGCCACCTCTCCAGGAATTGTGCAGATTATGTTAATTTATAGATAAAGATATAGCCTAAGGATGGCGGGCATCATTCCTGGGTTTGGGTCTTTGACTGTACAAGAATGTATGAAAATGAACAGAGCACAAGCTTGTGTACAGTTCTTCTGTGTCCTTGACTATGGATATGACCAATTGCTTCACATCCCCAATACCTAGATTTGTCTAAAACAACAAACTATAACCTGAAATTGTAAACCACTAGGTCCTTTTCTCCTTAATGTTTCTCTTGTTATGGTGTTCTATCACAAGAACAGCCAACAAAAGTAGGACATTAATCAATTCTAAGTACATTTAATTGATGAGAAAACATACACCTTATCTCAAAAGAAAGAACTGACAAGGCATTCTCCTGGAACACATTAAGACTGCTTCAAAAACTGTTGTCTGATTTGGTAGGCACTTCAAGAAGATTTTTTTTTGGAAATGAAAGAAACTCATAAATACATTGAGTATCAGTGGAATATCAAGTAAACCTATTAAAGTAAAGCAGGAGAACTCTGGCATCACCTCAAATGTCTTCTGTTACCATCCTCTGCTTTTGCTTTGGTGAAACCAGGGACTGTTTTAATATTCCAGAAGTGTTTATCTTCTGGTTTTAGAGAGGCTAATGTATGCACAGAGGTGGACAATATATTGCTGCTTATGGGCTGACGGGGAGAAATAACTTAGCTCTAGATGCTCAATATTCATTTTTGTTTCTGCATGTCCATATTTTAATTTAGAATGTTTCTTAGAAAACAAAGAAAAGTCATGCATAAACAGTTTTATAAAGAAAAATGAGAGCATAACATACATAGTCAAGAATTTGCTGTTGTTTGTTTGGGGTTGATTTTGTTGGATATTTTATTTATTTACATTTCAAATGTTATCCTATTTCCTGGTTTTCCCTCTTCAAACCCCTTATCCCATCCCCCATCCTCCTGCTTCTATGAGGGTATTTCCCCACCCACCCACTCCCACCTCACCACCCTGGCATTCCCCTACATTGGGGCATCAAGCCTTTACAGTACAGTATCTGATGCCGGATAAGGCCATCTTCTGCTACATATGCAGCTGGAGTCATAGGTTCCTCCATGTGTACTCTTTGATTGGTAGTTTAGTCCCTGGGAGCTCTGGGGGTCTGGTTGGTTGATATTGTTGTTCTTCCTCTGGTGTTATAAACCCCTTCAGCTTCTTCAGTTCTTTCCCTAACTCTGTCATTGGGGTCCCTGTGCTCAGTCCAATGGTTGGCTGTGAGCATCCTCATCTGTATTTGTCAGTCTCTGGCAAAACCTCTCAGGAGACAGCTATATCAGGCTCCTTTCAGCAAGCACTTCTAGGCATTCACAATAGTGTCTGGGTTTGGTGTCTGTATGTGGGATGGATCCCCAGGTGGGACAGTCTCTGGATGGCCTTTCCTTCAGTCTCTGCTCCACTCTTTGTCCCTGAATTTCCTTTAGACAGGAGCAATTCTGGGTTAAAAATTTGGAGATGAGTGGGTGGCACCATCCTCCAAGCAGGAGTCTTGCCTAACCTCTGGATATGGTCTCTTCAGGTTCTCCCTCCCCTTTGTTGGATTATTTCAGCTAAACTCATCCCCGTTGGGTCCTGGGAGTCTCTTACTTTCTTGGCATCTGGAACTTTTTCATGACTACCCCCAGTTTCCCATCCCCCATTGCTATACACCTCTGTTCAAATTCCTGACCCTCTGTATATCATCCCCATCTCCTCCCATACCTGATCTTGTCCCTCCTTTCCTCTCCCAGTCCTCTTTTCCTCCCAAGTCCTCTAACCCTGTACTTCCTGTGAGTATTTTGCTAACCCCCTTCTTAGAAGGAGTGAAGCATCCACATTTTGGTCTTCCTTCTTTTTGAGCTTCATACGGTCTGTGAGGGTATTCTGAGTTTTTTGCCTAATACTCACTTATCAGTGAGTACATACAATGTGCATTCTTTTGTGACTGGGTTACCTCACTCGGTGATATTTTCTACTTCTATCCATTTGACTGCAAGTTTCATGAAGTGATTATTGATAATAGCTGAGTAGTACTCCATTGTGTAAATGTACCACATTTTCTGTATCCATTCCTTTGTTGAGGGACATTTGGATTCTTTCCAGCTTCTAGCTATTATAAATAAGGCTGCTATGAACACAGTGGAGGACGTGCCCTTATTACATGTTGGAGCATCTTCTGGGTATATGCCCAGGAGTGTTATAGCTGGGTCCTCAGGTAGCACTGTGTCCAATTTTCTGAAGAACCACCAGATTGATTTCCAGAGTGGTTGTACCAGCTTGCAATCACACCAACAATGGAGGAGTGTTCCTCTTTCTCCACATTCTTGCCAGCATCTGCTATCACTTGAGTTTTCAATCTTAGCCATTCTGACTGGTGTGAGGTGGAATCTCAGGGTTGTTTTGATTTGCATTTCCCTGATGACTAAGGATGTTGAACATTTCTTTCAGTGCTTCTCAGCTATTCAATATTCCTCACTTGAGAATTCTTTGTTTAGCTCTGTACTTCATTTTTAATAGGGTTATTTGGTTCTCTGGAGTCTAACTTCTTAATATATAACATATATATATATATTAGCTCTCTATTGAATGTAGGATTGGTAAATGGTAAAGATCTTTTCACTGCCCAAGACCATTGCAGTCTATTAGTCAGCTTCATAGATGTTTGATGCAACTTTCTTTTGCTGGGAACTCAATAGTTAAGAATTTGTATCTAATTCCTTATCCTCATACTGAGTTCTATCAAAACTTTTATTAACATTATCACCCCAAAAATGATATCTTACATTTTTATTATTGAATTTATATTAGCTTTATCAAGGGCATCAGATGTTGCATCTAAGCCTTTATGTAATTTGTTTAAACTGAAGGAAACCATATCACGATTACTAAAATTCATTTTCCTGGTAGTCTACACAAAGTGCCTGATGATGTAATAGTAAAATTTGTGTGGCATTAGTATTAATGATATTATTTTGCTAAAGACACCAGGACAGCTTTGCTTCATACTCCATAGACTCATAAAAAATTTGAAACTGAGAATGCATAATTTGCTCTAATGCAAAAATCCATCTCTACAACTTAAAACACAGTTAGAAAGGTAAAATGTCAGATGAATTTTTAAAAGTCCTCCAAAGTCTAAAATAAACTGTTTTTACAGCAATTTCTTGTCTTCACATATACATTACTATCTGTAGCATATCATGAACATGAATAGTATATTAAAGTTAATGCTTATCATCAGTTTCCTAGAGAATTTAACACAGAACATGCATATAACTAAAATAGAACTTGTTGCTCCCAAAAGTTTACATTAGAATAAACTAAATAAAACTAACATGGACAAAAATCACTGTAGCAAAAACATCAAAATTTTTCTCAATGTGTTCTGGAAAAAGACTGCCTAGACTCTATCCCCAAATTTAGTTTATGTAAAACCCACAATTGCAATGCTCCCTATTCACTGTGCTAATCTATGACCCACTGTTTGGAATTTTATGTGTGTGACTCTCTAGGTTTGCTTGTTGGAAGGCTGCCACCTGGCATGGCAAAGTTGAGAAGTAGTAATTGGTTTGCAAAGTTAGTAGAATCAACCATTGTTGATCCAAAATAGGCATTAGTGGGCTGTCTTCAAACAGAATAGCTTAGCTATCAATTACAACTGTTCTGTGAGATCATTTGTAATAAATGCCTCTTTTTGTCTCAAAAGAGAAACATAATGTATTTTAGGGGACCCATAATATTTTCCTGTGTTTTATTTCAAAAGAATTTAATTTATAGAAATTACAATCTAGTACCATTTTGTCTTTTCTATAAATTTGATTTTTAGCATAGACATCTTTTGCAAATATGGGATAACCACATTCTCAGACAACCACTGCTTATTAACCTTGTCTCTTCACCCTTGTCACTTCCATAAATGTTCCTCATTGAAATTTAATTCTAGCTGTTAAAGTGAAGCATTTTCTCATCTCCATTCAGTTTTCAAACTGATTTTAATTTCACAGATGTCTTGTGACATGTCCCAATTTCACTGAATTATGGAGCCCTTTGTATTGTAATGATGGTCACGATATTGGCTCATTGTCACTTAATCATTTGGTTTGTTCAATCTAACCTTACTATTAGGATAGAAAACATAATTCACAAACTCAGTTAATTTCTGTTTTTTTTTTTTTTTAATATCTACGTTCTCTCTAAATAGTACTGGAGAAGTGAAGGTGTGGGAAACAAGTGGACAGAACAGTATTCTTGTGTGAAATTGGAAATTGTTAATTAATCCTCTATTAGCTCCCCACACTTGTGTGGCTATACACCACCATGGCATTCTCTCCATAGTATTCTCAAATGGAGTCCTTACACAGCATTCTATAGATTGTATTTAACACAAAACATAGCTCTCACTTCAAAAGTAATCAAAGATAGACCATGCTGGAGCTGCAAGAGTGACCATGGTCTGGGAAAAATAGATTCAGTCTATATGAATTAATGTTTTTGTGATGGTATTACTTACTTTTGCATTGCTGGGATGAAACGTCATAACTAGAAGCATAATATTATTTATAAGAAGTTTATTTCAGCTTAAAGTTCTGGGCAAATGGGTGCATGGTGGCAGGAAAATGTGACAACAGGTAGCAACATGGCAGGTAGAGCAGGAAGCTAAGTGTTCAAATCTTCAAGTGCCAAGGCAAAGCAAGAGACAGCAAACTAGAAATGGTACAAAGACTTAAACCCTTAAAGACTTTCTTCATTGATGCACTTCCAACAAGGCTGTACCTCGTAAACTTCTCGCAAGCATCACCACCAACTTGGGACCACATACTCAAATATCCACACTTATGGGGACATTTCTCACCCAAACCGCCACATTTAGTTTAGGTGTCAACTTGACACAGTTTAGAAAGTCACTTGGAAAAATAATATTATTTAGAAATTCTCTAGAATGTGCTGCTCTGTGGGCTAGTCTTTGGAGATTATCTTGAATACATTTAAGAAAGGGAGGTAGATACTTCAAATGAGCACAAGTATTTCTCAAACAACAACAAAACAAGCAATGCTCTTTTCAATGATGACCTTTGAATATATGCACGCAATGCCTACACAGTCTGCTTGAAGAATAAACTAAATGTTCCAAGTTCCCACCAACATAATCACTTGCTTCACTGTTGCTTTGTTCTGAGTGGAAATGAAGATAGCTGAATGGATATATATTTGGGAATGAGAATGCAAAGTAATGCTTTCTTTCCTTGCAGAGTTATAAACAGTACACAATGCATAGGCAGCAAGCTTATCAGTAAATCTTATCTGTTAGGAAGCTTGTGGGTAGCTGTGTTAGGAGAAAAGCTATATATGTGATTTGATGGTATGCTTACACTGTTCTAAAAATGTTCTCTTTTCTATGTATAAAACGTGACAAGGCGCATAATTCTTCTTGTTCTGTCTTGAAGTGCATTCTTTAGAGAAGAAAGGTCAAATTCAGTGAATTACACAGCACAAGAAATGAAAAGCAAGTTCTAAGAAGACAGGTTAGGAATGTTAAGTGCTTCAGGGCATGAGACATGGCCCAGAGGAATTTCCTAGCAGAGTTCAGAGTACAAAGACAAGAGAGGGCACCATGCAAATGACATAACTTAATCAGTGACACACTGAAGGAATCATTCTTTCCTGATCTAATGACCCACATTTAGATTTACAATGAAACCCTCAGAATAAATAAAACAAAATGAATCTTGCATTTTTCACTACCTCCTTTCTTGATCTCTAATCAACTATGTAATTTATTAAAACTTGATGAAGTGTGTGGTATTATTAAGGCTATCCAACCAGTTATTGAGCTGCCTCAGTATCTGATGCAGAACAGCTTGACATAGAATCATATTAAATAATTTGTCCATACCTATGATCTACAAAAGAACCATGTACAATTTTCAGTAATAAACTATCTTGCTTCAACTTCTTCAGATCATTACAATTTATCAATAAGCATGAACTCATGTATAGGGAATGGAATGTGCAAGTAGATGACAACTCAAGCATGTCTGTCCCACACATATGAATTTGCTGAAATGGTTTGGATGTCTATTGTAAAATCTATTACTTCTGAGCATAGTTATAATACAATGGGTATAGGATCGTATCAGGAGACAGTTTCTGACTCTGAATTGCATTTTAAGGACCACTTTTTAAATCTCTATGGTGATGAAGATAAAACAACAGACTAATATTCAATCCCTGATCTCTTTTTAATTTGATTAACTGAGGTTTCTAGGGCTGAAACACTGACCTACATTAAGTATCTCACAAGGATGGTTGATTAGATGTTTAATGATTATGGATAGTTGGAATGTTATAAGTATAAAGCCAAATTATATTGATCTATCTTAGCTTCCAAACAGCTGAGTATTATACAATTCTGTGTGCAATGTAACATTCTCATGACTACTAGGTTATTCTTTTGGCAATATAGAAAATTTCCCCCAATTTTGTTAACCAGCTGGCTATAGATGTCCTCAGATAACATGAGACTAGTAACTGAAATTTCCCTGGTAAGCTGTAATTTGCCTCATGTTTTGACAATGTACATTAAGTATCTTGATTCATAACTTTCTTTTTTCTATTACTATGAAAACTCTTATCAATCCATTATCATGTTTGAACATGGTGTTTGTAATAATCTGAACCTATGCTACTTAGACATGGTCACATATATGAGGCTCAATGTTTCTTTTTTGCTTTGAGGTGAGAGCTGTATTTTATGTTGACACTTTTTTATACAAAACATATGATTTTCATGTAAATTAAATACTCAAAGCAATGAGTATTATAGATTTTACTTTTGTAAATATTTTTATATCTATATTCCAACTGTGTCCTTCTATATATATGTATATATTATCTTAATTAAGATAATAAACAATAACCCTCAAAATAAAACTGTTATCGTTAATGCTTTACCCTAGTTGAACATTCAAAATTCTGATGCCTTTACAAAGTACTGTGTGCAGCTTCCCAGCTAATAACTATCTGACAACAACCAGATATTTTTTGAGAGCTGGGAAATTGACTCAGTGGGTTTTAAGCACTTGCTTCATAAACCTGACAACCTGAATACAGATAATAGAGCTAATATAAAAGGCCAGATGCAGATTCATAACCCCCAAGAGCCTATGGAAACATAGGAGATAGAGATGGGAGAATCTCTGGAACTTGGTTAGCCAGCTAGCTTTATATTGCACAGCAATGGAAGATGTGAGATCCTATTTTACACAGGTGAAGAAAGAGCATAGATTGCACATGCTCTTGAGTACACATGAATATGCAGCCATACACAGCTGCATATGCATACATATTATCCACAAAGGTGCATCATCCAGATCCATTATACATACACAAACTGTGTGTGTGTGAAAGAGAGAGAGAGAGACAGAGACAGAGACAGAGAGATAGAGACATATGGAGAGAGAGAAAGAGAGAGGAATATGCTGTTTATGAATGCTCATTGGGCTTACCGGTCACCATAAAGTGAACGCTGTGTGAAATAAAGCTTCATGAAAGTTTGATTCTAGAGCTACACTTCATGATGTATTCTGAGTATGGTAATTCCTGGGTAAAAATGGATAAATGGTTTTAAAAATTGATATTACAAAATGCTGGTGTCTTGAAGAGGACACATTAAGAAAATTATTTTAGACAAGCAAGTAGAAAGTTAAACAGGAAAGATTATGCAAGCAACCTACAAGATTTTATCTTCAGTCTCTGAAGTCAATGACAGAACTCTGCCACAATCTCACAAAGCCTGGAACCTAGGTCTAAGGCACTGCTCTGGAATCACTTATTTGACTATTGTGTGGGAGTATGGTGAAGACAGTCATATTATCTTTGATCCTACTTAAGAATAAATTCTCTTCAGGCTGAGTTACTGTCTGCTGGAAAAGGGGAAGAAGAAAAACCATATGGGGGAGTGAGGAGGTTGGAAATGCAAGCAGGGGTAATTATGTAATTATGTTTTAAAGAAAATTATAAACAATGGACAATCATCTTTCTATGTGCGGGTGAAGCCTCCTCCTAGGTAAAATAATTTGTTGTCTGTCTTTAGAACTTATGGTGCATTGCTTTGCCCCTAGTAGCTCCTGAACAATATTGTATGTAGGATCACAAAATGAACCCTAATCTTAAATCATAAACATAATTCTAATTATTAGAAAATCCACACATAACACAGTAATTCTTCCACTATTTAACATATTATTTTAGTGTGTGTTTTAGAGACTGGTGTGTGTATTTGGGGGGGGGGGGTTGCCATAGCGTCAATTTGGATGTCATTGAACAACTTGTGGGAACTGGCTTTTGTCCTCCACCAGATGAGTTCCAGTAATTGAACCTAGGTAATCAAGCTTGGACACACATGCATTAACCATGTGAGTCATCAATTGATAAGAAAGAGAAGCTTTTTGTGAAATGTAGCTCTCTCTATAATATCCCCAGTGTCGCCAAAATATTTAAGATAAAAGCAGTCCCTGATGGATATGCTTGCCGCTCCAGTACTCAGGAGTGAGGGTAAGATGTTCAGGAGCTTGAGATCATCCTTGACTACAGAGCCAGTATAAGGCCAGCCTGGGCTACATGAAACCCCATCTCAAGAAAAATATAAATCAAGTAAATAGAGCAGAAGAAAAACATTTAAGGTTGGAAAATATGCAAAGCTGATCATCAGAATGTTTAATGAACATGTAGCAAAACATAGCTTGTCTCTCATTTAAAACTGGAGTCAGGAGTGCATAGATTTATTGAAAACCACATGGAAAGTTTAGCCTACTGTGGTGACTGGAATGCCTGTGCTCAATTCCAGATGAGAACTCTCCCTTGGTCCTAACAGTGTCATGAACACAGCAAAATTCCTTAAGAGCCAGTAAATATACCAAACTTTTTTGTCTGATTTCACAACTATAATTTTGACCTCAGATGAGCATTGTTACTTTGAAAACTGCTTTCTCTATAAGAAAACGAATTTGCACAATTGTTTTTATCCAGCATGAGATTTTCCTTCAATAAGGAAATTATTTTTAAGAGCAGTAATGACTGTGAAATGTACCCTTGTGTTTCTCAAGTACGTTTTAAAATTCATCTAATTTTGATACTTAAAACAGCCCAATGAAGCTATGTTATTATTTCTATTTTATAATGTGTAAAGGAGAAAATTGAGTCTGAGCGATATGTAAGTCAGTTGTAGAAAACCAGAGAGGAAAGAAAGATGGGTCTGCTGTTTGGATTCTAGATTCACTCTTTTCATGTTATTCTCATTAATTTCCATTGAATTGTAATATATCAGAGACATTTTGGGGATGTGTGAAAACCAACATGTATTCTAACACACCTCAAAAGAGCATTTTGTGTGTAAAATCACTTCCTCTTAACTAAAGATTGTCTTTGGGAGCTCCTACCTCAGCTTCTGTGCTGTGGTTCTCACAAATCCAGTTTCTCCAATTCAGATGCCCACAGCAGTTTAGATACATCCTTTCTTGGGGTAGGCAACGGGATGCAGGTGGAACCCAGGAGCAAATGTATGCTCTCACAGACAAGACACCAGGACTCATGTTGCCCCAAGTCCAGCTGAGGACCAGGCAGATGTTACATGGACCTTGTCTATCTGACTTTGTGCAGAACCTAGAGGTGACTCAGATGAAAGTCAGTGTCTCTCCATGTCCAGCCTTCTAGGAAGCGTTGGATGGAGGGATGACTGCATTCTTCCCTTCAGCAAGAACTTTAAAATGCTCAGAGTTTTGAATTCCGAACAGAGAGAAAAGAGCAGGTGGAGGGACTGAGTCTGCCTTTTGTAGAAGGTATTGTCCAGGATATCACAGATCATGTCAATGTGTTCACCCAAAGCTGCCATTGATCTCACCCATAGCAGACACACATTTCCCAAGAGGACTTCTGACTCCAGGGACCACTCAGCTTGTCAATCAATGTCAGGCATGGATCTGGTATGGTAAGAGTAGCAGCAGGACTGACAATGTTGTAACTCACAGATGCTTTCAACCCAGGTGTCAGTGGCTTTGGGATTGTTTTCTGCATCTTTTGGGTTCTCTATTTCAGAGATACTTTAAGGTCTCTAGTATCTATTTATTTCACTATAGATTTCCTTATAAGACTATCAGAAATCACATTGCTAAAAATGAACAGAATGAGAGAAATTCCTCATCTTCTTAAGTGAGCAAGGGCTTTGTCTGTTTCAGTAAGATCAATGTGTAGTGCTATTCTTTATAGTCTTCCTATCCCCCATTCTCCATTGTTCATAAAATGTTTAGGGTAAAGTTTCAGAATCATTGCTGAAGTAGTTTACATTTCGCCTGGAGCAATATGTACAGTCTTCTCTTTGTCCTCTTCTGCAGAAGTTCTTCCACCAGAAAAATTGAAAGGAGAATATAAAGGTTTTTAAATTGAACAGCACATGTTAATATGCCTAGGATAATTTCTACTATAGTACCCAGTTTGTGAAAGTTGTTCATCTCTAGCTTGGAAATAGGAACAACTTCTTCAGCCTCTAGGGAGTATTTAGGTAGCAGAACAGAGAACATTGGAAAGTTGTTCTAGTTTCTCAGAGTAAGTGAATTATAGAACTATATAACCTCATTTGATACACATATGAAATCGGTTTTCTATTATTAATTGTTAATAAGTTCAAGGCTCAGGATGCTAAAATAATACTTTTTGTTTGCCTTCTCTCTCCAGAACAGAGGCATTATTTAGGTATTGTCTTAGTTACTTTTCTAGGGCTCTGATAAAACACTGTGACCAAGGCAACTTACCAAGAAAGATTTTATTTAGGCTTACAGTTCCAGAGAATAAAAAGTCTATGGTGGTGAAGCAGCATGCAGACAAGTGGTAGGCATTTAGGCTGGGGCAGCTAAAAGGTCACATGCCGATCCCATGTAATAGTCAGAAGGCAGAACATTGGGACTGGCCCAAGATTTTTGAAACCTCAATGTCTGCCCCCACATGACACACCACTTTCATCAAGCTACAATTCATAATCCTTGTCAAATAGTTTAACCAAATTCAGACCAAGTATTTGAACGTATCAGCCTATGGTAGTCATACACCTTTGAGTCACCACAGCTATTTACAATATATAAAAGTTTTGTTTATAGGAAGTTCTGTTTTTATCATTTGTATTTGGAAGAGCTCTATGTGCTCAATAATCATGACTGTGCTGTAATAAGATACTGAATACTTATCTGAATAAAACTTATATTACTGAAAATAAAAGAGAAAAAATGGTAGAAAATAAAAAATAACTATACACTAAATGATGGTAGATGTTTTCTGGAAAGTAAACTATTATTAGTCAAGTAATTTGTCGTCAGTTCTGAGAATTTAAATTGCAATAGCATTTTCTCTTTATCTATAAATGTTTACGTAACCAATGAAACAATTTTGTCCTTTTATTTTCTGATCTTGAAAATAAACTTACAGGAAAGGAATGCAAGAGAAGAATAACAGTCTTCTAAATTATTATGGAGAATAACATTGAAATGAGGATTATCCAAAGAGAAAACCAATCTCTAGATATTCAGAAACTCTTGTGCAAAGACCTTCAAGTAGAATTGACAGAATTGGGGACAGAGTTTAATTTGTCTTCCCTAGGTTCTTCATGACGCTATTTGGATATATGTCAGTTGATTCCTTACTTCACAAAAGAAGGTGATAACTTCCTATCATGTATATCCCACAAAGTCTAGATTCTGCTGCCAACATACTCTGACATTTCCACAGGAAGTTCTCCAAAGACAAATGACCTGGCCTCTTTATCCAACATTAGAAGTGTTCTATCAGAAGACACTGAGAATTTCACATTCTATACACAACCATTCTGCTTGTTTTTTCTTTTTTTTTTTTTTTTTACAAATGAGTTGTGATGACATCATACACATTTACATTTTAATTTACTTTACTGTGTTTTAGGCTATACAATATTTATGTAAACTAAATGTTTGATTCTTTGTGTTTATTTTTCCTTCTTTTGAATAGCTTAAGCCAATATATAGGAGAAATATTTTGTATGGACTCTAGTCATAAAGGACAGAGGTTTATCCTTTTTATCCTTACGAAAACTTCTACAATTATTTGCTATCTGCCAGAGTGCAGACTTCTATTCCATCCCCAATTTGTGATAGCAAATAACAACATTGACACTACTCAACAACTAAGCAGAAAAAAAATTAATAATTTCCCAAAGAGAGGATCAGTTAATAGGTGAGAACAGACATTATAAGAATTAAAAGTTGAATACAGGAAGTTAAATATAGTCTGTAGTATAGCCAGTAACATTGTGGTCGATTGTTAATAATGGACATTGAATTGTGATTATGTAAAATGTTAGATTGGAGATAACTGGGGCAAGGGAACAAGGGGTCCAGATCTCTTGAACTTCAAAGTAGAATTCAGAATAGTTTTTATAAGCAAAAGGACTTCTTTTCTGTATTAACATGTTAAGAGTTGATCACAATCTTTGAAGGTTCCAACATGTGTGTCTTTGTTACAGCCAGGCATTCCTATTAATTATTTTATTATTAGCCAAAAGTAAAGGCAAATAATAGACATGGAGTATTGTTTCATGTGCCTTATGTTCCTCTTTCTGTAGAATTAACAGACTTAGAATATCCTAAAATATTTTTGAGCATCTATCACTAGTATTTCCTTGAGTTAGCTCTTCAATCCTTGAACTGCATTTCTGCTTCTAATATAAACCCAATTATAGTTACTATTGAGAAAGACACAAGGGTATTCTAACCTGGCATTCTTTATTTAGAAACAGGAAGGCTATAAATAAGAGTCATTACGTGGACATCTCAGAAAATATGTGTGAAAGCTAACTGGAGCTGAGGGCACAAGGAAGAGGAGGAGGTATAGTGAGTATTGGAATCATGCTGGAATTATCTTTCTCTCCTGGATGGATTCTGAGAATGATGACATGGAAAACTCAAGAGTCTCTCACATATTCAGATGAGGCATCATGCAAGCAGGATGAAACTAGCCAACCCTTAACAAGTCTCTATCTTTGTTTACTTTGTAAATTGGGATATTGAGGGGATTGTTAGGATGATTATATTGCATAATTGTGTTATATTATCCTGGACAATAGCTAGCATAAGTCACTTAATTGCAGTATGCTTTGCTGTCTACCTCTGTACAAAGCTCAGACATGGAATTCTGCTTTAACAAAGTATTTGAAAAGTAACTGAGAAAATGTCTTTTTACTGACTTTTAAGTTCTAGTGTTTTTTCAAGACGAATTCATTTATTGATGATGGCTTGACTGCTTTTGTGCCTCATTATCTATCGATTAGTAACAATATCCCTGAAGCTCTAAAGATGAAATTGACT
This sequence comes from Rhynchomys soricoides, assembly GCA_019843965.1. Classification (NCBI taxonomy): domain Eukaryota; kingdom Metazoa; phylum Chordata; class Mammalia; order Rodentia; family Muridae; genus Rhynchomys; species Rhynchomys soricoides. The sequence goes on along the minus strand of JADRCH010000033.1, from coordinate 14,355,398 downwards.
ACAACTAAGCAAAGCAAGTAATCCCTGTGATAGCCAGAGAGTAAGTGCACCCTGTTTTCTGATGTTTTACTGTTCTGAATTGTTAATGTATTGTGACTTTATTGTATAACAATACAGAATACCCTAACCTCTTATTCCATAAATACATACCTTATATGAGATACTCAGAAAATATTTGTATACTTGATAAATCAAATTTTTTGAAAAAAATATTTGCTTGTTTTTATTTTATGTGTATAAGTATTGCCTGTATGTATGTATGTACAGCACGTATGCTCAATGCCTACAAGAGCCAGAAGTGCCATGGAGAAGGGAGTTACAAGGTGCTGTAAACCACAGTATAGGAGCTGGGAAATAAACCTGGTCTTCTACAAGAACAATAAATACTATAAACCACTAGGTTATATCTCATAGTCCCCAATGCTCAAAACTTTTGTGAAATGATAAATTAATATAAATAAATACATATGTACACACATCACACATGAACACATGTACACACAAGCAAACAACCTGTAGAAACCATTTAGTGTTATTCCTTATGCGTGTATGTTTATGGCTGATCAATTAAGATTACACAATCTATCATGGGAGATCATACTTGGAAAGATTGATTCCCCCTCTTTCTGCAGCCTGACATTATAGCTCTTCATCTATGGATGGGGCCTTGCCAGATTTTTGTAACAACTGGCATATCAACTGATGGTGTTAATTTGCAGGTTTTATTTGGGCAACCATATTATTGAAATTTCATGGGTGCAGCTTCCCTGTTATACATAGAAGGCACTATCTCCCAGATGACTACAGACTATCTCCTAGAACATGATCAGATGTTCTTGACCTCTCAATCTTTCTGCCTTCATTTATTGTTATGTTCCCAAAGTCTTGAGTGTAGGCGTTGTGTTGCAGATTCATCATTTGGGTTTACATAACCCACGTGCAATTGTTCTCTTCATTTTTACCAGTTTTTCTGTCATTATGAGCCTCTGCCACAAAAAGAAGAAGCTTATTTGATGAGGGGTGTAAGCATCATTTATCTGTGGGTGTAATGGAACGTATCTAGAATACTGTTAGAAAATGGGAAAGTAGTAGTGGTATGTTCATCTTCAGAGTCAGTGGCCTCACTAGCCATGGGTAGTTGACTGGGATCACAGTGCCAACCATGTGTTCCTTCTTATTAAGCATGCTTTAAGTATAATTAAACATATGTCAGCTACTCCCATGATAAAGGTGCCGCTACTGGACATTTATTGTTTGCTATCTTGTCATGTTTGCCAGTGTTGTAGCTCATACAATTTACATCTGGGTAGGACTCTTAAATAGTTTTCTTCTTTGGCACCTTGCATAGGATCTTCATATCCAATGGTAGGTAGTCCTCAAGGATGCAAAGTTAGTTCCAGTTTGTTTCTTCTAGGGCATGTGTCTATAGTGTGTTTAGTCTTCAACAATAGGGTCTTATCTTCACATTCCAAGTCAACTAAGGGAAGCAACAATATTCTATAGTGTTTTGGGGATCTTATGGTCCCTCCTAATCAAAATCTCATAGGGATGGTTCTGATGTTTGGAACTGGAGGTTTTGTTTGATAGTCTGTGGCTCTTGGGGAAAACATTGTAACTCCAAAGATGTAGTTTCATTTAATAGCTATCTATCTATATCTATTTATAGCGATCTATAATCTATGTATGTATCATTTACATATCTATGTATCACAAATCTATTTATACACATATACAGACATGAGATATGCATACATAAATACATATATAGTACATATGTACTTTTAGGAAAACATAAAATATTTCCCTATGTCTTTCCTATACATCCTTTATCTTTTTATCTCTCATTTCTCCATGACTTCCTCTTGGTTTCTGATTCCCTCCACTCCCCAATTATATGTCTGCCCACCCCTAATTTTTCTAATTCTAATACCTGTGTTATTCTCCTCTACTTCAATATTCATTCCCATCAAGTGACTGAAGGCTCTTTTTTATTTTCCTGGTTCTGCAGTCACTCCAGTTTATATACATAAACCCAAAGACTCTCAGATATTGTGTAAAAATAAGAGTGACATAAACCATTTATTTTTCTGGGTCTTACTTAGTGTAATAACATAAACTTTTATCCATTTACCTACAAATATTTTTTAAAGATTTATTTATTTATTTATTTATTTATTTATTTATTTAGTATACAGCAGGCCAGAAGAGGGCAACAGATATGATTATAGGTGCGAGCCATACCATGTGGTTGCTGGGTATTGAACTCAGGACCTCTGGAAGAGCAGCCAGTACTCTTAAACTCTGAGTCATCTCTCCAGCCCCTACCTAGAAATCTTATGAATTCAAATTTCTTTGTAGCTTAATAGAATTAAAATGTATATATGCACATTTTTATCAGTTGAAAGACATGTAGGCTGTATCCATTTCCTAGCTGTTGTGGATAAAGCAGAAAGCAACATGGCTGAGACAGTATCTTGGAGTCCGGTGTTGAAATCTTTGGGCATATACCAAGGAATCCACTTGTGATCCCCCTAGCAACGAATGAGCATTCCTCTACCTCTGCATTCTCTCTAATATTTGTCGTTATTTGCTTTCATTATTTTAGACATTCTGACTAGGGTAAGTCAAAATCTCAAAGTAGTTAACGTATATAGCTATATTTCTAACTAAAGGTGTTGGATACTTTTTAAAAATTTTTCTTAGCCATTTTTATTCCCTCTTGTACTTTCCAAACTTCACTTTTAGGCTACAGTTCTATTTTTGTCATTTTTGGAGAAGGTATTTTGTAAACATATAACTGTGCATAAAGTTCATTTGTTTCCATGTTTGTTTATGATTATTCTTGTTCTAGAAGAAATATTTGGCTGCATCCACTGAAATTTTGTGTGTTTTTTTTATTATTCCATAAGCATATTTTCCTACCTTATGGTTAAATATTTTTAAATTATAGCTTACTTACAAATTATATAACTCCAAAATATTTGTGTACATCTAGATCTTTTATATACATTGACTCCTAATTTAGTTTATTTTTACAGTTAAGGTTATAGCTTAAAGATTTTTATCTTTGAATAAGATTTATTTTATTGTCCAGCAGATGGTTTATCTTTGGGGAATCATTCAGGATCACTTGGAAAATTTATATTGTCAGCATTTTTGTGGTGTTCTAGACAAATGTTACTTCTATCAAGAGGCAAGGTAAAGGTACTCAAACTCAACAGGAAAACCTTTTCACACTTGTATCATTCTGTCCCCAAGTCTTTACTGTATCAGTAATCTCTACTGTTATCTATCATTTTTCCCTTTGTTCCTGAGAATACACCAAAATGTATACTATACACCATATGATTCTCCCTTAATTCCAAATAAATTAAACATGACTACTTACAGACATGTCTTCTGACAAAATCATAATCTATCATGGAGTTCTTGACTGACTACTACCTGTCCCATGCTTCCCCTAACATCTTTGCATCCAGAGGATGGTCTTGTTTATTCTACTTTTGACTTTTGTGTTGCAACTCAAATGATATAATTACATCAGCATGGCAAGACACAGATATTTGATAGACACTGTATTTCTCCAACTCATTGTGTGATTTCCTCTCCTTCACTATTGCTTAGACACACTAACTTGTATATTCCTCTTAATATGTGTGGGTTGAAGGTTGTTTCCTTTCTTGGGCCTAACTACCCCAAGCTATGTTGTTTCCCTATAACTGCTTTTTCCTGCTGTGGAATCCCGAAAAGAACTGTAACCTACTCAATGGGATGTTCTTCAAATTCCAATAGTCAAACAATAATCATAGTCACTTTATCATTACCTTACTATGTTATTTAAAATAACTTTATTTCTATATTTATTATTTTCTTTCATGTTATAATACGGACAGCTAGTAGGAACTAGGTAAATTATATTATGGGCTTCTTTTTAATATCTGCTCCCCAGTAGAATGTTTGGCATGTAGTAATCATAATTAAATATTTATTGATTGATTAACTTAATCCATTATCTATGAGATTTTGAAGGATGATTACACGATTGGCTTCAGTATCAGGGGATGACTAACACAGTTAGTTGGACTATGTCTCTTGACTTGGAAATCTTGGAAGGGAAGACTCATGAATGTGTTCCACTTGTTTCATGACCTTCACTTTTGCTGTTTAACCTAAATCTTTCTGCTATATTTTTAAATTAGTTCCTCCTGTTTCAAACCAACAGCTGTATGAAAAACAGATGGCTGCTCTCTTCATATCCTTTCCCTCATTCCAATACCATCATGGAACCAGACCTCATTCTTTGTCCCGGGCTAAATAATTCTTCCATTTTTAACACTTCCTGGAGTTTTGATTGTCTATTCCCTAAATCCTTTCCAGTACCCTCTGTTTGTAGCCTTGCCCAGTAGAACTTCCCACCATAATAGAAACATTCTACATCTGGACTGTCTAGTACAGTAACCACTAGTGACATGTGATGAATAAGAACTTGAAATGTAAGGTACCGAAGGACTGGGCTTTTAAATTACATTTAATTTCAGTGAATTAAAATGTAAATATCCACATATGGTTAGGGTCTAGCAAATAACCAGAGCTGTTAGATACTGTGGAATTTCTGTGCACTATTAAGCAGCAGCATATTTTTCTTACTAGTACATGGCTGGCACTAAATATGCATCAAAGTGTTTATTTTAAAGTTTGAATGAGAAAGGTAAAGCACAATGTATAAGACAAATTTTTTCAACACATGGTTTTAAGTTTGACATCAATGTAAAGTTAATTTAGTGATTATCAATTATATTTTATGGGAGATGCTGATATTCCATAACCTGATGCTTAATATGGAAGATTTGGAACATTTAATATTTTTATATAATCAATATTTATTCAGTATATGTACATATTATATTTATGGAAGATAAAGAAAGGTGGAAAGGGCTAAAGAATGATTCTATATGGTCAACTTCAACTGAAGCTGGAGAATCCTTGGGAATGGTTAGATACATTTGGCTCCCAAGGAATGAGCACAATTCTGGGCCATTCAAATATATAATGAATATGACTCTACATATATGTATAACTAAATGATTTTCCTAGTATTTTTAAAACATGTACCCTTTGGTCTACATTTTCTCAGGTGTCCTGAAAAAAATATATGGTTAACTTTTAGCTGTGATGCACCTTTGACCTTGTGCATATTTTCAGAGTCCATGGGGATGGATGTATGTTAATTAAAAACAGCTGGGAGCATTTATAAATGAGCTTCACATTTCTGGGTCATAGCTGTCTAATCACTCCCATGGTGCTTACTCTTGAGAAGAACTATATTCACTAAATAAGGAAGCAAAGATGAAGTCAAATCTAAGTGTCAAACACATTTCCATGATTCCAGATTCCTATGCTATATTTCCATTCTGATTCAGGAGAATAAAACTGGTTGTTCTCCTTTATTTTGCTTTTATCATCAGAAAAAAATAAGCCCTGGTTTTAGGGTAGCATGTTGTTTTTGTGAAGCTTGTTGAATTGAACTCTACTTAATTCACAGGCTCCAAATCTCACCTGTTGAAAATAAATAAATTAGGGCCTTGAGAATTGGCTCAGCAATTAAGAGCATTGACTATTTTTCCAGAGGGCCTCCATTCCCTCCAATCACATAGTGACTCACAACCATCTGCAATGGGATCTGATGCCCTCTTCTGGTGTGTCTAAAGATAGCTACAGAGTACTCATATACATTAAATAAATAAATAAATCCTTATAAAAGAAAATAAATAGATATTTTACTATCTAATTTAAGTACAAAAGGAATTCTTCTTTTAGTTTTCTAGCTTTCCACAAGCATGATTATAACTTTATTGCTTCTTTTTTTATTTCAACATCTCAGCTCTAAGATAGAAATTAACAGCAGTAACCAGATAGGGAATCCTCAGAGAGTAGAAGCCCTTCTATAGGCATTTGTCTTCTGCCTTCTCTACATGTGATTCACAGAATCTAGATAATGGCAGACCATTGTGCTTTTAGGTTTTCTGGAATCCACTATCCTTAAATCTCTGTTGTTTATACTTTGTATCATATAGCTATTTCCAACACAATATGGCAAATGGAGGAACATTTTCAAAATTAGCATTAAAAATATGTTTCAAAAGCATTGAAATGTCTAATTCATCATCTAAGCTCTGGAATGTTAATGGCTGGAAACAACACAGTCTTCCACCATCTGTCTCCCCTCCTCCATTCTGTCTCACATATGATGTGAATAACAATTTTAATAAAAGTCAGATGATTGCATAATATCTAGGGTCGTGGTTTTGGTGTTTAATGACACAGAAAAACAAAATCTAACTAAACTAAATATACAGTGTTGTTTCTGTAAGTGAGTAGTCTTCAGATAAGCAGGGATTATTTCGCATCAGTACAGATATATTAGATTGATCAAAATCCACCAATTTATTTAGTACATGGTAAACTGAAAACTGCTGCTCCAGTGATCACAAACATTAACTTTTCATTGTCCTTAATGGATTAGTTCTTTCTTCTCATGAGAATGATATAGTTTCAGAAGTTTTAATACTATTTATAAAACATTTAAATATTGCTCTGTGGTTGTATCATATATGCCATAGGTATTTATTTCATTATCCAGTTTCTAAAAAGAACATTTTGAAGTTGAAATTTTTAAGACCAGAAAGATGGCTCCCAGACAGTCAGCATCACTAGAATGGACACAATTGTCAGGTGTCTGTCATTTTGATACTCAGTCCATAAATCAGGATTTTTGGAAGAAGCTGGTGAGGTAGAAAAAACAGTGCAGAAATCTCTGATTTCAGTGGAAAATCCTACATCAAAAAATAGAAAGCTCTAGAGGAAGGTACCCATTGACAACCTGCAGACTTCAGATATATGTGCAGACATGTGCATGCACTATCCCACATGTGTGCCCACACACATGTAAACAGGTGTACCCAACAGCACCCATAGCATATGTACATACACAGGTATTATCTTTACTCATTTCTTATTGTTCTGAAAGGCAATTGATCATGGCATAATGACTTTATACCAGCAAATTTCTTAGCCCTGTGGTGAATTCTAAGAAATATATGTGGCTTATTTTGGATAGTAACTCTGATTCTCTCAATCTTACATATAGTGCTTTTGTTTTTAGGTACAGAAAATTTATTTTTCATTCTTATTGAAGCTTATTTTAAAAATAATTATGAAGGTCTTAAATTTTAAATAACTTTTCAAAGCATCTGTTAGCGTAATCACACAGTTCTTCTGGTTTAATTCATTATGACAGCATGAAGTAACTGATGTTTAATTTTATTAATGTTTAACTCAGTTTGGCCATGGTATGAGTTTTATACATAGAAGGTTTAGCCAAAATTCTTTTAGGTAGTAAAATATCTGTCCTTATGAGATATTGGCCTGCACATTTTCTGGAAGTTCTATACTTCTCAATATTTTTGTTACTTTATTATAGTTTCACGTCTATCTTCACTCTTTGAAAACAAATAGAGAATTTGAGTTCTTTAGCCTTTCAATAAAGATATAAGTCTGGAATTGAACTTGGAAATTTAAAATGATATTAAGTATCTTTGATAAAATCTCTTGAGGACATTACATTTTTTCAGAAATTAGTTCTTTTAACTAGATATCCTCCTATATGTTATCTCATAGTTAATAAGGAGATGAGGTTCTCTGTTACTGTTCATCTAATCTCTGCAGACATTGTTGATCTCTCTCTCTCTCTCTCTCTCTCTCTCTCTCTCTCTCTGTGTATTTGTATGAAAATATACCTACCGACGTGTATGGAAACTAGAGATGTTGTCTTCCACTCTTGCTCTTCATGTTATATTCCAAGGCAGGTTCCTTTGTTGGAACCAGAGTCACTGATTCATCTAGCTTAGGTGCTCAGCCTTTCCAGTGCTGGGTTTACAGATGAATGTCAGATATGACATTAAGTCTCAACTTGTTATTGTTTCTGTTGTACTTGCTTAGTTTTTTGTTCCCTTATTTTGTTTAGATTTTCATTGTTAGTGTTTTTAAATGAGTGCTGTTGACATTCTCAGGTACCCAGAATTATGACAAGACCTTTACAAAATGAGTTATCTTTCCAACTGTTTTGCTGTCATTACCAACTATACCTACAAGTGGTAAAAATATTAAGTTTTATCCAGTAATACTATTTGGACTTTTGGACAGCCACCTTTGTTTTGTATAGCAACATTCATTTTGTTTACGATTTTCCATTCTTCTTCTTTGATTTTAACTTTCTCTCCTTTTCTCTAGCTTCTTGAAGTGTCTGAGTCTATGCAGGTCTTGTATTTCTTTACTATACATGTGAAAATTTAAAGTTACCTATGATTATTGCATATCAGCAAAACCCAATTGTCAATAGGTGATATTTATAGTATGAAAATCAAAATAATGCATTTCCACTCCGTTTTCAGAATCATCTGACCACAATTTATTGTTGCTTATTGATCATATTACTTATATTTTGCTTTTTCTCAAGTCAGCATATAAAGTAATGTACTTTATAAAAACATGAAGGCATATTCCTTATATACATTTATATATTACATATACATTCATAATATACATAGACATATATTCATTATATGTTTATGCATACACATTGTATTTACACACACACACACACACACACACACACACACACACATCATTTGCTGCATTCTTAAATGTTTTGCCACTTTGGCTAGTTGGACCCAACCTCAAGCTAAACCAATTGAAAAATTTCTCATTATGGCAAAAAGTAATACATTTTCATCCTTTCTTTTTCCCCAAGTAGTGTGTTGGCCTACTCTGGCAAAAATAAAATAAAATAAAGTAAAATAAAATAAAATAACCCTCTGGAAATCATCTCCCACACCAATTAAGGATCAGAGGGACTCTTCATACAGAAAAGCCTCTGACTGTCTTCTCTGATCCCCAGTGTGTGCACTCTTTCAGCAGCAAATGTTTTTGCATGTGTTACCTGAATTTGTGCAGTTCTCCAGATGGTTACTTTTGATGTGCATATGTGTGCACACATGTCCTTATGTGTGGTGGAGAAATTTTCCAATGTCATCACCCTGTCCTATTTGGAAATACCTCCTGAGGTATTTAGTATTTAGCTTACATTTTGGATCTAGGCTAAAGGGATTTTTACCTAGTGTTTTTTACGTGCTAGTGACAAATGCCCAAAAACATAATTAATGAAAAAGTGATCTTCTACACTGCATGATGCTAAGGTTTTGAGTTGGAAATCTACAAGTAGTCCATCAGCAGCAGCAGCACCTTAGAAACATTTGGCCCTTTGCTCTAGCTCTAGTTTCATTTCTAGCCATTCCTGGAACTTGTGGTAAAATCCATGGGCTCCATGTTGGTGTGACTTTCATACTAAGGATCTACAAATCCAAATGATACTAAAGAAAACTCTTTCTCTAGGATGACTTACTTGCTCTGACTGCACTGGATTGCATCTAATCTTCCATTCAGAGGTACTTACAAATCTCAACTTATAGAAGGGTGACAGTGTCGAAGCACATTTGCTCCCAGTATACCTTAGGTAAGATGACCTTATATTAATGATAATTTGGTTTTAGTCATTTGCTTATTTGAGATAGGTTATGATTATGTAGCTCAGGCTGTCCTTTAATCCATGATTCTTTTTCTTTTGCCTCTTTGCCAATCTAGGCATTAATTAGCTTGTACCACCACACTAAGTTTGACGTTATAATTATTTAATGTCATATCAGCTTTTAGAGTCTCATACTTAATAATGCTATTTTCAATGCCAAGGTATGTTCATATACATCGCCAGCCATATGGCAGTAAATGAAACTGACTCCCTATCATGAAGGGAGTCATGACATTAAGCACATCTCTAAAAAGATGGTACATAGCAGCATCTCTAGGACCTGGATTTGGCACATATTTCTTGGTACATAAATCTGTTACTATCATGCATTCATCTAAGAAATAATGAGCCTCCCCCAAGTGATGGAACACAGGATGAAATAAGCTAAGACATCTATTGCTTTCTTGCCTTAATAGCTTTCTCTCAATGTGGTGAACAAGCAATAGATAAATAAATAAGTAGAAATATAATTCTATTTTATAGTATTATGTAATGATGTGAAAGATAAAGAAATCCTACAAAGAGGAAAACTACAACTTACTAAAAATATTAAGTAGTAAATTGTTATTTTAAGTATGTGTGTTGAGGAAGAACTGTAGGAAGCATAGGGCAGAACATAGACGTGAGACCAGAGACAAGTAAAATATTCCTATCATTGAAAGCTTTTATATGACATGATAAAAAATTTAACCTTTATCCAAATATCAGCCAATTTTACACAGGAAGGACCTTGGTATAGAATTATAGCATAAGAAACAAACTAGTCTGGGATGGCCCTACCTGGCATCAATAGGAGGGGAGGCCCTTGGTCCTGTAGAGGCTCGATGACCCAGCATAGAGGACTGCTAGGGTGGTCAATCGAGCATGGGTGTGTAGGTGGGAGAGCATCCTCATACAGACAGGGGAGTGGGAATGGGATAGAGTGTTTGAGGAGGGGAAATCAGGAAGGAGGGTAACATTTGAAATGTAAATAAATAAAATAACCAATGAAAAAAATTTAAAACGTCCATAAGATTAAAAAGAAAAGAAAAATCGATATTAAAGGGAACGGGACAGATATCCAGAAAGCCATCAGTTGAGCAATCTACTAGAGCAGTGGTTCTCAGACTTCCTAACGCTGCAACCCTCTAATGCAGTTCCTTAAGTTGTGGTGATCTCCAACCATAAAATTATTTTCCTTGCTGATTAATAACTGTAAATTTGCCACTTTTATGAATTCTAATGTAAATATCTATTATGTAGGATAGTCTTGGGTAGTAATTTTGGAGTAATTCTATCCCCAAAGGGCTTGCAACCCACAGCTTGAGAACTGCAGCACTAGAGAGATGATGTTACCTCTAGCATTCAAGCAGAGCACATAAGAAAAGTTGGGATTAGGGGGCAAACTTTGTCTTGAGGAGCCACTGATGGTGGTGTCTGGGAAAGGGAGAGGCTCTGGCATTTGAGAATAAAGTCACATCCAGACTACTACTGGAAGCTCTGTTTGGATTCAATGGATTAATTAAGTGTTTAAAAGGAGGTTATTAAGTTAGGAGGGGTACATGAAGGAATTCCTGGGGGACTTAGAAGTAGAAAGTTAAAATTGAAAAAAAAAATATATATATACATTAAATTCTAAAAGAAAATAAAAAGGCACACATTTTGAAAACTCCCTTTGCAAAGATGAATAAATAAGAAAGTACATCGTATTTGAAATAGACTTACATTGAAACAAAGAGACCATTTTGAATAATTGCAGTGAATATATTCATAAGACTCCATTATTGTGAGACATAGAATCATTTAGAAGATTCAGAAGGTTACTAAGCCTCATGTATGGAGGCGGTCAATTAAAGCAAGGGTATGGTGAACTCAAGATTGTGCTGAAATACAAAGGAGCTGTGTAATTAAAGCAAAAAGTAACAGAGTTAAAAAATACAGCACTAGTGACTCTGAAAGAAAAGCTTGATATGTTTCTTCATATTAGGAAAATCATGTAAAAAAGTAAAAGGAAAGACAGTATTAAGAAAGGCTGAAATATACAGACATTTAATGTAACCATGTCCAGAACTTTAGAAGTAGGCAAGGGAACCTCTTACAGAAAAAGACAGAGAAAATGAATCATAAACAAAAGCTGTGGAATGATTGGACAGTGGTCTTACTTGTTCTGTGAAGCCTAAATGCTAATATGAAGGTTTGGCCCTCAGGGTGTTATTGGAAAACAGTAAAAGATTTGGAAGATTAGGCATGGTAATAAGCCTCAGGTAATCCAATTTGTATGATTGAAAAAGATTAAGCAAATTCTTCTTCTATACTCCCTATAACTTGCTCTGCAGTTGCCTTGGGCACACCCACCAGAAACCCAAATAGTGGGCTAACTTGACCAGATTTGAAACCTTTGTATTTGTGAACCAAAGTAATTTTTTATCTTTGTAACATAGCTAACTCAGGGATTTATTAAGGTCAAATTAATTATCAAAGATGTTGACTTGCATGGAGGTAAGAGGAAAAGATATGTGTTCCCATTATGTTCCTGCAGAGAATTTAAAATTTGATTGGCCTAAGGTTTATATTCTATGATAACAGAGACTAAAATAGAATTTGAAATCTTCAGTTACTTACCTATTCTATAACCAAAGAGAAATATTTTAAGATTGAGTTTAACTGGGAATACTGAATAGGAGTAGAATAGTTAGCACAGAAAGGTAACAAAGCATGCTGATATGAAATAACTTGTTCTAGAAAATGACCTTTCATGTAACAAGTCTGTAAATTATACAGACAGTACAAATGAGACACGTGAAACCCACTTGAGACTCATGGTGCACATGACATGCTGGGTATGACAAACCAGGGTTGGGAGAAAATCCTGAATTATTCCCTTCAGCCTCGGGGTTACCTCTTGGTAAATTTGACAATTATATTGAGCACCTCTCATTATGATGACACAGTGCTATGACTTGACTCTATACATATCTCACTTTCACTTAACGATTACTGTGCCCAAGTATGGAAATTTATGAGCTGCAGTCCACTCCAAAAAATAATTTATTCATGTATTTATTAGTAAAGCTTGTCACAATCTGACAACTTCTGCTATTGGGAAATTGAGAAGAATGTAGTACAGAATTGTGTGGTGATTTCAAATCTGGAATCCAGTACTAGACCTAATAATTGTGATAGATGGAGCTTATCATCTGCTTCTGAGGTAAACTTGGTGTGCTTACATTCATGTTTATATTCAATGTAGGATCAATATGTGGAAGTCGATGGTATGGAGAGGGAAGCAATTAATCAAGCTGCATGTGCCAAGATTGAAACACTCTGTGCTACAGCATGTTATTGGAGAGAGAAAGGCAAGTGTAACTTAAACAACTACACATTCAAATAAGATCTTTGAAGGGCAGATTGGATTTGCTTTCTCACTCTCATAGGGTTGGTAAAGGTTAAAGATGTAATCTGACTGCTCATTACACTGATATAAAGTACAAATAAAAAGGTAAAGTTGTAGATAAATAAAAATTGTTTGCTATATAAACAAGATGAATGAAACATTGTTTTTGTTTGTATGACATTAGGGAGACATTGAAAAATGAGGTGAAGAAATAAGATCTAATAGTAGAAAATCAGGTTGGTTTATTGAATCATACTAAGGAAATATCAAAGTCACATGGAAAGGTGAACATTCAACTATGAATGAAAACAGATGAGGAAGAATAGTGGAGTTGAAAGTAGGTGCTGAGCCAAGTCAAAATTAGGATGGAAGTTAGGAAGAAAAGAATATCTGAATTCAAAAAGGATAACTCATAAACGATAATGGTGGACCATGGAAACCATAGCACCTACACAAGAGCATCTCAGCAGTCTGGTGGTGCCAGCCAGCTAACAGATGTTTTGGATGGTGGAGAAGGCAAAGGACAAAAGTGTCATTCTACAAACATCTCTGGAGAGGTAGGCATGGTGAGGAGAGCAGAACTGAGTGATGAATGCAAGAGCATGAATTTCTATTCATTAGCTTTGTGCTTTTAAGTACAAGAGAGAAAACTCCACTCTTGAACAAGGGGAGAATTGCATACTGGTCTTGAGAGGATGGATGTAAGAAATTGTACACTGTATAGACCATGGCTGTCATTCATTCTCTATCAATGTAGTCTGATCTCAACGGAATTAGACTCTTACTTAAAGAACACATTCTTAGGATATTGTAGCATCTAGTACTTCGATAGAAAACCAAGAGTATCCATTGAAATTAATTTAATGTAATGGTGAGGATTGACACCTAAGAAGATGTTTTAACAGAAGAATGCAGAACAAAGTGTTAGAGTGGAGTGGGGAAGGACCCTAAAAATGAGATTGAACAAGAATGCAATATTTTGTTGCTACCTTTAGAGAATTTTTGAAACTGGCAGCTGACCTCACTCCCACCAGAGTCTTCTCTTGCAGCACACACATACACACAAAAAATAACCCTCTCTTAAAAACCTTCCAAGGTTGATTTATGTCAAGATGTGCTCCAAATTTTATTTTCTCCTTACTATATTTGAAAGCAAATTGCTTATTTTTCCTTTACTTTTCTGTTATCAAAAATGCTTTCTACTTATTCTAATCTCTTGATATTACACTCATTGTGCTGTTCCTCCCCCCGCCAAAGTCATCTTAGCAATTTCCTGACTCATAATGAAAAGACTAGTCATACTCTTAGATGTAAGAGTACATGCTATTAAATGTCTAAAAATGTCTACACAATCACGTTCTCAAGAAGGTTGAATATCAGACTTTAAAAGCACTCATGAAACTCACATCATGCTTTGCAAAGCCTCCAAACTGTTCAGAGCAACCACTGATCTAGAAGTATAAAATGTAGAAGAAGAAAATGCACACTAACCTTTATAAATATGTGTCCATCTTTAAACTGTTAAAAAATCATTAACTAAAGAGAGAAAAGCAGAAGGGCACCTAATATGTAAGGAGGTCATTTCAAGAAGCAATAAACAATTAAGTTATAATTCTAAGTTAAAACTTGGTCAAACTTTTTTTTGCAATCCAGAACAAAAATGAAACCCTAGAGAGGTCTTCAAACTGAGTGTTTGTGGACACAAAGAAATAAAAATGTATAGATAAAAATTGATAGCATTGTTAATGACATAAAGGAAAATTATATGAATGGATATAAAATTTTTATTCATTAATAAAAATTAAACATCAATGTATAGTTTGTGTTAAAAAGATAATAGCAATATATTTGAGGTTTTACACAATGCAAAGTAAAATATTTGAAACATATAACTATGACAAAAGATTAGAATAAGCCAATAAAATCAATTTTCTAGGATTTTGGATCTTAAGTCCTATAAAATATTATTGGTTTATCCATAGATTTGGATCATTTTACACTCTTTTACAAGTACAAAATTAAGAGCTATAGCTCAAAGGCTATAGAGCATGTAAAAGTGAATGACTTCATTTTTCCAAAAGTTAAGCAGGAAACAAGGAAAAATAAAATGGAAAACTGATCATAAATAGAAAAATACAGCCATGGCAAACTTAAATAACAATAAATACATTTTGTGATGTAACTGAACAAAATTTTTCAAGAAATAGATTGTCAAACTACATAAAATTTCAAACTTAGTTATATGTTATTTATGAATAATATACCTTAAACTTAGAAACAGCAAAAATCAAGGGGAAAATGATACAATATGGATTTATTCTCCTTACCAATAATTAAAATAAGGAAGGAGGCCTGGAAGGACATAGTTGGGCTCCTAGAGGTCCTTTCTGCAGAACGAATTGATATAGTTTTGTGAGACCCCATTTAGTCTCTGAAAATTGTCATTAAAAAATATATTAGATGTGAGTTCTTCTCTGTCTTCCCAGGCATAAGGCCTGACATGCACCAGAGGCTACTCCTATCACTTTCGAAGTTTTTGATTTAATTTATTGCTATTGATTGTTATCATCTTTTCATTTATTAAGAATGTTGACTTTGTATATAATTGTGGTCTAATGAAGGCCATTTAACCTCTCTAAATCCCATATTTCTTAGCTGTAACATGGAACTAAAATGAGTTTGGTTTTTTTTTTGTTGAAGGGATGTTTTAAGGACTAAATGATGTAAGTATGGCCTGAGTACACTACTCAGCACTGGGCTCCACAATAGCTATTTATGGTTTTTATAATGTAGTGTGTAGCTTCCACACTTCAAATCTGTATGTTTCCCACTTCCTGTCTTAGTCACTCACAGATCTGCCTAGGACATCTCAACTATTCTTCATTTACAGTTTTGAATGGCCTTGTTTGTATTTGTCTTTTATTCTTGATATCTATTGCAATTTGTTTAGAAGGTAGTTTCCTGAGTAAATGCTGTGTCAACAGATAAACCACTCTGAACCTAGTTATTTTATTCATATGCATAAATCAGTGTTCGTTAATTAATTAATCTAACACCTGAATAAGATGTTTTGATTTGTTATCAAAAGAGCTAGTCAAGGTAAAGAGCACCAGGTCATTCTCTATTTAGATCATTATTGGGGTTACAGTGAATACAGCCTTAATGGTTCCAGATGTGGTGTAACCTTGGCCATTTGTTTACTAAGTGAGCAGAAGGGCTGTAGTAAGAAGATTGAACCATTTTACAAAACCCAGCCCCAGAGCTGTTCACTCTACTTCACCAATTACATCATCCTAATATTTAAGGACAGGGCACATCTCAACAGATGCCTTGGGTGTGATCCAAGAACAATATAGTTGAGGGCAGAAGGTAATCGAAAAAACAAAAGCCTTAGAGAAAGCAACATCCACCAAGACTGCCAACATGTTGACTTTGGTGTCTCTTTCATTCTCAATTACTTTCAAAGTGTGGAGGACAAAGCCATTGTTACCTTTCATGTTTGATTTTTGTTGTTGTTTTTTTGTTTTTTTGTTTTTCAGTTGATCCAGGGTAAGAAGCTCCAGTGAATGTGTACTTGACATTCTCTGCCTCAACCGGTTTTATATACACATTATAGAATATACACACAAAGTTCTTAAGTAAGCATCACAGACACAGGCTGTCATTTGTCATATTTTGTCTTTCTTGATTATTTTAACCACAGGACCTAAAGTGAAATTTTCATTGAATTAAATTTAATTGAAGAATTTGAATTATGGCCACAGAAGGACAGAATTTGGCAAAACATTTAAAGACTCTCAGATCTCTCAACACCTTCTGAATTCTAATTAGGTGAATAGAAATTAGTTTCTCTGTCAGAGCACTCTGCCCCAAAGACAAGGCTCCACCACTAAAATTAAAAGGAACAAAATCAGCAAATCTGAGCCATGAGGGTTTCTAATAAGAAAAATCTTCATTAAAAGATTGCTGCCTCTCATGTTGTTCTGTTTTTATCCCCAACAAAAGAAAATAATGCGACCTATTTTTCAAAGTGAGGAAACAAAGATGTCTGTATATAAGTGCTATATATGTATTCACATGTATGGGGTTTGATTATGTTATAAAGATTTTTACTTTATAAATACTAGTGAGGTTTATTATAATTCAGTAAAAATTAAAAGCATTTTATTAACCAAATAGTAACCCCTAATACTCAATATTGTGCTTTGTTTTAGCTTTGCTTTTCATTACACGTATATGCATGCAGTTTATGACTCACCAGCTAAACCACTGGTCAGTGAACTTTAGGAAGTGGAAGGTTAAATTTTACATCTTTCCTTTTCAAGTGGAATTCATGAATCAGCAACATTAACGGTTGGAAGCTCTTTATATGAAAAGTTAACTATTATATTTCATCAAGTAGGTGTTCAGAGAATTATTTAGAATGTTTTAATGAAATGAAAAATAAAGATTATGTCTGTGATCCTTGATGTTCTTTGTTTGAGTTGCAGGAAGAAATCCAACTCTTGGGGGAACTGGTGTGAATCTGTCTTGGATCTGTTGTTCTTAGGGAACTGTATAAGCAGAGGGCCATGACCGTCCTTTCTAGAAGCAGAGGATATTTTTATTGTATCTTTGCATCTCTCATGCCTGGTGCACAGGAGTTTCTGATGGTAATTCCATAAATACATCTTGCTCAGAGATACCTTCTTCAGGTATGTTTCATATTCTACTGTTGTTGTGCTGCACAATGTTCTCTCCTTCACTGTCAGATCATGATTGCAATACGTCCCCTGTAGATATATAAATGAGGTCATCTAAGGTTGTCCTCTGACAATTTCTGATGATTTAGCCTAAATATAAAGAAAAAGAGCAGCAAACCTCCCAAATCCTAAGGGCACTATGGATGTTTTGGCTGACAGTTTTTATACCAGTTTTGTCATCCTTCTATTCAAACAACATCACAAATGTTCTTTAAAGCCCCCTTTATGTTTTAATACTATATATAAATTTTGTGACACTTCTGACATTTTATGAGGATGAATGGACAATGAACACACTCAGAACTGATCATTTATCTTTCTAGCTATGCCCTGTCTAGCACAATGCCCTATACATAAGTATTCAGTTAGTGACTTATAGAAGATCTGAGCAGATAGAACAAATCTGTATCCAAAAATAGAATTGAAATGACACAAATATTTATTTGGAGTGAGTAAATAAGAGCAATGATTTAGGAACTCTTGCATGAAAATATTATCCTGTGATGATGAAGGACAGATAGGCATGGTTCCATAAATACCATTGTACTAGCTGGTTTTGTGTGTCAACTTGACACAAGCTGGAGTTACCACAGAAAAAGGAGCCTACCTTGAGGAAATGCCTCCATGAGATCCAGCTGTAAAGCATTTTCTCAATTAGTGATCAAGGGGAGAGGGCCCATTGTGGGTGGTGCCTTCCCTGGGCTTATAGTCTTGGGTTCTACAAGAAAACAATCTGAGCATATCAGGGGAAGCAAGCCAGTAAGCAGCATCCTTTTATGGCTAAAAGATTGGACCCTTAGCCTCCAGATGGCCCAGCTGCCTCTGCATTATCACAGCTACTGCCCTTCTTGTCAAGGACACTGACAAACTGACTCTGGCCAATCCCTGATTATCACAATACTGGCTGGTTTTATGTGTCAACTTGACACAAACTGGAGTTATCAGAGAGAAAGGAGCTTCAGATGAGAAAATGCCTCCATGAGATCCAGCTGTAAGAGATTTTCTCAATTAGTGATCAAGGGGGGAGGGCCCATTGTGGGTGGTGCTATCCCTAGGCAGGTAGTCTTGGGTTCTAGAAGAGAGCAAGCTGAACAAGCCAGGGGAAGTAAGCCAGTAAGTAACATCCCTCTATGGCCTCTGCATCATCTACTGCTTCCTGACATGTTTGAGTTCCAGTCCTGACTTCCTTTGGTGATGAACAGCAATGTGGAAGAGTAAGCTGAATAAATCTCTTCTTCCCCAACTTGCTTCTTAGTCATGATGTTTGTGCAGAAATAGAAACCCTGACTAAGACAACCATCTTGTTTCAATCTAAGATAAATGACATAATGTACTAAGTTAGACACTCATGTTTCAGGAGCAACCGAAGGTACAGAATGAAAAGTCTATTTTATCTAAGAAATAAGAATTAAAAAATAAATTAATCATTAATTTTCATATGAAAATTACTTACCACATATATGACTATATCAGCAATTATTTAATACCAATTAAGAGAGAAGTAATTTCTTATGATTTTAAAATGCAATAATTTCTCAAGACCTGTGGCTAACTCAAGGAAATGTATAAGTCAACACAAAATTTTATTACTTATGTTTAATTGCTTAAAATTTCTCTAATAATGTTATTTATAGAGAAATGGTTTAACATTAAAATATATCCCTGTTCCCAATACAGTTGTGTCTGATACATAAACTAAAGAAATCCTGTTCTTTCCAAATATCTGTGATTATGCAAATTGATAAATGTAGTTATTATACTTAATTAAAGATTAATATTTAGAAGCATAAAGAAATAACTAGGAATATTTGTTAAATGCTAGTCACTGGTACAAAGTCAATTAAATATATATAGAGAGTAAACAAATATTGTTCACCATTTTCATTTCCACTTAGTTTTCCAGTATGTTGTAAACATGAATATTAGCTGAGAATCTGGGCTCATGGGACCACAATGTAGGGTATTCTGCATTCATTTAGAAGGTCTATATACTAATAAATATACAGTTTGGAAAGTGAACTGATCCTTTATTTCTAAATCCTTGTTTCATTTCCATCTCATAAGAGGAACTGATTTAGGATTAATGTCTGTCAGCTTTTGTTGAGTGATGGAAGATGAGGGTTCATGTGATTCCTGCAATGGCTCGCCACTATGCATACTCATATTGAATTACTCAGGAACCAACAGGGTTATCTTCTAGCCAGGCATTCATTGTCTCTTTCACCATTTAAAAGCATATGGTCCTATCTTGAAAGCTTTATAATACACCATTAATATAAAAAGTGGCATTCAGACTCTTAAGGTGATGGATACAGACCACAGTTAAATGATTTGCTTTATGTAGTTCTCACTGTTATCATAAGAATGTTTCTTATCTTTTGAGGACAAAGACAAGAATTTGAAATGTTAAGCAAGCAGATGTTCAGAGCTCATGTCACAACCAGAACTTGAACTTGGTATGTTCACTACCAAGCTATGCATTTAACCTCAATGGTGCTTCAACTCTCTAAAAGTTTTCAGAGATATTATTATAGGGGTAAGAATTATATTGATGTAAGTACACAGTCTCCACAATTTAGAAGCATTTATTGACTCCTCATCAAATACTGTATTCCAGATTATTTTGCATTTATGTTATCACAAGCTACTTACTGATCAGAATGGCCAGTCATTCTGAGAAGTACTAGCAAGGAGCACAAACTAATCATACATAAATGATTATAGAATGTTCATACATTAATCATACAAAATGAACATAAAATGTTCATTTCTAAAGATAAATGTGATTTAAAAATTCAAGCAAGGCATAAGATGAGACAAGGGGATTAGTGGATGCATTTTAGCCTAGAGGAGGTAGATGAAGAATTTAAGAAAGCAACATTTCATTCAACCTCCAAGAGAGGTAATGCAAAGGATAAGACTTGACATTGTCTGACTTGTGACAAGTAGCATGTCTTAGTCTATGGGTTGCTGGTTGAGATAGATAAGCAGGATGTGTCTGTGCTGCAAAGAAGAATATCAACAGTAGTAGAAAGACAGAGGAAGAATGGGACCATAGTAGATAGAGCTGGAACAGCTATATGACTTAGAACAGAGGATTGAAATGATGTAAGATCTATGGGGGTGGGATCATTGTCAAACAAAAACAGAAATAGGGGTGTGGAGACAGGATAAGAGGCAGTGAGTCAGGAGGGAATAGCAACAGCACAGGCAGAGTAGTGAGTCTCTTGTTGCCATCACAAAGAGATGCTTATGACTCAGTGCGAATGTTACAGGTGCAGGGTGTGAGTCTGAATGTATTTTAAGGATGGATAGAAAAGCGTGGATTTGGGTAAGTAGAATCTACTGTGCCATCCATGCAGTAAACCGGTGTGAAGGGGCTGGAGGAAGAGAAAAAAGGCAAAAAGATTGTAAAAATGTTCACTGTTTATTTCTATTATATATGTTGACATATATGTAATACATATCAGGAACAGAGTAACTATTAATCATGCTAAGGGAGTTATGAAGAAGGCAGTTCAATATGTGTCAAGTTAAGAGATAGACATTCGAAATCTTAGAGCATGAAGGTCATTCTTTAGGTTCAAACAGGGAAAAGGTGCTGGAAATTTAGAAAACTAGGGTATATTTAGGAAAAGTTAATAAATTAAAACCATTACAAAAACATGAAAAAGGCATGGTTAGCCATGTTTTCTGCCATTTGCTAAGAATGAGAAAGACAGCTAAACACTAGAATGGATTCTGATGGTTACTAGATTCCTTGACAGGCAATTTTACCCAGCCATTGGCTTCTGATTCTAAGAAGGGAGCATGCATATAGAGCAATACTTACTTTCCTTTTCTGTTCTGAGATAAGGTCTTTCTGTGGAGTCCTGGCCATCTTAGAACTCACTATGTGCACCAGGCTGGTCTTGAACTCACAGAGATGCATTTGGCTCTACCTCCAAAGAATTTGCTTTCTTAATGTATTTATAAAAACTGAAGTTGTGACTATTACAAAAGTATGTCATGTTGTATATTTTATCTGTTCAGACAGGAAGAAAAACAATATCAACCAACCAGCATTTAGTCCCAATGCTCCCAGTGACTAAACCACCGACCAAAGAGTACACAAAGAAGAACCCATAGCTCTAGCTGCATATGTAGCAGAGGATGGCCTTGTTGGACATCAATGGGAGGGGAACCCCTCAGTCCTGTGGAGGCTCAATGACTCAGAGTTTAGGAATGCTAGGGCACTGAGGTGGGAGGGTTAGGTGAGTGGGGGAGCACCCTCATAAAAGCAAGGGTATGGGGAGGTTATAGGGGGCTTAGCTGGGAAGGGGGTAGTATTTGAAATGTATAAATAATATAACAAATAAAAAAATTCTATTAAAAGCAAGTTGAAAAGTTTCTAGTGTTCTATTCCAGAACACCCATTAATTGATGGAACCACTGAAATAATAATCATTAGGATTAAAAATTAGCCAATTTTAAGGTTTGAATGCAAAACATCCTCTGCAGGTTCTTTCTTAAATAATTACTCTCGAGTTTGTGGCACTATTTAGTACACTCTTGGAAGTAGAGAACTGGCTGTTAGAAGTTGTTCCTTAAGGACAAGATTTTGGAGACGATAATTGGCTCCTGGTTGCAATAGCATCCCTGTGACTCCTGTTGCACAGTGATATGAACAGAGTCCGCCAAATGCTTCCACAGAAATGAATTGGGCTGCCCTGTTGTGCTTAGCTTCCTAATGTCACTGGCTACCACTCTCTGAATCAGTGAGCTAAAGGAAGTCTTTCCTGCAGTACGTTCTTTCTGTCAGAGATTTTTAATGCTAGGCACAAAAGTGACTGATGAGATTGGTGGTATTCACTAGAATGCCAACTACTCAGGAGGCTACGGCAGAGGGATTGCAAGCTTAAAGTCTTCCCGGGATATACTGTGAATTCAAGGACACCTTGGGAAATTTAATATGATTCTTACTCAAAATAAATTTAAGGATAGGGCTGAAAAAACTCTGCATCACAGGACTTACACAGTAAGTACATGGTCCAGACTTCAATCCTAAGTTCCCTAGAAAAGAGGTAATGATTCTATCAAACAAAGGGAATAATAATGTATTTGAAGTTGTAGTTTAAATTCTGATTGCTTTTAATTTGATCTACTTAGTGTTTATACCTTTATTAGATATAAAAAGTTTAGATCATAAATGAAAATTAAGAAATATGAAGGAGAAGTGTTTATAAAAAAATATTCCAGGAAAGAGACCTGGGTGCTTATCAAGGGTTGAAATTGCATTGTTTCTAAACAGGTAAAATTAAAATTTGAAAGGAAAGAAATGTGTATGAATTATAAATTATGTTTATTTCTATATGGGGCACGTGAATGTTATGTAGTTATAAATAAATTATATAAATCTAGAACATTATGTGCAAACATAGTATATATATGGTATATAATATCTGTGAAAATAACATGTAGAGAATAGATACAGTATAAGCGAGCATATGAAAGGCATGATCTATAGTGTAAATACATATTTTCACAATATCTTTTATCGTATTTTTCATTGCTACATACACTTAACTCTAAGTAGTACAGAAAATACTTTAAAAATACCTTGTGTAGACACATGGGTCAGTGAACATGGGAGTGTAGGTACTACTGGAATCTGAGAGAAGGCAGAAGATGCCCTATAGCAAGAGTTATGGGCCACTGTGAACTTCCTGGTGTGGGTGCAGAAACCCAACTTAGGTCCATCGGAATTGTGGTTTACATGCTCCTATTCCCTGTCCCCCAAATAGCCCTAGGAACATCTTTCCTAGTTCCATATGTAAAATTTTCAGTCCACATATTTGAGAACAGTACAATTTATGCTCTGAAACAATTTAGACATAAATTTTCTGTCTTTATTCTTTCTGCATTCCATGGACTGCTTAAGTCTGGTTCCATGGGAAAGATTCCCAAATGTTATTATTTTGTTGGAAGAAGCAAGAGAGAAAAGAATGTCTTAGATTAATTCTTTAGACCATACTTTGGCCGGATTTCTTTCTTTTCACATCCTTTTCTGCCTCCAGTGTTAGTGTGGTCCTTTAAACAAGACCTAGAGCTATTCATTGCTCAATGATTCATCAATGAAAGAATTTCTTACATTTCTTTCTTTTAAAAATTAAAGAAAAAGAAATTATAAAATATCTTTGGAAATCTTGTATCAATGGAAAAAATAACAAATGCAATCTTTGCAAACATTTGAAATATAGGTAAATATTGCATGAAGCATTTTAATTTTTATTGTATATTACTTTTAACTACAATTATATAATTTTCTCTCTTCCCTTTCCTCCCTCCAATGAAGCAATTTATTTGAAAACTTTTCCCATTGTCAAATCACCATGTTCATAGATGGTTCATGACTCTTCCAGTAATTTCTAAGAAAAACACTTCTATTGGTCTAACTCCTTTAGACTGCTATGTATCCTTCAGGGCACATTATTTAGTATCTGCCTTTTGGGAACCTGAACTGCCCATTTCATATGATTCTGCTATGTTAGTTTATGAAGAATCCTTTGCTTTCTGTGTCTCATCAAGGCACCTTCTGAAGGAATCCTATTTTGTTCCTCTAACAGAAAGTTTTTGAGGGAAGCTACCTGTGATATTGCCTTTCACTTTGTTTTGTTGTGTTTAGATTTAAAGCCAGTTCTAATTTGAGTTCAGTCACCTTTTGCCCTATTAAAAATGTTCCAAAGTAAGATAAATTTCAGCACCTTGCTGTCTATCTCTGATTTTTCTCTGACAGCCAAATTTATATGTTGTAGTTCCCCTAAAACAAAGAGGGTTGTAGAAATGCAGATATTTTAAATCTATATTTTATAGGTTTAAATAGAAAACACTTTCTAAGTTCCTATTGAAATTGTTTGCTATTTCAAAACATATTCTCTTTTAAAATAATTGTATGAAATTTTCTTTTAGCTATTTTCCTATTAAAAATTAAAGTATTAGAAGGACACACATATCCTGATTTGTTTTATATTCTGTTTTTGTCTTGTGTTTTAAGTTTAACTCTGGCCTAGGATTGAGTAGTTCCTTTTATATGCCTTGTAGAAACGTGCTATCAACTTTTCAGTCCTTCAGGCATTTAGTATGCATCCATTGTTTACAGAAGTGAGCTGGGCCAGCAAGAATTTGAAGTATCTTGAACTCATTACATGGTTATATTTCCTTGAGTTCTGTGTCACCCAGAAAATGTTTCTCTGAAGGCCCATTATATTCTCCTTCCCTGGTACTGATCAAGGAAAGCACAAATAGAAGTCCTGTGGAGTGCAGTGTTGATTCGAAGACCAGGCATTGTTTAGAAGTGAATTCCTGGAAATGGTTGCACAGCATAAGCATTTGCCCAGACCAGATACACAATGCCAATTGTTTGCCTTCAAGTCCAGTATTTTTTTAACATCCTCTTTTTAGTGAATACACACACAGGAGATTGTTGTGAGGTTGTTTCTCTAATTAAGCATGTGGACTATTTTTCAGTAAGTAAATAAAAGTTGATTTAAGCTTTTTAACCCTATCAACACAAATGATTAGGTCTATATAATAGTCAAATCAGGTAGCAATTCTTTTCTTAAAAATGTTCATAAGTACCTCATGGGCATTTATCATATTTTGAGATAAGCTTAAACATAAACTGTGTGCTTACTGGATGTAAAGTATGAGAAAAATTAATTATGTGTTGATAAGATGTCTCAGATTTGCCTTGTTAGTATAACAAAGATGTCTGAGTACAGAGAAAGCATGCATTACATAATCATTTTAATTCTATGTTCATATGTGGACTTTGAAGGCTTTGTGTAGTAGAGCATATGGAACACTACTGATCATTTCTCCCTAGTCAGCTGGTGCTCTAAGAAGGTCATCAACATTTTTTCCCACCAGCCATCAATTTCAAATCAGTACTAGTAAGAGCAATATCACTATCATTCCAGATGTTGTCAGTACCTTCCTGTGACCCTTTTGTTTTTATTTTATAGTTTGAATGTAGGTAAAACCAAAGTATAGAGAAAGAAAAGAGAGGACAGATAAGTTCAAGAAGAGTGTAAGAGGGGGATAGAGGAAATGGAGAGGTTGGGAAAAGCCAGCTCACATGAAGACCTGTATGAAGGGCATGGAAAAAAGCACATTAAAAAACAACTATCATGACACCCAGTTAAGAAATATAATTGTGGAAAGATTAGGACACTAGTGTTCTGAGAGAAGAGGGTGGAAAGTGGTGGCTTGTAATTTAAATGGTGAAGGACATGGGGAGATACGTGACGGATGAGGAAGTAGGGGGTGGGTATAATAAAGAGATGTGAGAACAATATTATGGAGACCCAGGACTCCTAGTTCTATGGGTCTCAAATTCCCTGATGCTGTCACCCTTTAAACAGTTTCTAAGGTAGTGGTAACCCCCAACCATAAAATTATGTTTGTTGCTACTTTGTAACTGTAATTTTGCTACTTTTATGAATTGTAATGCAAATTTCTGTGTTTTCCAATAGTCTTAGAAAGAGTTGTTCAGATCCCAAGTGGGTCATGAGCCACAGGTTGAGGACTACTTCTCTAGCTATGTGTGTGTGTGTGTGTGTGTGTGTGTGTGTATGTGTGTGTGTATATAATATACATTACATATACATACATATACACATATACATATACACACCAATATGCCAGGCAAATATGCCTACTGGTGCAACAGTGAGACAATTTTATAGGTATCACTAACTCCCTTTTCTTTAGATTTTTTTAACCCACTCAACAGGAAAGAATTCATACTTGATATTGAAATAGTTGCCAAAAGCCATCACTAAGAAAGAAGGTCTCCTGCCTCAATCTCTTTAGTCCTGACATTAAAGGCGTGTGTCACCATGCCTGGCATTAGTAATAATTCTTGGTTATAATAATATGTACTGTCTCTGACTTAGTATACTTTTGATATTCTATTTTATTCCAGAGACAAGTCACACAGTACAAAAAGAACTTTAAAAATCCATTTCCAATAGATCATTAAATATTAACCAAGGTTATCCTGAATGACTCTGGGCCGGAGTTGGAGCCCAGACATTGGAAGGGTTAAAATTATTGTAGTCATTAGAAGTATAAAGCTTTGAAAACAACAGTAATTTTGTGAGTAACATTGCAAATCTACAAACATAATTTTCTAATTTTAAATGTAGTTGCATAGAAAAAAACTGGATTGGAAAAGCACTATAACATTGAATCACAAGATAAAATTTGCCTAATAAAGAAACCAGTTATACACTCCCCAAGTTACAACCATATCTTAAAAATAACATCAAAAACAAACTTAGATCCTAGTCACTTGTTTTTCATTTAGTTTTTGTTTTGCATTTTTCTTTGTACAGCAGTTATAGACACATACATACACATATGTATAAGCATACATGCACAAATACACATATACATACAAATATACTTAGACATACATATACACATATACATACAAATACATATACACATAAATATGTACACATGCACACACTTATTTGAATTTCTCTACAAGCCCTAAACATTGGGAAACGTTGTTCCAAATTCAGAAGTGGTGATGAAGGTGAGAGAGACACACAGCTACTGATTAGTCCTGTTAACTTACGGAAACATTTAACTAGAAATGTGATTGGGTTTCCTATACAACAGGTTTGAGTCTGGCATGTGTCTTTGCTACTTATACAAGTGATACTTTCAGGGTATATGGAAAATACAGGCAAGGATAAAGAAAAAATAACTATCTGTACATTTTAGTACTTGTTAATTCTTTTACAGGTTTGCTGTTTTGCAAGCCATTTTCTATGCATGTGTGCTTTTGGACAGGTGTGTGAATACAAGCATAGCTTCACATTGTCAGGTAATTCCTTCTGAAGAAGACATTCTAGAGTAACCTACCCATTCAGGAGGTAGTTTGAATTTTGAATTCAAAATTTAAGTTTTAAATAATTTTATTTCATAAATGTTCACTCTGGGATTAAAAGAGTTCTCACAGCAGAAATGCTTCATGGAAAGAGAATGACTATAGTCACACATAAATGGGTTGGCATACATCTGCTACTCTTTAATCTTCAGGAACAAGAAGTATACTGAACAGAAATAAACCTTATAAAGCTGATTTGAAGTCAGTGTTTACAGAAGATGTGTGCATCTTTTAGAGCAGTGAGCACCACTCTGATACTCCAGAGCTTCCCATCATCATCAGAGTGTTTGATGCCACAGTAAAGTACAGTATATCTTATCATGAACAGGGGTAGGCATTAAATTCTTTATGCATTTTTAGACAATGTCAAAAGAGGCAATAAAGAAAGACTAAGTTTTATTGAATAAACCACTCAAAATGACAGGAGGAATTTGTGTCTGGAACCCAGATACCCCAACATCAATAAATGTGTTCTTAATTTTTTTTATTGCAGGTTTATTTATTAACTTTTTATAGATAAAGGGAGTCCACCAACATGAGTATAACTGCTAACAAAATAATTATAATTAATTTCACATACACTCACTAAAATTCACCATCCTTGAGGATGTATATTCAAAAGGAAATTAAATCTCAGAGTCATTTTGATTGGCATTTCCCTGATGACTGAGGTCATTGAACATTTCTTTAAGTGTTTTTCAGCCATTAGAGATTCTTCTGTTAAGAATCTTCTGTTTTGCTCTGTACCTCAGTTTTTTAATTGGGTTATTGGTGTCTAACTTCTTGAGTTCTTTATATATTTTGGATATAAGACCTCTGTCAGATATAGGGTTAGTAAAGATCTTTTCCCACTCTAGAAATGGTTTGACAGTTTCTCAGAAAATTGGAAATAGTTCAATCTCAAAACCCAGCTGTACTACTCCTAGGCATATACCCAAAGGGTACTTCACCATCCCACAAGGACACTATGGTGCCTCAACTATGTTCACACTAGCTTTATTCATAATAGCTGGAAATTAGAAACAACCCAGATGTCCCTCAACTGTTGAATGAGTAAAGAACATGTGGTTCATTTATACAATGAAATACTCCTCAATCATTAAATGCAAGGACATCACAAAATTTGAAGGCAAATGCATGGAACTACAAAATATCCCTATTAAGACCCAAAAGGACATGCATTGTATGTACTCACTTATAAGTGGATATTAATATAAAGTTTGGGTTAACTACACGACAATCCACAGACCCAAGGAAGCCAAATAACAAGGAGTATCCAAGGTTAAATATTTTTCAGAAAGGAAAATAAAATAAACGTCAGAGGAGGATGAAGGAAAAGAAGTGTGTGAGAGAAATGATGGGATGGGGAAGAGGGTGAGGAATATCACAAGTAGGGAAAGCAGGGGAGAGAGGATGTAAATCATCTATGGGCTGGGTGGAGCATTTCTAGGACATGCCAGAGACTCAGAATGGGGGGTTTTGGGGGGAGGACTTAGGGTATCTCTGGGGGTGACTCTAGCTAAAACTTCTAGCAAGGGAGATATGGATCCCTGAAGTAGCCACTTCCTATAGCCAAGAAGGACTCCCAGCAGAGGAACAGAGCTAGAGCAGAGAGAAAATGAATGGCCAATTAATGACTAGACAAAATTGAGACCCATTGCATGGGCAAGAACTAATCCCTGACACTATCAATGATACTTTGTTCTGCTTCTAGACAGGATCCTAGCATAATTTTCCTCTAAGAGACTCCACTCAACAGTTTACTGAAACAAAAGCAGAGATCCACAGCTACACATTATATGAAATTTGTTGAGTCTTGTAGAAAAGTTGCAGGAAGGATTTAGGGACCCGAAGAGAATAGGTACTCCATAGGAAGGCCAACAGAATCAAATAACCTGGACCCTTGGGGACTCCCAGACACTGAACCACCAAACAAAAAACAAGCATGTGCTGGACCTAAGCACTTTGCACATATATAGCTGATGTGCAGCTTGGTCTTCATGAAGGTCTCCCAACAATTAGAACAGAAACTATCCCTGAAACTGTTGTCTGCCTGTGGATTCCATTCACCTAACTGGGAGCCTTGTCTAGCTTCAATGAGAGAGCATACGCCTAGTCCTGCAGTGATTTGATGTGCTTTGTGTGTGTGTGTGTGTGTGTGTGTGTGTGTGTGTGTGTGGTGATACCAAGGGGGTGCTCCTTCTAAGAAGAGAAAGGGAGGAGGAAATGGAGGAAGGTATGTAAAAGATGAGACTGGGAGTATAGGGGGACTTATATTGGGACATAAAGTGAATGAATAAATAAATAATGAATGAAAAAAAGGAAAAGAAAACCAATCTTTGCTTCTACTGCTATGAGTTTTTAGGTCAATGGGGAAAATATTAGAAAGTTATTATGGGATCTCAGTCTTTTCTACTTTATTCCTTTGCCTCCTAATCACTATAAAGTAAAGGATACGTGCTTAAGCTGTGATGTGTTGCCTGGCATTTGGCCCAGAAGTAATTATACCAACAAACACAAATTCAGACCTCTACAACTGAGAACCAATATCAATCTTTGAAGATGTCTTACCTAGGATATTTTGTTACATTAATAAACATCTTCTGAATGCAGAGGTAAAGGTAACTCATTAATCCCAGGTCTTGCTCCAAGCTCTCCACATTTCCTGTGTCCTGGTTTATCCCATATTCTTTCTGATACTTGCTTGCATCCTCATCAATTGGACTCAATGAATCTTTCCTGTGTGCTTAAGAAGTCATGAATTACTTGGTTCATCATTACACTATCTCATGAATAGGATTAAGATAGGGTATTGAATTTTTTCTCCATTAAATGTTTTTCTATCACATGTATCATAAATAATACCTTTCATAAAACCAGTCTTTTACCAACTGAAGAATACTTTACACTTAGAGAAGAAAGTATATTTTTCTTGGAAGTATAAAAGGTATCCCAATGGAGACTTCAAAATTACATTTTCTCTATATATAATGTCTGGTTGTGGATCTCTGTACCTGCTGTATCTCTGGCTCTTGCTTGCTCTTGGGACTCCTTTTCTCCTATTGGCTTGCCTTTTCTAGACTAGATATGAGGGCTTTCACTCTGTCTTACTGTATTATGGCTAGCCCTAGGGTTGCTTGTATTTTGATGCTAATTCCTCTCTCCTGGGAGGAGCTGTGAACCAAGGAATGAGTCATCTACTCATATGACTACTTGTGAACTATCCCCTAGTGAATAAAGGAGCCAATCATTGGGCAAGGAGGCAGGACTTCTGGTTGGAGAAAGAGAGGAGCAGGAGAGAGAGAAAGAGGGTCTTTTTGGACAGGGGCAGCATGAGGACAAGATGTAGCTGCTAGTGTCTTCCAGTTTCAATGACTGATCCATCAGGATTTGCCTCCAGAGGATTTAGATTTATTAAGGTTTACAAGATTAAGTTTTAGTTGTTGCGTCCAGTAATCTAGTTACCGTTGTTTCTGAATTAAGTTTGTTCTGGGTTTTCCTTCACGAGGCAGCTTGTCTAGGTTCCAGAGAGAAAGGTATGGAGGCAAAGTGTTGGTTTGCCTGATGGGTACCCCAAAGGAGGTGAGGGTATTAAAGTATGGGGCTGGTGTGGTAGCAACCTGCCAGTAGGAACCTAGTGAGCTGGGTGGAGAGATCATGGAGCTCAGAGTCAGAGTCTCCATGAGATTGAAACAGGTCGGCCATTGCCTGCCATGTATGGCCCGCCAAGCCCATAGGGCAGAAAGTAGCTGGGTAAAATGCAGGAACTTGCCATTCATGTTTAATATTTCCCATGACTTTATTGTATATTGTTTTTTCTTGTTTGGCTGTCATCTCTTGGAGGCCTGCACTTTCCTGTAGAGGATACAGAAGGGAGTATATCTAGGGAAGAAGGAGGTTAGGGGAGAGTGGGTGGAGAGAAAACTGTAGTCAGAATATAGTAGATGAGTGAAGAATCTATTTATAAGGAAAAAAAAAAAACAAGAAAAGAATAAAGGTATTCTAGCATGTTTTTCTAAAAGGCTCAAGTGTTCCTGAATTCTGAGGTAAAAATCAAAAGATATGCTATTTCCATACAATTGAGTTCTTCACAACAGTGTAGTGGAAAATTAGAACTCCTGCTTTTACCACTGCATCACTACTACTGAGATTGGAATTCAGTGTTCACTCCTTTTCCTTCTAGAGATAAAATTAAATTAAAGTCTAGGCTATGGAACAAAGACACACAAGAGTTCTAATTTTCCACTCAAGAGCAGTAGTATTCTAACTAGGAACTTTACTGTCATATTTTCAAAACAGCTGAGTAAAAATTACTCAGGAAAGGAAAAGGTATCAGTGATCAAAATTCCCAGTGTTAAAAGATTTTTAGAAACCTTGAAATGCTTCAAGTGATGGGAAGAATCATAAAACATTAAATTCTTCTTGGTCGAATACATTGTGGTATACTCATCGACAAATACTCAGAGTAGGAACATGTACAGATGATGGATACACTTTTTTCTACCTTCCATGTTAGTTGGTAAAAGGTACTTTTTCCTGTCCCTGTATCTTGTCTTAAAATTCTCCACTAAACATGGAAATCCAGGTTCACATCGAGCCATTCATCCTCAGTGGGATCAAGTGCAGGGGGATGTCTGAGGAAGCATATATTACAAGTAAACAATCCATGAAGACATGTGAATTTGGATTCATCTATAGTTTTTAACCAAGAGCCATAATTTTCAGAGCTGCTGTGGCCAGGGAAGACTGATCAATAAAACATAGATGTTTTCTTGTTTTTTCTAAAGCTTTATTCTGTCTGAGTACCCAATGATTTGAACATTTTTAATTCTACATAAGTTTAGTAGTTAACATATATCTTTAGGTATATGTTTATGTCTATGCCTGTCTATGTCTAGGCATACACACACACACACACACACACACACACACACACACATATTACCTGAGCTTATTTGCTTATTTAGACAATGTGCTATGCTTTCTATGCTTTTAAATTAATATAAGACTTAAGATCTATACTGAATTTACATATGCAACAATGAGTTCATTATTGTGAAAAACACTCCCACTGCCCATTCATATTGTTTAGGGCTGGGGTAAGAGAAAATCTCTGTAGATGTAGTTAAAAGTAAATAGAATGTAGACTGAACTAGTATGTGTTTTTTTCCTCGAGCTGTATCTGCTGCCTTCACACATGTATTAAGCATCCCATTAGAATGCTAAATGCACTGCACTGGGAGTGCATCTCCAAAGATGATATCATCTAATCCCTATCAGTGGACAACAAGCTTAGTGGAAAGATGGATTCACCTTTTTGATCTGCACATTTCGTGTGCTTCTCCATGTCACATCATAATTGTTCCATGTGCTCTTAGCCTCTCAATGCTCATAGTTGGTGGCAAACATTTCCACATTTCTACCAGCACTCTCACAGTCTGAGAGCAAAATGTTTCTAACACATTTTCTGAAAAGCAGAGGCCACTGGAAGATCAACTTCACACTCCACTGACCTCTGAACATGTTTTCATGCTTCTCTTAACTCGGCTGGTGAAAATGGAATTCTCTTTTCTCTAGAATTTTACCCTCTGTGCACATTTTCTTGATTATTTATCACATACTTTTCTAGCTTTTAATCATTGTCTTAGAATAACTTTGAATTACAGATATTTAGCTGGTAACACGTTACTTCAGCTTTTTCCTGCCCTTACCTCAGCTCTGAGAAGAGGTGTTATAGGAAAGTATAAATGGTTCCAGGGAACAAGGACATTGTCCTAGAAATGTGTGCTTGTAATATTTGCTTTTCTGTAAAGTTCGTGTCTTAGCTGTGGTAGCAGCATCACTGACCTCTCCCTACTGCATGTTCTCTTTCCTTCTGTACTCTGTCTCCTGCATCTTCTATACATTTCTATTTCTCCAACATCCCTTTTCTTCATCATCATCTCTTCCTATCTTTTTTCCTGTTTTCATTCTCTCCCTTTCAATTATGTTTGAAATAAGGTGTGTCTATGTCATCTTAGCATTCCTGTTTGCTTTAAATTGTCTTGTTAATATACACCTAGTGCCTTATCCTAATTGAAACATGCTTTTGTGAACTTCTTACTTGAGCACTGTATCTACATCACCCCACTAATTCACTCTTAGATTCCCCATGCTCCATTCTTCAAATTCATATTTTTATTTCATAATCTTTTATGAATTATTATTGTTATATATGAATCTTACACTCTGTCAATTGCTTCTACCCTGATATGTGTATAGATAGGTTCATATGTTTGAATGTGTGTATGCATGCATGCGTGTGTGTGTGTGTGTGTGTGTGTGTGTATGTGTATAAAATGATTCCATCTAATGTGCTGCTTTTATGTACATATGTTTATCCTGGAATGACCTCTCAGGATTATGCATGCTATGTGGGAGCTTATCCCTGAGGAGACTGATTCTTCCTTTTACAGCAGCCATTGACTACTTATAGCTCTTCGTCTAGGGGTAAAACTGTATGGAATTTCCCTTGTATACACTAACATGCCAACCAATGTTGTCATCATGCTTTTTCTGTTTAGTCAGCCATATTCTTTAGATTTGATAAAAACATTTTCCCTGTTGTGACTATAGGAAATTATCTAAGGGCAGCCATCCTGGACCTATAGCCCTTATATACTTTCTATCTCCTTTACTGCCATTTTCCCTGAACCATAGGCATGAAGGTTTCATTGCAAATGTATCAGTTCGGATAGGGACCCTACAGTCACTTATTCTGTGCATTTTGAACAGTGTGGATCTCTGTAGTAATCTTCATCTTTTATGTAAAGAACCATCTTTGATGAGTGTTGAGACCTACACTATCTATTTAAGGATTTAAGAATAATTATTTAGAATATAGTTAGACACTATACAGGTTTACAAGAAAGAACAACAGGAGGTTCTACTCTAGGATCTACAGCCTCTCTAGCTATGGGTAGTGGGCTAGGTTTATAATACCAAACACAAATTCTTTCTTATTAAATAAGCACTCAGTCTAATTAGACAGCTATTGGTTCTCCCCAAGATAAAAGTGCGACTGTTGCTTCATTTTGGACATATTTCTGGACCAGTCATTGGTTCGTCAACTTTATTGCTGGGTAGGATGACCAGTTGCTCTTCTTTATTGGCATCTTGCATTGCACCTTCTAATACACTGAGAGTCAGTGCTCCAGTAGGAGGCTTCCAGGTCAGTTTTAACTCATTTTTTTCAGGACCATTGTTAGAAGTTTGTGGTATCTTCAGCAATGGGGTCTTATCTTTAACTTCCTGAAGGAAACCAAGGACATTATTAATAACTAATATGTATGTAAAATATATGTGTTTATATGTATGATATTTTGTATTCCTCTGAGAAACAATTTGAGAGTAGATTTTCCATGTCTATATAATTTTAAGAAGTTGCCTCTTAGAATCATGGATTCTCTGAGAGAAAAAGTAGACTAGTCTGCTAAATATTATAGAAGATGTTTCTAGCCAATGCTATTGCTATAACATGCATTTATTATCTATGCTAGAAGGCAAATGTTAGGTAATATTTTATTTATATAGTTCCAACATTCAATAACTAATTACAGATACCAAGACTGTTATCATCTTTACTAATTTTTATATCGAGAATATTATATATATATATATATATATATGTGTGTGTGTGTGTATTCCATTTTAAAAAGAATATATCCAAGAAGCTAAACTCAGAGAAGCAAGAATATGCAGAAACTTCATACTACACACACACACACACACACACACACACACACACACACACACACATACACCTTGGAGTTCAAGAAGCTCTGTCTGATAGTCTCATACTCCAACTAAGCCTTTGTAATGAACCTTTTCTATGAAGAGAGTGAATATCTAGTGCTTTGACATAAGAAAATTATCAAGAATGGAATTTTCATGCATGCCTGGATATACTACAGTTTCTGGCAAATAAGCATACCCCAGTGATCTTCTCTACCTTCCTAGATAATTTATTTGACCTATAAACTCCACAAGCAGAATCTTCACATGGGAACTGTTCCATTCTGTTAATGCTTATGTAAAAATATTTCTCTGTCTATTTTCTCACTCATTTGTTTACCACTTCTATCACATTCACTGAGCCTGGACCATTTTATGTCTATGTTGCTGATTTTATTAACTGTTCTTCATTTCTTTTTGTTAACTATAACTTTATCCTTATTCTATCTGTTGACCTGAATCTGTCAAAACCATTATTTGCAAAAATTAATTTGAGTATCTTTTTTCTGTCAATGTCCTCACTGCCTGAGAGATGAAATTCAAGCTCTTTATCAAATATTAATGCTCAGATCACAATTCTTTGTTAAGAATTCTCATAATATAGTAGAAATATTAGCATTTGAGTTGAGAAATAATATACCTAAAAGGTTTGTTTCTCTTTGGTCTAACCATGGGAGAAGAAGGAAATTGCAAACTACTTCAACAAGCAAAGTAGATATAGATATCTCAAGGAAGTCCACTGACTTTTTACTCCCTCATTTGGGGAGTTTTAGAGCCAACCTTGATTCTAGTTTTCATCAAATTCACTTAGATTTGATTGGAGATTTGTATAATTATGAAATTCAGCATACTTTTTTCTCAGTTGGATGATACATATGATTTCTATCCCAGTAATACCAAGTCTATATTCTATGATCCATACAGTCATGCTGGCCACCAATCACTTTCTGAAAGTATAAAATGCTACAATAGGACTTATTACTCTAATCCACTCCAAGGGCTGTTATTGGAGACTGTTACTAGAATAGAACTTCTGCAGCAATGGAACAGTGGTAATAGTGTAGGTAAATCCTCTTCATTCTGAATGCAGAGAATGACTTTTTGAAACCAGTCTACAATCTAAATCTAGAGATTCACTCCTATCTTCTGATCCTAAACCATCCTGATGAAATGAATCACCCACAACACACCTATAATTGCCTTTGTTCTGAAGCATTTCTCTTAGGCAGAGTTATGGGACTCTTCTTCATCTTCAGCATCCTATTGTGACATACTCAGCATGCCTGGAATGCCAATGATGACCTTGTATTTTAATTAGCTTCCTTCATGTCACTCTCCTGGATAAGACTTAAAGTGTCTAAAGTATAGTGCTGTGTTGTGTATATATCTTTATTTTCAACACAAAGGATCGTACTGCAATACAGGTCAGAAGGTATGCATATCTTGTTTAGTGAAAATAAACTGATTACATTTTAAAATGACCTTTTTAATTCCTAAGGTATGTTTACTCAATTCTATTGTGTATCTAAGCACATCTTGTGCCTATAGATGGGTTGTTCAGCATTTCATGTTCTTTCTGAAGCATTTGATATTCATAACCTCACTAGGAAGCAGACAGAGCTGATATCATTTGTCTCAGTTTAGAGATGAGGACATTGGCATTTGGAAGAAAGCAAACAAAACTAGGATGACATAGTGAAAGACATTAAGCCAGATATTCTGGCCACAGGAAGAACAAATGTGATAGAAGATAGATTGTGTCTATCTTCCATATATAGGCAAGAGAAAAATTAAAATATTACTATTAAAAAATCCTCAGTAAAGAAAGAAATACAAAATAACATGGAGTGGGTCTCTGTAGGTATTATTCCACTTATGAACATGAGAGACTTTTCTGAAGTATACTTTTAGAATTGCTTGAATGATCTGTTGATGCTCAAATAACAGGAGCCCATACGATCAAGAAGGCAAGGAGACCAGCAATACAGTCTTTAATACCACCGTTCTGTTTGTCTAGTCCATTAACTTATCTAATACAAAAAGATTCTCCTGAACCTGGGCTTGTCCTTCACTTCTTATGAGGAATAAATCTCTTGGTCTTTATTCTGGTTTCTAAGTCTAGAAAGGCACTAAGCCATATATTTCCCCATGCCTCCAGGCTTGATCATAATTACTGCAAAGTAATTATGGTAAATAATTACTTTGTAAAGTAAAGATGTGGATCTATTTGCAAGCCCACTGTCCATACAGTATTGAACATAAAGGTCCCTTCCAGCACCATGTCTTTCTGCATGCTGCCGTGCTTCCTGCCAGGAGAACAGTGGATTAAACCTGTGAACCTGTAAGTCCTAATTAAATTTTTCCTGTATAAAAGTTGCTGTGGGCATGGTGTCTCTTCACAGTACTAAAAACTATAACTAAGACATAAATTGTGGCTGATCCTTCCTACAGGAACAACCTGAGTAATCTAACAGTAACTTAGGCAGGTACATTCATATTGAACTCTAAAGTTTTATATAAATACATTAAATCTTCCAGTTAGTGTTGTGCTTGAGGGTGATGTTTTAACCTCTGCTCTGGGAATGTACTATTTCCCAAGGCTAAGTGATTTGTGTATTTGTATGATGGTCTTGGGTGAAGTAGTGTTCACTTCTATCGGAACTTGCTTCCAGAAGCCACTATCAGACAGTTTGCACAGCTTCTTCCTTGAAACGGTCCTGTGTTACCCTGAATCAGAATTTAAGAAACAATCAATGCACTAAACTCATGGAAGAAAAGCTGGAATCCATCCTCAGAGACTCTATGAAGTAACTTGATTATTAAATAGCTGAGGGTCTGTGGCTGCATATAAGGTAGCTTGACTTAATTAGTTTATATAAAAATTCCCAGTCTGTTGTATTATTTTTGTGGCAAACTATCAATCAAAAAGATTTAATGTCTTCTCCAGAAACATCTGGCTCTCACTGTTTTCCCAATGTGCCCTGCCATTGTGTTTATGAAGAGTGAGCTTTCTTATAAAAACATTTCCCTTTCTGTTTACCATTTCAAAGGGTACCTATCCCAACTCCTATATCATACAGCATCCAGGCATAGGTGGCTCTTCTCTACTCTACAATGATGTCTCTGCTACTGTCCTAATGGCTTATGATTTTTATTAATGACAAGGTCAAAATAAGAAGGTGATTAAAATTATATTTATTATTTCCATGATAAAATTCTAATTAAAATATATCTCTACTTTTGTTTGCTTTTATGTGCTTCCTTGTAAATATATAAAATAAATATAAACTACCTTTTAAGTTTCAGGTATTTACCTCTAAACAGTAAAATTCTTCTATTTATGTGAAGAGCATGAGTTTGGTAACTACATACAACAGTGCTATAATAAAAAATACAGTGTAGATTTAGTTGGGCAGAAGTAAATGGATCACAAGTTCAAAGCCAGCCTGAGCAGCAAAATTAAGTTTCATCTAAGCTGAATAGTAAGTAATTATCTCAAAAGGAAAAGATATGTACTTCAGTTGGAGAGTCCTAGCATGACTTGAGAGTGACCTTTAACAATGGAAAAACTATATACTAGTGTATATGTGCAAACATGATAATATGTGCATGTATGCATGCTTATATAAACTTTTGTACCCCCCCCATTTGCTCTCTCCTTACTGACAGATTGCCTAGAGTAGCACTAATGAGTTCTTTGATAGTAGGATTTTGCCTTTTTTAGTATTTCAATATGGGACAACAAATAAATAAATAGCTTCTCCCTAATAGATAGGGAGAGGTATAAGGATAGTGATATGGGTAGATATACAATGTGCTTGATGCTAATTTATGGTTTCTTTTCCATTATTGATATATAAATGAGACAATATGGTCTCTGTTTTTGTCCCTAAATGTGTTTCTTCACAAACCTATAGCACTCTTTACCTGAAAAGTCTGCTAGAACCCAGTCAATTTATCAAACTATATTGTTTTAAAAACAGTAAAGAAGATTTGTTTTTGCCATTTAGGTTTTTTTGTGATTTGCATAACACCCAACATCTACTGGCAATTAAAAAAGTACCTTCTTCTAGTGATGGGATCCAAAGGAGATCACTAATGTGGACTTGCAGATTTGCTGCTACAGCATTTGTTGGCTTCTCCTGTTCTGTCTCTTTCTGAATGCACTTTTCTCCAGAATTCTTATAAATAGAGGTTCCCTCACCTCACCCTCAGGATAGTCTCAGATTATAAAGAACTGCTCTCTCATACAGCTATCCAAGCCCCAAACTCCTTTTAGAGCATCAGTTTTCAGCCTGTGTGTCATGACCCTTTTAGGAATCCAGTGACCCTTTCACAGGGGTCTCATATGAGATATTCTTCATATCATATGTTTACATTATGATTTATAACAGTAGCACAATTACAGTGGTGAAGTACCAATGAAAATAACTTTATATTTGGAGGGTCACCACAATATGAGGGACTCTATTAAAGGGTCGAGGCTTTAGGAAGGATAAGAACCACTGTGTTTGAGGGTCATGTGGTCACACTCTCACCTGAGCTCGGGGAATCAGAAGTCCTACAGGAAATACCACTCTGGAAGTGAAAGTAGCCTACCCCATAAGCAGACCCTTAGCAGCAGGAAAAGAACTTACCTCTGACAAACAGATCTTTTCTTCCAATTCTAGGGTCAGAATCACTATATTTGGATGACTGGATTATGCTTCCTATGTAATTTATAAAATTGTTATAGGTTAGAGTTATAGGTAAAGACAAATTGAGAGTTCCCCACTTCCCAGGCATGATCAAACTACTAAACACACACACACACACACACACACTGTCATTTTTTACAATACAGGCCAGCATTAGGACCCAGAACCAAGCTCTATGGTCTAAATCCCTAAAGACAACATTTTACCTTGATAAAACCCCAAAACTTTCACACACAAAGTAGTATTCCCTACTGCAGAAACTAAGTAGTTGATGGACATTTGAACTGAATGCAAGTTTGTCTGTTTCTCACATCACTGTTAACGTATGTGTATAAGTCTCTGTGGACATATGCTTTTATACCATTTGGGAAAATACAGTGCCTGAGTCACAGATAAAATATATGA
Organism: Rhynchomys soricoides; assembly: GCA_019843965.1. NCBI lineage: Eukaryota > Metazoa > Chordata > Mammalia > Rodentia > Muridae > Rhynchomys > Rhynchomys soricoides. The sequence continues at coordinate 14,314,825 of JADRCH010000033.1, read as the reverse complement.
GATTGAATTCTAAAGGATAGGAACTCCACAGGAAGACCAACAGAGTCAACTCACCTGAACCCTTGAGGCTCTCAGAGACTGAAGTACCAACCAAAGGCTGGACTTGGGCCTCCCTGAACATTTATAGCTGATTTGAAACTTGGCTTTCATGTGAGACCCAAACAACTAGAAGCTGGCTATCCCAAAAGCTGTTGAATGAATGCAGGATATGTTCTACTATCTGGGCTACCTTGTCTGGCTTCAGTGGGAGAGGAAGCACCTAGCCACTCAGAGAATTGAAGTGCCAGGATATGGTGGATACCTAGGGGGTGCCTACCTGCTCAGAGGAAAGGGGAAGGGGATGGGGGAAGGATTCTGAGAGGGGTGACCAGAAGGGGGCAGTGAGCAGGATATAAATTGGATACGTTTTAAAATTTTAAGTTTAATTAAAAAAAAAATCCCCAAAATAAGACGCAACAGAATTCTTTTTAAATGTATTTTTATACTAAAATTTTTATATCACCTCATTCCTTTCCTTCTCTTCACTCATTCCCTTGAATGTCCGAGTCCTATGATGTGTCTCCATTCCCTCTCTCTCTCTCTCTCTCTGTCTCTCTCTCTCTCCCCCAAACTTATTTCCTCTTTTTTATTAGATATTTTTTATTTACATTTCAAATGTTATCCCTTTTCCTGTCCCTGCCCCAAAAATCACGTATCCCATCCCTCTCCCCCTGCTTCTATGAGGATGATCCAACTCCCACTTCACCACCCTGGCATATTCACCACCCTGGCATTTTCCCACACTGGGAAATTGAACCTTCACAGGACCAAGAGCCTCTCCTCCCATCGATGTCTGACAAGGCCATCCTCTGCTACACATGTGGCTGGAGCCCTGGGTCCCTCTGTGTGTACTTTTTGGTTGGTGGTTTAGTCCTTGGGAGCTCTGGGGGGGGTGTCAGGTTAGTTGATATTGTTGTTCTTCCTATGGGGTTACAAACCCCTTCAGCTCCTTCAGTCCTTCCTCTAATTCTTCCATTGGGGACCCCAGGCTCAGTCCAATGGTTGGCTGCAAGAAAATTTGCCTCTGTACTTACAGAGCCTCTCAGAAGACTTTTGTCAACAAGCACTTCTTAACATCCACAGTAGTGTCTGGGTTTGGTGTCTGTATATGGGATGGATCCCTAGGTGGAGTAATCTTTGGATGGCCTTTCCTTCAGTCTGTACTCCACACTTTGTCTCCGTATTTCCTCCTGTGAGTATTTTGTTCCTCCTTCTAAGAAGAACTGAACCATCTACATTTTGGTCTTCCTTCTTGTTGAGCTTCATGTGGTCTGTGACTTGTATTTTGGGTATTCTGAGCTTTTGGGCTAATATGTACCTATCAGTGAGTGCATACAATGTGTGTTCTTTTCATTACTAATAACACACACACATACACACACTGCTAGATCCATGTTTGTGTGTGTGTGTGTGTGTGTGTATATCATGATATCCTGGCCTTAGCCCATGGTAAAGCATTTTTATTTCAGCCTGTGAGCTGGCTTGTTTTTTTTTTTTTGTTTGTTTTTTTTGTTTTGTTTTGTTTTGTATTTTTTTGTCATCATCACACAATCTAGAGTCATTTAGGAAAAGGAAATCTCAATTGACAAGATGCTTTTAACAGATATATCTATAAGCATAAACGTGGGGCATTTTCTCTTAATTGGTGGTTCATATGGGAATGTCCAGCTCACTCAGGGCAGATGGTCCTGGATTATTTAAGAAAGCAGACTGAGCAAGCCAAAGAAGGAAGCCAGTAAGCAGCATGCCTCCATGGTCTCTGCATCAGTTCCTGCTTCCAGGTTCCTGCCTTGAGTTCCTGCCTTGATTCCCCTGGATGATGAACTACAAGCTATGAGGCAAAATAAACTTTTCACTACATTCAAGTTTTCTTTTGATCATTTTTTATCACAACAGAAATCCTAAGGCAGAAGTTGGCACCAGGAGTGTGGTATTACTGTGACAGACCTAAGCATGTCTTTTGGAATGATTGTGGTGGGATTTGAACTGGGGCTGGAAAAGTCATTATATGCTAACAAATCAGTGGGCTTTTTGTGTGTGAGATTGGAAAAATAAAACTTTTAAGAAGATTATTGATGATGGAGGATGGGCTTGTAAATTTCAGGGGGGGAGTTTGAGCTCTTGAACACTTAATTGGGGCTGTTGAATATTTTAAATGAATGTGCACGAGAGTGAGACCTTAGCTTTACTGGAATAATCAATGTTGGGTAAGTGGAGGTGGAAGAATTAGCTAAGATTAAGAAGAGAACAGCATTATCGGGGTGAATATTCAGGAAGCTGTGCCAGAGAGGGCAATGACTCTATTGGCAGCCAAACTTTGTAATATGTAAGAGTCTACCTGATGTCATTGGCTGCAAAAGCCTGAATTGGCCATGGAGAGCAGCTGATAGTGGACACCAAGTTATACTGGGGTAAAAGTGATGCAGAAATTATGAGAATGGCCAACCAATGATTTGTCCAGCTTGAGACCCAAGCCATCAGTGGATGCCCACCTCTGACAATGCTTAGAAGGCCAAAAACCTCCATCTGGATAGCCCAGAGGTCTAAGATAGAACTAAAAATGAATAGCAAAGAAAAAAATCAAAATAACTCAATGAAATGATTCCTAATTATATACTCCTCTACTCATAGATTGGTGGCTAGACAAATTGTTATTAAAGAGGTTTTCCCTGGCAACTAATAGAAAACAGTTCAGAGACTCACAGAAAAGCATTAGGTAGAAATTGGAAAACCCTCTGAAAGAGGGTGGGGAAGGAATATAGGAGCCAAAGAAATCAAAGAAAATCATAAGAAAACCCACAGAATAGACTGACCTTGGAGCGTAGATGCTCACTGATCCTGAACTGACAATGAAGGAGCTTGCATAAGACTGATGTAGGCCCTTTGCACATATGCTACAGTTGTATAGCTTAGTCTTCTTTATGTCTCCTAACAGTGGGAGCAGAGGCTTTATCTAACTCTGTTGCCTGCCTTTTGAACCATTTCCTCCTACTGGGTTGCCTTATCTAGCCTTAAGAGAAGAGGAGGGTTACTGCCACTTGATATGCCATGGCTGGTTGCTATCCATAGGAGGCCTGCCTTTTTCTGAAGAGACATAAAGAAGTGGAAGGGGGAGGAAGAGAGGATGTAGAGATAGGAGCTAGGAGGAGAGGGGGAAGTAAAACTGCAGCTACAGTGTGAAAATAAATAAATAAGTTAGTACTGATGTTGTGTGTTGTGATTATAATATTAACATGACATTTCAGAGACAGATGAAATAGAAAGGTTTTACTTGAATAGTGATGTATTTTCTGCCATATTTGCAAGGGGATAATTGTCCTGGTAAATTCTCTATTACCTTGGCACAAAGTAGAAAGAGTCACTCAGGAAGAGGAAATCACAATTGAGAAAATGGCACCACCAGATTGGCATGTGAATAAGCCTGTGGGCATATTTTCTTTATTGCGATTCCTGTGGGAGGACCCAGCTCACTGTGGGTATTGCTGCCCCTGGGCGGGTGGTTCTCTGTTTTATAAGAAAGCATGATGAGGAAATCACAAGGTGAAAGCCAAGATGCAGAAATTCTCCATGGCCTCTGATTCAGGTCCTGCCTGCAGATTCCTGCCTAATTTAGTTCCCTCAGACTGTTTGGTTACAGACTGTAATATGGAAGTGTAACATAGAAACAGAAACCCTTAGACAGCAGGGATGAAAGCATGTTAGCTGTTCTACATCATTGCTAGCACTTACCATGTCAATTAATAATTTTGTTAGTTTATGTGCTTTCTTGCTTGCTTGCTTTGGCTTTTACAATTTCTGTGATTTAGTTGTGGAATTTCATTGTGGTTCCATTTTCCATTTTCCTATTAGTCAGTACTTTTATTTATTTATTATAAAAATAAAGAAAATGTAAGCCAACCATGGCATTGTACACCATTAATCACAGCAGCACTTGGGAGTTGAGGGCATGAAGGCTGAGAGTTCAAAGTCACAGGAAGTTTGACTCTGCCCTGAATTCATGAGACCACATCTCATAAAGTTAGAGGTGAAAAATATATGTTTACATTTATTTGCTTCTTAGAAATGTTGATATAATATACCCACGACTTTATATCCATTTTCTCTTTGTTTTGTTTTTGTTGCTAGATCACTATTGTCAGGTTCTAAATTTGTTTATAATCATTTATTATTCTGAAGCATATACATATAAATAGATTAGATATAGATATAGATATAAGTATAGGAGTATAGATATGTATAGATATCGAGAAGCCACAAGGTAGAATTTTTGGTTCTCTTCTCTAATTCTGGAAGCTTCTGTAAGCTGTGACAAATATTATAATAAGTATATTTGTCTTATTATAAATAACATTCCCCTCCTTTTAAAGATTTTGTCTAAAAAATTTATTATTTAATTAACTATTTTATTTATTTACATCCCAAATGTTGCCCCCTCCCAGAGTTCTTCACCCCAGCCCCCAGCCCCTTAGCCTCTGAGAGGATGCTTCCTACTGCTTGGGCATCCCCCTTCCATCAGACCAGCCCTTGTATGCTCTTGGTTGATGGCTTAGTTTCTGGGAGCTCCCGAGGGTCTAGCTTAGTTTTCAAACTAGTTTTACAATGGATTGTAACTCTTTTCTTCCCTAATGGTTTCAAAGATGTTAAATATGAGGAAGACAGGTTTAAAGTCTGTGTTGAACAAATGGACTGGAAAGACAGGGAAATGATCTGTGGGGAAAGGAAGGCAAGAATTAAGAGTTTGATTTTTGACATGCTGAATTTGAGATAACAGTGAGCCATTCAAAGTAGATGTAAATTAGGCTTTTGGAAGTTCCAGTTTGGAACTCGGGGGAGAGAAGTGGGTTGCTGGTATAAATTTGGTAGTCATTAGCATAGAGATGGTAATTAGAGCTCTGGGAAAGTATGAGGTAATGTAGGAGGAAAGGTAAAAGGCAAAAGCAACCAGGGCTGTACCCTAGGACTCAGATATTTAGCATGGGCTGAGTGGTATTTCTCTGAGAGGTGGAGAGTTGGCAATTCCTTCATGTACTGGATCTGACAGGCAGGTGGATTCCTTAAGCTAGTTGATTCTGAAATGAGGAAACCATGTTAGGGCTTCCTAAGTAATATTTCAAGCAAAGTGATGGCTGATGAATATCTTACAGCCTTTGTCATTTTGATCATGAGAGCAGTATCATGTTTAATCATCATAAAGACTACAACTAAGGATATGTGTTACCATCTAGATAAGTGGCCTATGTGATCACTAGCTGTTCTGTGCTTGAGAAACCAAATCCATACACCGGACAGTGATACTCTATACCTACACTCCTTATTATGTACAAATACACACAAATATTTGCATATGTATGCACATGCATGCTCTATGCTTTCTATTCTAGTTCTAATTAAACAGCCTCCCACAGAAAGCAAGCCCATTAGCTTGCTGCTTTAAAAGAACCAAGCAAAGTAAGGATAGATTTTGAACTATGATCAAATGTTTATTCAGAATCTTATATGGAGATGCTACCTTTTGTGCAACTTAGGTCTCAAGTTGATTGCATCCTGAGGTATAGAGAAAAGAGAAGGCTTGGTTCAGGAAAGGATTGCTGACTGGAGACTTGGCCATCTGGAATGTTGGCCAGGGTGCCTCTGAGTCCTTTGACTGTCTTAGTTACTCTGCATTCTTCGATTTCAAAGGACGTAAAGAGAATAGTGTTATTTGAGATAAATTAACCTTATTATAGAAAAATGTAAACCTTAGTGACTGCCATGCTTACTTGCAAAGTTGAACAGAAACAATGTGACGCAAGTGACAATGGCTCAAGTGACAAAGGAAACACATACCGTGTAAAGTTGAGATTCCAAGGTTTTTCTTCTTGTTTTTGTCATGTATCAGAAATCTGCAGGCCCAGAAACTGAGAAATATCCTATGCAAGTATTTCATCATAACGTACACATCAAAGGTCTTATTTCTATCAAAGACGGTAGGAGGCTAATATACCACTCATCTCCCTAGCTGTAAAACCTGCCTGTCTATCTGTCTGTCTAACTCTCTATATATCTCTATATATCATTTATATATCTACTATCTATTTTTATCTAGGGGATTATTCATATACCTATAGGTTATCAACCTTTAGATCTATAATCTGTCTACCTGAAAATCATCTATAAATATATTCATTATCTATCTACCTCTTTCTCACACACATGTATTCACACACATGTAAAATCATTGATCAACTGCTTTTTGTAATCTATCACTCAAATATATATCCCTTTGTTATCTATCATCTATAACATAAAGTACATACATTATATATCATTTATACACACACATATATAGCACATAAAATACATGTATATATCATAGACATGCACACACACACATGTATATATATGGCCATATTTGGAATAAAATTCAGAGTGTTGCTCATGATCAACAAGCACATAACCACTGAACTATATCCACAGTTCCAAACTAATGATTTTTGAAGGTAGATGCCTGCATGTGTGTGATGCTAGAGAATTTACTTAAGAATTTCATTGAGTATACTCTTATGGTGCCTCTTATCTACAGATAACACTGAAAGTTAAACACCAAAATCTAATGTGAAATATTAGTAGAATGGAATAAAAGTTGGGAAATTTCATGAAGCTAGGCAGAGTCTACAAAAGAGTAGAAATGTGCAAAAAAGTAAGTAGCATAAAAGCTAAAGTTTACATTTTCCTTCTAATTTCAGTCTGTCAGAGGAAATCACTGTTCTGCAAAATTAGATAAACTTTACCAAGCCCAAGTTTGTTTAGGACAGTAACTTCTATTTGTAAGTGAGAGACAAAAAATAGAGCTGGATTTTGTGTGTAAATTCTTTCCAGTATTTTTTTTTTTTTGAATGCTGAATCATATGGACATGAAGCTAACTGAAAACAGCTCAGCTCATGAGGAGACTACGGAGAGGAAAAACTGTGCTGAGATGGAAACCACCCCAGGATTTTGAGTTGATCAGTTGAATCTGCTCAGATTGATTTTCTGCTTTAAGAAAATAAATTAACAAAAATATAAACTATATTGGATAAATATAAAAGGATCCAAATTTTTGACTTTATGCTAGCCAAATGTCCAGTATACAATGTGGAATTATTGATGAATGAACAACAAAGGAAGTATAAATTTGTCCTGAAGATATAACCATCCAGGGAGATAGCCTGAACCTGATCCAGATATTAAATGATTGAATGAGGATTTCATTTCTTTATTGATGAATAGCATAATTCTTGTTCCAAAAAAGTAAGAAATACTTTATTCTGAGCTAAACATGGTGTACCATAATCAAGAAAGAGAGATTTATGCTTGAATGGAATGTTCTGCAATGAAAGCAGTCACATAAACACAGATATTACAGATGTATTTCATTCTTTAAAGTCTACTCTATATTTTGTAGATAATAGTCCTAATTAAGAAAAATACAATCTATGTGATATTGAGTTTTAGAAACAATAATAATATCTTTGAAATATAGGTGCTGTACTCAACATTCCACTTAGAACAGATACTACAGAATGTCGAATGAAAAGCTATATATGTAGTTATCACCAAATAACTTAGGTTGTATTTTTTTCAAGAAAATCAATAATTCATACACACACACAAAGTGAGAGAGAGAGAGAGAGAGAGAGAGAGAGAGAGAGAGAATTGTAGTGAAGAATTGAGAGCTTTATAAACATACCCAAATGTAACAAGTTTCTCTACCCCTTCAGACTTCCTCATAGTTTACCCATATCTATAATGGAATATCATTGAAAACTACACATGAAAAGATTTCTCTTGCCACACAACTGAGGTACATTCAGAGTCATTCAGATTTAGCCCCTTAGTGGAAGGAGAGCCAAGAAAATTGTTTTATTGTCTGACATTCTAACAGTAACTCCAAACTGTCAGGACTCTAGCACTATGTTCTAACAGTAAATGTAAGCTATGGGGATTATTGATTTCTCAGTATGAGGCTCATGAGTCTTGCCATTTGGAAGATAATGGACTCTGTCTAGGTAATTGTTGTGTGGATTCTAGCTCACTATCTGATCCTAATTAGATGCAAGTTATTTGTTATCTAATGGTATATAAACTTGGATGTACAATCACAAAGCATAGACACATCCCAACAGAATGAACTACTTCTGCTTACTCCTATATTACAGTAGGAACCAAAAGTGTACTCCATCTAAAACCATCTTAAAGCTATTCTAAGATTTTATAACAATCAATACCTTCATTGATATGGCATAATTACTGCTTTGCCAACATCTCATTTGATGTTGTATAGAGATCCCTCCCTGTTCACTAAAAAGTATTCCTTCTCTACTAATCCAAGCATTTAAAAGACACATTCTATTATCTGTTTCTATTTGATTTGAAAGCAACTATGACTTTCACTTCTAAACATAACACTGAACCCCATAGATCAATGTCCAGAGGGACTATTTCAAGTTAATTAGCATTTCGTCATGATTAGCTAGGACCTCTCTTACTGACTTCTCCAGAAAGAATCTGGTATGCTTTCACCTTATAACAAATAATGCTTACCTTAATGCCAGAAGAATTTTGTTCCCAGAATTATTATGCTACCAATTGGCAATTGGTTTTTCATATAATATCTGTCTGAACTCATAAAGAAATTATAATTGCCTGTCAATGCACTGCTGAGAACTTAAATAAAAATTTTCTACTTATAGCTTGCAGGTTTTATTAATACTTATGCTTAAAGGTGACATATCCCTTGATACATAGATTCTACTTAGCATCCATATTACTTTAGGCATGCTTTCCCTTAATAACTAAAATATCAAGAAAGTAACTTTTGAAATTTATTGCCACATTAACAGCAACCTTCTATTCTGCAAAATAGGAAAGTGTAGACTATTTTACCTAAGGCTAGCATGATTTAAAATAAGAAACCTACTTTTATTGTTTGTCAATTCTGACAAGTGAATTAAGTAGCATAAAGTAATTTTAATGAGAAGAAGAACTGCGCATGCAGCATTAGAAGAAACACCACCATGGTGCCTTCCATATTCTCCAATATGTAAAGTGTCACTGGGGTTAAGCCGGAGAGAATTGAAGCCGAGAGTATATTTACACTGTATATTATAATGATTCTAAAATATAAAACTGAGTATTTTGTAAACAGTACAAGTTTTTAAACCATGGAATTAATTTTCAAATATAAGCATCTTTCCTAGATGCTCCAATTTGTTCCACTTTATTTTATTTTATTTTATTTTATTTGAGACTGGCTGTGAAATCACAGAGATCCATACACCTTTGCTTCCCACGTCCAAGAACTAAAAGGGTGCTCCATCATCCCAGCTTTATTTATTCCTCTTTATGCATAAAAATGGTTAATTTTCTAAGCTTGAGAGATGAGGACTCATTAATCTAAGCTACCATAATAATTTTATTTTTTAATGAAATGTAAGATAAGAATTTATTCCTATTCAGCCTGCTTTCCATGTAGGCCTATTGTCTTTAATATGATATTTTAAAATAATTAGTCTCTTTTCTGTCAAGACACAGACACCTTTGCTCTGAACAATAGCTTCAAATGAGATTTTTAAAAATCAATTACTTAGAATGCTTCATGTACATTTTATAATCTGGCAACCTTAATCACATCCAAGAGTAAATTTCTAGACATTGCTCAGGCAACAGGAGCATCCTGGTTTTCAGAGCTTTTCACATTGATTTTGCTTTTATGTTCTTAACACATGCTCACAAATCTTTCATTATTGCCTATATTAAACTTAGTAACTTTAACCATTATGTCTCTTTAGGGATATCATAATATACGTGGACATACTACTAGCATGAAACAGTTTACTTCTTTTCTAAATCCCTACATACAGTCATCACTAAATATGTTGGGTGGTGTTATGTGATGAGCAGGACAAACAGATTTATTGTTTTTAAGGGATTGGGAAGGTGTAAAGTGTGATTTAAATCAGTTTTTAAAAACCTTATTTATTTTTATTTTGTGTTGGTAACTGGTCTGAGTCCTCTGAAAGAGGATCAAGTGCTCTTAATTGTTGAACCATCTTTCCTGAGCCTCAAATTATTAAAAACAAACACACAAAAAAACCCCACAAAACCGACCAAATAACGTTTTAAAACTAGTAAATATTTCCAGTGCTTAGAATATAATTACCAAAAAAATAATGTCATTATCTTTTGAGTGTGAAAACTCTGAATCAGAATTACAATTAGTTGTCCCTAAACAGGTTAGCAATGATTAGGATACTTCAATCACAAAATTCACCAGCCTATTTGTAGTTAAAAATATTTTTAAAAGTCCTGAAGTAGGTTTCTTCCCATTTTTGACCATTTATGTTCCCAGAAGAAAGACATACATACAGACACATACACAACCTTTATATTTTAATATGCCTTAGACAATACAATAGCTGGGCAACTGCCTACCCTCCATGAGGTTAGAATCTACCACCTCCATAACCTTACTATGTTTTGTCTGGGCTGCTCTTGGCTCAGATTAGGCAGCCCTCTGGCAAAAGTTCTGTTGGCACCTAACCAATGGTGGCTCTCCTTTCTCTTCTCCTGCACTTTCTTACTTTTTCATCAGGGCTCCTCTTTATTCCCCCTCCTTCCTCTTCCTTGTGGTCCCTAGCCCTTGAAACATAAACCCCACATCCGTCACTTCTCCCCAACTATTAGCAGCTGGCATCTTTATTTACCAATTAGAATCAACTGGGGGCAGGGTCTCTCAGGCTATGTACAGACTCAAAATCTTGGAAACCAGCACTTAGCATTACAATAAACAGTAAAAGACAAACCCTCAATACTTATTCCCTAGCAAAATTGACTGTCTCATGTGTGAGTGTGTGTGTGTGTGTGTGTGTGTGTGTGTGTGTGTATGTGCATGTGCATGTGCTTGTGCAAGTATGTGTGTATGAGAAAGAATTTCATTCAACTAAATCAAGCCACCCAGTCAACTCAGTTTGGGTCAATAGAGTTTAGTAAGCCATTCTTGCACCTAGTTCTCCATCTCTAAGAAATAGAAATGCAAGATGTTTTATCACTTTATATTTTATGCTACCGTTGCAGTGGCAAGTTCTTCCAACTTCATTTCTGAAATGAGATATTGGACTACCACCCAGGTAAACAATTATAGATGAGGAAGGAATGACAAGGACAGACATAACTACAAACTATATCATCATGGGTGTGGCTCACACCCCTGTGTTTATTGTTCTTGTTAGGCTCTGTTGGCCCACTGTGAACTTGTGTTGTAGGAACTCCCTGGTTCATCTGGTTTCCCACAAATGAGAACCTCATGGCTGCTTGGGGAAAGAAAAAGTTTATAGATGAGAGCCAGACTCACCACCAGAAGGCCTAGTATCAGCAGAATCTTGTAGCCCTTACCACAGAATGGAGACAATACATAAGGCTAGACCCATCCTAGCTTTAGGTAAAGTTTTGGGGAGACAGGCCATCACCTTAAAGCACACTTTCTTGTACAGCACACCAACTGGTTGTTCACGGCAAACTTGGGCTGGAAGCACCCTCTAGTGCTGAAATAGCTACATTAACAGCAGGCTCAGAGGAAAGCATCCAGGAACAGTTAGATGTAAAACCCGATTATAAAGAGAGGAACAGATAGCTAATCTTTCAGTACACATCTGTCTTATGTCAATGATCAGTAAGACATGTCAAGGAGCCGGGCAGTGGTGGCACACATCTTTAATCCCAGCACTTGGGAGGCAGAGGCAGGGGGATTTCTGAGTTCGAGACCAGCCTGGTCTACAGAGTGAGTTCCAGGACAGCCAGGGCTACACAAAGAAACCCTGTTCAAAAAAACAATTTAAAAAAAAATAGAAATGTCAAGGAATTGTGATGCCCTGAAGAGACAAAGCAAAGCACCAGAAATTGGTTGTCATATAGTTCAGTTGTCAACTTGATATACCTGGGAAGAGGGAACCTCAGTTAAGGAATTATTTCCATTAGCTTGGCCTGTGGTCATGACCATAGGGCATTTTCTTAATTGCTAATTGACATTGAACGTTCCAGCCCATGGTGGATAACAGTGTCCAGAGCACATGGTCCTGGATTTTATAAAGATCGAAGCACAGCAAGTCAAATGGAGCAAACCAGAAAGCAGTATTTTTCCGTGGTCTCTATTCAGTTCCTGACCCCTTTCATTCCTTGATTTTCTGCCATGGCCATGATGAATAATTTATACTATGTAAGCTAAAATAAGTCTTTTCCTTCCCAAGTTACTATTTGTCATGGTGTTAATCACAGTTAACAGAGGCGTAAACTGGGATATTGACTATGGATTCATCCAGGATGATGAACTCACAGAATCTTCAACTGAAAGATTCCAGAAGAAAAATATACTATGTATAATTTTAAAAAACCTAATAGAATGAATTGCATAATTGATCAAACCAAATAGCCAGTAAGCTTGGAAACATGGCTATTTAACACCATAAAAGTTGACTGCAAAAAACCACACCAAAACAAAAACAAAATAAACCCCCTAAACAAAAAACAAACAAAATAAAAACAAATAAAAAATGAACAAAAAACAATATTTAATATAAGACAGCTTAAAAATATTAAAAATGAAAATACTTGGATACATTGAAGTCAAGATAGACTTGTGAAAGCCAACAAGATAGAGAGCTTAGTCAAGATAATAGAGAACAAATTCTCAAATGTTGAAAAAAATACAAGGTCACTACTCAGATTCTTTTTACTCAAGCCTACTAGAAAACATGTGACCAGTCACTTTGAAATACAAATAAAAGAAGAAATATTCATGGGATTTTGAAACATCTAAAGAAAAGAGACGAGTGACTTGTGTTGATTATGGATCACCTGAGAACAGAATTCTAAGTAGAGGTGCAAAAGAAAAAAATAGAAGATGAGATATTCTCAGTATTGAAAGCGAGATCAGCAACAAAAAAAGGGGCTCCAGCTAGGACAGTCTTAAAATGAAAGAAGATAATGTCACTCTCTCTCTTTTTTTTTTTTTTCATACTTTGTTTACATTTCAAATGTTTCCCCCTTTCCCCTTTGGAACCTCCCCATTTCCTCCCCACTCCCCCTGCCACTATGGGGGTATTCTCTCACCCACCCACCCACCCACTCTCATCTTCCCTCTACTGGAGGATCTAACATTCTCAGGCCCAAGGGCCTCTCCTCCCCCTGATGATAATGTCACTCTTAAATACATGAGAGATACCACTAATAACACATGTATTAAATGTTAAAATATTAAGAATATAATATAATATAATATATTATTCGTTAATAGTATTTATATAACTATTATATTATTGATTACTTATATTGATTATATATTTATAAGATTTATTTATAGATTTATATATTACTTATATTGATTATATTATGATTGATTATATCTTTATTGTATTAATTACATATTACCCATTATCTGTTACACTAATTACATATTACTATACAATTAATGATTAATTATCACTATTAATGAATTATCTTTAATAATATATTCATAATTATGGAGACTGAGCTGCACATCTGCTGTTAATATGCCAGGGGCCTCATTTCAGGCTGTGTGTGGTTTTTGGTTGGTGGCTCACTCTGAGATCTCTCAGAAGAACAGGTTAGTTGACCCTGTTGGTATTCCTGTGGGGTTTCTATTCCCTCCAGGACCTTCCCTCCTTGCCCCAACTTTTTCTTAAGATTCCCCAAGTTCCATCCAATGTTTGGCTATGGGTATCTGCATTTTTTTCAGTCTGCTGATGGGTAGAGTCTCTTAGAGCACAGCTATGATAGGTTCCTGCCTGCAAGTATAACATAGTATCACTAATAATGTCAGGGATTGGTGCTTGCCCATGGGATGAGTTTAAGTTGGACCAGTTATTAGTTGGACATTTCTTTAGTCTCTACTCCATCTTTGTTCCTGCATTGCTATTAGACAGGACACATACTGGGTTGAATGTTTTGTGGGTGAATTGGTGTCCTTATCCTTCCACTGAGGGTCCTGCCTGGTTACTGGAGGTGGTCTTTTCAGGTTCCATGTCCCCATTGTTAAGCATCTCAGCTAAGGTCACCAGCACTGACTCCTGGCAGCCTTCCCATCACAGGTTTCTTGCACTTCCTAGAGATTTTCCCCACTCTCTCTCCCCATGCAGCTACAGGTTTCCAATTATTCTCCTGGCCCTCTGGTCTTCTTTCCTGTCTCTCCACAAACTGGATCCTGCTCTCCCTTCCTCTACTGCTCCCCTCTCCTATCCAATACCTTCCCTTCCTCTGCTTCTTATGACTATTTTGAGTGCAATTCAAGAATCCTCTCTTGGGCCTTCCTTCATGTTTAACTTCTTTGGGTCTGTAGGGTGTATCATATGTATTCTGTATTTTATAACTAATAACAATGAGTATATATCATGCATATCCCTTTGGGTCTGGGTTACCTCACTCAGGAGGATATTTTCAAGTTCCATCTATTTGTCTGTAAAATTCATGATGGCATTGTTTTTAATAGCTGAATAGTATTCCATTGTGTAAATGAACTACATTTTCTGTATCTCTTCTTCGGTTGAGGGACATTTGGGTTGCTTCCAGTTTCTGGCTATTACAAATAAAGTTGTTATGAACACAGTGGAGCATGTGTCTTTGTGATATGATGAAGCATCATTGGGTCTATGCCCAGGAGTGGTATAGCTGAGTCTTTTAAGTAGAACTTTTTCCAGTTTTCTGAGAAACTGCCAGATTAATTTCCAGAGTAGTTGTACATGATTGCACTCCCACCAGCAATGGAGGAGTGTTCCCCTTTTTCTACATCCTTGCTGGCATGTGCTGTCCCTTGACTTTTTGGTCTTAGCCATTCTGACTGTTTTAAGATGGAAACTGAGGGTCATTTTTATTTGCATTTTCCTGAAGAAGATGGATGTTGAGCATTTCTTTAGTGCTCAGCCATTAGAGATTCCTATATTGAAAATTTTCTGTTTAGCTCTGTACCCCATTTTAAAATTGGATTAGTTGGTTTGTTGGAATCTAACTTTTTATGTTCTTTATATATTTTGCATATTAGCCCGCTATTGGATATAGAGTTAGTGAAGATCTTTTCCTAATCTGTAGGCTGCCATTTTTGTCCTATTGACAGTGTCCTTTGCCTTACAGAAAAAGCCTTTCAGTTTCATGAGGCCTCATTTATCAATTGTGTTATATTTGTTGCTTTTTATGTTTATGTGTATCTATTATAGGTTTTTACTTTGCAGTTATCTTGAGAATAAAGAAAGTTTTCTACTGATTATAACAAGCTATCTTGAAATGATAGCAACCTAACACATGATTAGAAAAAAAAAAGCACCTTATTGTTTGAGGTTTATTTTCAAACAGGGTTTTTGTAGCACAGGCTAACCACAACCACATAATGTTGCCAAATATCCCTCAGAAATACTGATACTACTACCCCTACTTCCTGAGTTATTGGGTAACAGATATGTCTCACCTTGCCTATTCATTGGAAATTACTGCCATTGATATATCTCCTAAATACATACTACAAAGACTCAATATAAAAACAAACTATGAAACAGTAGAAAAATCATAGCCCAATGTCTCTTATAAATGTATCTAAACATCTTTAACAGAATATCCTGAGTCCATCAGCCCACTGAAATGACTACCTCCATCATCATGTGCGATTTATCCCAGAGACGCAAGGATGAATCACTGTATGCAAATCAATCAGCATGACACATGTGATCAACAGGCTGAATGACAGAAATGTTAGGACCATCTGAATGGTGCAGGAAAGACAGCTGGTAAATTTCAAAAACCTTTTGTGAAAAAATGCTTAACAGATTGGTTAAAGCATAAGTATAATAAAGACTACATACATTAATGCAGGAGTTAACTCACACTGAATGGCAGAACCTAAAAACTGGAATGAAACAAAGATGTCCATTTTGTCAATTTATCCAAGTCTTAGCAGATTGGACAAGGAAAGAATAATAATCAAACAAGAAAAAAAACAATCTAATGGTTGGGGCTGAAGAGATGGCTCAGCAATTAAAGAGCACTGACTGCTCTTTCAGAGGTCCTGAGTTCAGTTCCCAAGAACCCCATGGTGTTTCACAACCATTATATTATAATAGAATCTATGCCCTCTTCAGGTATGCAGTCAAACATGCAGATTGAGCACTCTTATTCATAAATAAATAAATTTTTAAAAAGAAAATGTAATCCATTTGTTTCTGTCCACAGATGACATGATCTTATGTGTGAAAAAATGTCAGTGACTCCACCACTAGTTATTAGAACCAATAAACTTAAAAAACTTACAAGTTAAAAATACAACCTACAAAACCAATAGCATTTTTATATACTAAGAGCAAATGGTATGAAACAGAAATTAAAGACAAAACACAGCTCAATTATACTCATTTTATACTACATAGGTATAAATCTAACCACTCATCTTATACTACCTAGATATAAATTTAACCGGAGGCATGAAAGATCTTCATAATGAAAACTGTATCAGTTACATTTCTTTTGCTGTGATAAAGCATCATGACCATAGGAACTTACAGAAGGACATTCATTTTGATTTAGTGTACAAGATGGATAGAGTCCAGCATACCAAAGAGGCATGGCAGCAAGTGGCAGAAATTGGCAAACTAGCATCATCAAATACAAGAAAATATTAGAGGCCTTTAATCTCAAAGAAAGACCCCTAGTGAGGCATTGCATCCAACAAGGCTTAGCTGCCTAAATCACATCAAAGAGTGCTATTGAGTGGGGACCAAGTGTTCACATTCATATGACTATGAAAGACATTTTTCCTCAAAACATGACAACTATAAAACATTGTTGAAAGAAAAAAAAATTAAGACAATACATGTTAATACCTGAAGAAGTCAGTAATGTTTTTCCAAAGTTGTCAGGAAATTAAATATAGTTTATGTTAAAATATCAATCACCACCTTAACAGAAGAGGACAAAAGCTTTAGAAATATGTACAAATAGGCCTATGTTCAGAAAATGGTGCTTGGGAAATCTCCGTACCTTCATTTAAAGTTTCCTCTAAACATAAACTACTTCAATAAAGTTTTAAAATAGTTGAAAATGGAAATAGAATTTTTAAAAATGACAGGTTTTCCTTAAGTTTATCCATTTTCTCACAAATTTGAGTAAAATCTTGCCTGTTTTTTTAAAAAGGAAATAGGGAAAAAGTAGAAAATATTCAGAGATGTTGTCACAAACCTCTTCTGGCTATGTAACTAAGTGGTGTTTCTGAGTAAATCAATATTAAATTATGCTTTCTCTTCTCATGTAATTTCATAAATAAAGCTAAAGTGATTATTTTCCATCATCATTGCCATAATTTTGCTTGCTTATATAACTTTTTTACTTTCTCTTTCCATTAATTTAAAATATCTAATTATAAAAATGATGGAGGTCAGGGTCATGGAGCAGAAAGCTATGCTGGTATTCCCTAAAGGACAAATAACTTTTGATTGGAAATAAAATCTCCATTTCAATTCATGATTCGTAGTACCAAGAGTTTTATTTGGAATGAATAAAATTTTACTATATAATTTCCAGAGGCATAAATACTGATTCTTGTAAGTGTAAATGTTGCTTTTAGTTACTTTGGTTAAGTGATAAGATGAGAGCCATCTCTAACCTTTAAGATTCTATGGGTTGCTCTGAATCCAGAACATTTCTTTCTACTTATCCCTAGGGCTAGGCCCGGAAGCTTCTAGCCTCCGTAAAATCAGATCTTCTACAAGTCTGAACTTTCAAGGTTTCAACTTCCAGCCTCTGTCTGACAGCCTAGGCCTCAAATACTTTACCCTCTGAGACTCACTGCAGAACAAACTCACCATTTATAGCTCTTTCTGAACTCTGGCTGGCTGGTTTGACTCAGCTGTTCTGGCTCAAACTCCTTCAAGATTACTGATTCAAATTGCCTTCTCTCTGCTTCTGTCTGAATTGCTCTGCTTGGCAAAACTGCCCCTGACCTTCAGGTACCCAACTCTACCGAAATGAACTAAACATAACTGAACCTCTGAACTGAACTGAACTGAACTGGACTCTCTTTCCCTCACTGCTCTTTCAGTAGCCTCTCTTTCCTGTCTGTTCTCCTGAGAGTTGGACATGTCCTGTCTGACTCATTTTGTCAAATCTTTCTCTGATTCCTCACTTTGTCTGCCTTTTAATTAGACATCATTGTTTGGGATTAAAGTTACATACTAAAGGCATATCTGTATTCTACCCAGAGGCATTAAAGATGTGTGGTGTGTTTGCATTCTACAAAGATCATATCTTTGGTTATGATCCCTTGCTAGAGTAGCCATGTTGCTGGCTTAAATACCTCTACAGATTAATTTACAAATAAAGATAGACAAATGTCAAAATTTTACTTACATCATTAAAGCAAGAAACAGCCTCTTGGTAAGAAAAGTTCAAAGTAAATTGGGTAGAACGCAAGCTCTTTTGGCAGAAGGAAGAATACTTCAACGAGCTTGCTAATTTAAATACAAAACTGATGTAGGTTCTAGGGTCTTTTGTGTCAGCCAGTCCAGCTGAAACAGTAAACTACAGGTTCAATGAGAGAATGGCAGGAAAACATGTGTTATAAATCTCTGAGTTCCAAAAATCCATGAATAGGTTAGCATCCATTCACATGCAACACACACACACACACACACACACACACACACACACATCATGACATTTTGTTTTTTTTAATCCAGCTAATTTTAGAAGAACCTTTTCCTACCAGGTAACTGGAAAATGTAATGGCTATTACTTTTACTATAAAATAGTATAACATACCTTCTATTGTATGGCTATGTGGTCCAAAGAAAGATGGAAATGCAGTCTTTCCATCACAGGTCTTTAGAACTTTTGCAAATATGAATACAGTTACCTCCAAGTACCTGTGTTCATATTTAGTTTTCATTCTAGAAAATGAATTCTATAACTGGAACTTAAATTCTCATGATTGGTGTAGTACATAGCGACAGCATATAGGCTAGGTTTTGGGATACCACCTTTCCAGTGAGGGTGCTTACTTCTGGGAGTGACCAAGAAGTATGTTATCCTCAAAGAATGATCATTTCCCTCCTGTACAATAATTATGCCTCCATGTCCTGAAAAATCAGCACTAAGGCTTAAGCAAAACAAAAATCCTAGACTAAGACCTTTGATGGATGATATACAGAGGGTCAGGAATTTGAACAGAGGTGTGTAGCAATGGAGGATGGGGAAATGGGGGTAGCCACCAGCAAGTCCCAGATGCCAGGAAAGCAAGAGGCTCCCAGGATACAACAGGGATGAGATTAGCTCAAATACCCAACAAAGGGGAGGGACAACCTGTAGAGACCATATCCAGAGGTTAGGCAAGGCCCCTGGTTGGGGGATGGGGTCACTCACTCATCTCCAAATTCTTTTTTTTTTTAATTAGATATTTTCTTTATTTATATTTCAAAAGTTATCCCCTTTCCTGGTCCCCTTCTCCATACCCCTATCCCATTCCTCCTCCCCCTGCTTCTATGAGGGTGTTCCCATATACAGACACAAATTGCAGACGCTATTGTAGATGCCAAGATGTGCTTGCTGACAGGAGCTTGTTATAGCTGTCTCCTGAGAGGCTCAGCCAGAGCCTGTCAAATACAGAGGCAGATGCTTGCAGCCAAATATTGGACTTAGCATGGG
The DNA here is from genome assembly GCA_019843965.1 of Rhynchomys soricoides. Lineage (NCBI taxonomy): Eukaryota > Metazoa > Chordata > Mammalia > Rodentia > Muridae > Rhynchomys > Rhynchomys soricoides. The sequence continues at coordinate 14,295,075 of JADRCH010000033.1, read as the reverse complement.
GTCCTCAATGGAGGAGTTAGAGAAAGGACTGAAGGAGCTGAAGGGGTTTGCAACCCATAGAAAGAAAAGCAATATCAACCAACCAGAACACCCAGAGCGCCCAGGGACCAAACCACCAACCAGAGTACATACAGAGGGAGCCCTGGCTCCAGCTGCATATGTAGCAGAAGATGGCATTTTCTGGCATCAATAGGTGGGGACTTCTTTGGTCCTGTGAAAGCTAGATTCCCTAGTGTTGAGGAAAGCCAGAGCAGTGAGGTGGGAGTGGGTGGGTGGGAGAGGGAGCATCCTCATATAAGCAGGGAGAGGGGGAGTGGAAGAGTGGGGTTCTGAAGGAGAAACCAGGAAAGGGGATAACATTTGAAATGTAAGAAAAATAAAAATAAAAATAAATTTTAAAAAGGACTTTGTGATGGTGTTTGTTACTCTCAGGACATGTATATGCTTCTGTGTGTTCTAGTTGGCTGTATCATTCTCAGTAGCTGCATGACAAAAAAAAAGAAATTTAAGGTTCACAATACTTTTTCATGAGAACCTTCCAAATCCCAGGACCAATCCAAGCAATTTATTCATAAGGAGGTCAAATTCCTTCCATAGTTGGAAAAAATAAGTATAAAATCACAAATTTTAAATTTCTACTGTTCTTCGCAGAATTTCTAAGTAAATTCTAAAATGACCTTGTTTCTTTCCCTTTCCTTTCATTTTTTTTTCTCTTTTTCAGTTATATAAATTCCTCATGGCTAAGAAATTCTATTTTATGACTTATACATTTAGTTAAACATCACATTTGGATGATAGTTTAGTTTGGATGACACATAGCATACAATGTAAGTAGAAAATCTTATTCCTGAAATGATTGATAGTACTTTTATATTATAATTTAATTCCCAGTGTTATCTATGTAGAGATCAATGGAGATCTCTAACCAATACCAATCATTTGGAAGAATTACCTAACATTAGAAAGTTTTAGGATGTTCAAGTCCTTTGTCCTTTCCTAGAAATTTTTCTACAGAAGTAGATATTTGCCTTGATAACATTGTTCATTTTAATCTTATTTATGTTAAAGTTAGACAATAGCTGTGATTATAAGTAAAATGTTCAACAATTGATTAAATAATTGAGGAAAACTTGCCAATATTCTTTTCCTCCTTTGTTTCCTTCCTTGCTCCCTCTATTTGACCCCTCCTTTTCTTCCTATCTTCTCTTTTTCTTCCATTTCTTCTTTACTTTCTTCAGTTTTTTGGTATGATATTACTATGTAGATCAAAGAAGCCTGAGCCTTCTGATCATCTTCTCTCAGCCTTCTAAAGTTTTACTTTTACTGCTTTAAAAGAAAGTTAATTTTGGCAAAACAGAAGCCAATAGTATACATATAAATATTTATGAATGTTCACACAGAGAGTGAACATGCTGAGGTCAACAATAATCCAATATCACAAGATAGCTCACTGTGAAGATTACTGCCTTCTATTTGGTTTAGGAATGTCCTAGAAGCCACCAAAGAGAATCATTGGGAAATAAATTAAATTGGGTTCCTGGAGCAAGATAATTACAAGTCATATTTTTCCAAATATGTTTCTCTTTATATGGGAGGTAGGATTTTTTTCTCTGTATCTAACCAAAAGATATAAAATTTGGAGATAGTTTTGACTGTCATACAAGGAGTACAACTAGAAATGCCTACTTGGATATCATGTCAAGATGGTGGTAAATTTCCTACCTTGAAGGGAGAAGTATAAATTTGTTGATCTTTCCAACAAAGTACCATTGATATCGATCTCTAGAATGCCTTGGTCATCCAGAGAAGTATGGGTCTGATTTGGATGATCAGTGTGCTGTGTATGACAAACCACTAAACAGGTAACAGGCTAGCAATGTAATGATCCTTTCCATTTAACCTCTCAGAGCCATAGGATAGGAAGTGTGGGAAGCTGTGGATGTGCTGTGAGCTGTTCTCTTCTACTCTAGGAAAGAGCAGAATCATAAATAAATTTAACTATTGACTAATCTAGGCTACAGTTAAATATATGACAAAATGTCTTCATACTTTAGAGTAATATTGCCTTTGCTATTAAACATTATTAGATGTTAAATAAAATATTCACGATTATGATACCTCAACATAAATATATGAGTCTATTAAAGTTGCTAGAAAATAGAAAATGTATATTAAATATTTGTTGAACTGTAATTGAGAGAGAGAGAGAGAGAGAGAGAGAGAGAGAGAGAGAGAGAGAGAACTGGTAGGGCATAAGCAATAAAGCATAAAATATGGAGGCTGCGTATTTGAGCTCTCAGTTTCAAGCACCTAAGTACTCATGCTCTCAACTGCTTATAATCCTACTTCCAAGTGATATGACTCCTTCTTTTCATGTCTGTGTGTACCCTATAATGAGCACACAATACTCAAATAAAAATAAATTTTAAAATGCTTCAAAATAACATAAACCAGATGATGTTACCTAATGAGAAATCAGGATGAAAATACAGGAATTAACTACAGTCAGACTGAGATTGAAATCTAAGATCAATTTGCAAATAGCAATATTCTTTCCTTATTCTGGTCTTTAACTTCTCTATTTAGCAGAATGCTGGGCTGTGCTTATCCTTTGCTGTTTTCTCTTTTAGTTCTAGTTTAAATATTTCTGATCTTTTTACAGTAGTTCTAGGCTTGCAGATTCATCTTAATATTTCAAAAAGCTGATTTCCATAAAGTTATCACAATTCTCTGTAACCCAATTCTCTGTTAGCAGTTTTACTAATAAAGCTAATAATTTTTAATATAGAGTCAGAAGATTCACTCTTGATATACTTTTGTAATCAAATGATATCTAATTACTTCTAGCGATGCTAAAAAATTAACAGTTCTTCTGACAGAGAGAGTTATGGAAACAATGTGTCTCTCATACATCCAGAATGGCCAACGTGATTAAGACAATTACTTGAACCATATGCGATGATAATTGAAACTGCTTGTCGGCTAAGGTAGCATTTTTCCCATCTAGTTGGTAGCATGAACCTGGGAGAGTGGGACCTAACAATGTGGCAGACTGAAGTCTCGTGAAATAGCCAACATTATTCAGATCGTCAGACAATTTGTACTCTGAAAAAAATCACCTGAGTAAAATTTTCAGAAGTTTAAGTTATACATAGTCACCCAGGCAAGTGTCACATGGCAAAAACATGTGACACATAATAGCCAGGTTTAATGAATACTCTGAAGTACACTCACTCCTGTCTCCTATACCTGGGAAGGGCACAAAAGCACATTCCAAGAACAATTCTATGTTTTGGAAAAACTGAAGTCACATGACTCTTGTCTTGTTTTCTTGGACTCTTCTCACAGGCACTCAGATTTTCTGTATGTCTCCATTCATAAATTGAGTTCTGATAAATACTTAACTGAAAGTTTCATAATCTGGTATGGGAGCAAATATGGGTTGCCAGACTAAATATTGATTATGAAATTCCATATCATCCAGTTTTTAAAAGCTGAAGAGTTTCAATATCCTATTTTTCATTATAAAAGAGCATGTGACTGTTTGCTTTAACATCATAATTGAGTAAATCCAAAACTGATAGAATAAATAATTAACATGGGGTATTTTTCAATTAGCATTTTATGATACCGTTTGAAATGATGTTTGGAAATTGTGCCTTTTTATACATACTTTTTTTTTTTTTTTTTTGTCCCCTGCTATGTAACAGTGTCTTCCAGGAAACAAAAGCATTCTATTGTTCGGGAAAACTCCTTAAAGAGGAAGGTAAACAACTCAAAATAGCTTCAGGAATTCCCTGAAACTGACCAGATTCCCTTGGCTCCTTCTCTCCAAGAGTAAAAATGCCAAGCCTCACAGAAAACTCTCAGACCAGATTCTCTGTCTCTCTATCTCTGCCCCCCCCCCATTTGTGATTGAGTCTCAATATGTAACCTCTCAGCTTCTATCCTGCTGCCATATGTCCCTTACATGATGGGCACAAATTCATCCCCTAAAACTCTAAGCTCCCAATAGACTCTCTTTTTTTCCCGAATGTTGCCTTTGTCATAGGGTCTCATCACAGCAATAGAAAAATAACTTACATCAATAAGTACACTGCATTTAGAAAAAATGTGCTTCATACATTTTAGCAAGTAACTTAACATATGCATACAAAGGCATAAGTCAAAGTTTGAAGTCAGGGTGTCCCTTTTAGGACATTTTCATTGTCTTATGTGTATATCTTCTGTAGAGTACTATTTTTTGCTTGCTTTGAGATTCTCTTAGACACAACTTCAACTCCTATTATTTTTTGACTCCTTGATCACAAAAAGCAGTGCCTGCTATATGACCAGTGCTGTTATGATATTTGTTCCTACTTAGTCATTTCTTGTAAGTGAAAACCAAAACCAAATACAAAGAAGATAATACATGAGTTGCAAGAGTCTTACTAGCTATTCTTTGGTAACTCCACTTGGAACTTTGGTAACTCACCAATGGTTTTATTACAGGGTCAATGCTCTTTATGATATCCCAACTGTAGCATTATTGGGGGGTCTCTATTTCAAACTAATCAATTCCCTTTTATTTGAAGATTAGCAGCTCATATCTTCTCTGTATCCTGGGAAGATACCCTAATGATCTTTGGTCTAACCATTGGTGTCAGTTTTGCTATTGTTAAAATGTATGTTTTTCATTTCTCTAATTGTACGCCACAATGCATCTACTCCTAGAGCTCTGGTATACAACTGTCCAATCAGAGAGCACCATGAAGCTCCAGTTTCCTTTTGTGCATATTTCTTTTCCAAAGGAACAATTGACCATGGCAGCTGTAACTACTATGTCATTATACTCAGTTGCTGCTGCCAGTACAAATGGCACATCCTGCTGATGTCTGGGTCCTTTTGATAATTCCTGAAAGCAGACAAGGTTTATTATTTAAAAATTGCTTTAGGTCTTTAAAAAATAACCTTTGTTTCCTATTTAAGTTTTATTTTTAACAAGCTTTTAATTTTCTAAAAACTGCTAGAGACTTGATTAGGCTTGTGCTGCTTAAGGAGAAGACTTCAGATAATGACTTCAGACCAAAAATGACTTTAGTGATATAAATTAAAGAACTATCCAATTAAATAGACAAAGATTACCTAATTAGTAAAGTATAGGAAGTATGTGGGAATTCTGTGAGGTTTTAATTAACTGAAATAAAATAATATTCATATTTTTCTTTTCTGAATGTTAAAGCAGAACACAAATCTGACCTGGTTATAATCAATCAAAAAGAGACTTTATTTAATCAGTGCTAGCTTTCAGTATGGCACTAGATTTGTACAATTATTCCAGAATGATTTCTTTAAAATCATTTCTGTCTATTAGTCTACTATGGAATTGATTTGCTTCAGTGTCATATAGCCTTGAGCTGCTATTGGAAAATGGGTAGGATAAATTCAAAAACACTTTAAAAGAAAACCTTGCTGAGTCTACCAGCAAAATGTGTAATAGCTAGGTTCATACTTAACATTTGAGTAATCATTGAGTACAACAGTTTTGAGTTTATAACTCATCTTACTCATAATGATAATGGCTGAAATCAGAATTGTCAAAAGATCTACTTCATGAAAACATGGTGAAATGTCCTTAGAAGATATTGATGGGAACCACGGTGTTAGTCTATATTTTTAGGAATATGTTGCATAATCATAATCATCAGATAAGTTCATATTTTTGCCTTTCCAAATGCTGAAGCAATTATTCCAGTGATTACCAGTGATAAAAGAACAATAATATTAACATAATAAATAAGCAGGGTCAGAATTATATTATGCTAATGGGGGCCTTTTATTAGCATGGCGGTTGCTTTTTACTACTTGAAGTATATACATAGAATATTAGAAAATGTTCATCATAGAATTAGACAATGGGAATAAGTTCTAAGGCTCTGTAGCACTATAGTGACTATTGTTTATAATTATTACATATTTTGCAAAAATTTAGAAGAGTTTGAAAGCTTTGAATATAAATGTATTATAAGGAGATGGAAATGCTAATTGTCCAAACATGATTATTAAAAATTGCATACATTATCAAATGACCACATTATAGTGCATAAATATGTATAAATATTATGTATCATTAAAAAGAGAAAAAATGTACAACCATGCATAATTATTCATATCAGCATTTTGCATAATAGATCCAAATAGTTATTTATTCAAATGCATTTCAAGAATGGAAAATTAATTACTATTTGCCCAATATAATATTATCCTGCGTTACAATGAATATACTGTATCCTCAATGAATATACAAACTGGAAATAATAATCCAATGTAAAATAAAAGACGAAATGTGCAAAATTATTTTTTTACTTTGAAGATATCAATTTGTTTATTAAAACAGTTGGCTTTAAAAGTTAGAAATTTCAAGTCCACATGTCAGTAACCTGAGAAAATGTATTGTGACATGAATTCGTCAATAGGACATTCAGCTGCTCAGGATATCTTAAAACTTAATTTGTGGGGATGGACAAATAGCTCAATGGTAATATGCTACTCTTACACGTGACCCAAGTCTACTTTCCAGCACCACCTGGCAGTTCACAACTACCTCCAAACAATGGTACAAATATACCTGATGCTATCACCTTATATACAGAACAAGAAAGTTCTCTGGAGTTACAAAGCTGTGAATGATGCCATCCTCTCAAGACTTTGCCTATTGCTTCTTCTCAGCACAGCCTTATTGTGAGTCTGAATCCTTTTTCTCACTGTTCCTAATGACCTTTTTTTGAGTTACACTAATTTTATACAAGAAATTGGAAATAAACTTTTATCATGAAATTTTATTATTTTTGAATTGCACATAATGCATCCTGATCACCCTTACTTTTCATTCCCCCTAGGTTCACCCACCCATCCCTATACAACCCCAAAGATTTAAAAACAAAACAAAATGACAGTGGAAAACCTAGTTTTTGTGTTCATAAAGCCATGGACACAGTCAAACTAACAGTGGCCAGCCCTTTAAAGAAAAGTGAGTCCTTCCCCACCCCAACTCCTGGCAGTAGCCCTCTGTTGTGGAGAACTACACTTCAGAATCCTTATTAAAAATTTTAAGAGTTTTCTTCTAGGCTTCTTGTCTAGGTTCTTACTTTATATGGGAGGTGTGGGGAGGAGGGAGGTTGTTGCAGAAGCCTTCTATGTCTTTCCTTCTCACTTGTGAGTCTATAGTCATCAATACCACTGCAGAAGAATCTTCCTTGCCCTTTACAGTCAGCAGGATCACAGAACATGGACTTCTACATGGTATCCAGAAACAGAAAGGATCACAGACATCCACTTGGTCTTCAGTGTCAGCATGGTCTCCAGTGACAATACCAACCACCTAGTCCACAGGCATCAACGTGGCTTTAAGTGGCATCACCTAACATAGACATTGCATAGCTATTGCTGGTAACTGATATCACCTCAGCCCTGTCTGCAGCAGGAACAGGTGGCCAGACATGCTTCCCACACCCCAGCAGCAGCACAGAACATACATCAACATGGCCTTGGGTGGCAGCAAAGGCTACTGACATTTGCCTGGCCTTCAGTGGTAAAGCGGGTCACACAGGCCACATGGGCCACATACGCTGCAGCAGGACCATGTACCCAGTCATGGCCCATGGAAATCAAAATGCCCTCAGGTAGCAGTATAGGTCATGCACATTAATATGGCTTCTGGTGGCAGCTCAGGCCTTGGACATGAACATGATTCAGCCTCTTGCTACAGTGTAAGAATCTATTAAGTTCTCCATTCTTCTTCACTAGTTGCAGTGTCATTGTAAACTGCAATACATCACTTAGTATATTGTTTTGTCCCAACAGTTCTACATGCAAATACTCATTGCCAGAAGTCACTGGTCTGGCTCAAAGCCTCTGGTCTCTAACACGCCACACATACCGGACCATCAATGAGACATCTTTTTATTGGTTATTTTATTTATTTACATTTCAAATGTTATCCTCCTTCTCAGTTTCCCCTCCACAAGAACCCATCCCTCCTCCCTCCCTTCTGCCTCTGTGTTAGTGCTCGCCACCCATCCACCCACTCCTGCCTCAGAATATTAATGCAGAATTCCTCCTGTCAAAAGGAAATGCAGGAACAAAGATTGGAGTAGAAACTGAAGGAAAGGCCATCCAGAGACTGCCCCACCAAAGGATCCATCCCATCTGCTGACACCAAACTCAGACACTATTGCTGATGCCAAGAAGTGCTTACTGACAAGAGCCTGGTATAGCTGTACCCTGAGAGGCTCAACCAGAGCCTGATGAATACAGATGTGGATGCTCACAGCCAAGCATTGGACTGAGCATGGACTTTAGGAACTGAAGGGGTTTGCAGCCTCATAGGAAGACCAGCAAAATCAACCAACCAGACCCCCTAAAGCTCCCAGGGACTATACCATCAACTAAAGCATACACAGGGGGTACCCATGGCTCCAGCTGGATATGTGGCAACAGATTGCCTTATTGATCACCTTATCTGCCCCTTGGTCCTGTGGAGGCTTGATGACTGAGACGTCTTTGATAACAGCCATGCTTCAGGTTTTCATCAGAAACAGTGACCTAATCCTAGATCTAGTTCTGCAGCACCAGCTCCTCCTTGCTGTCTGGTAGATGGTGTACGTGTTGGGGTTGACCAACTTGATCTGGACCCAAATGACTGCTGAGCTGGTCAGGCCACTCTGAAGTGGATACCCTGGGTGGAAAACAAACCTTTAATGAGCCACAATGCCTAGTTGTCAATAACTATACCTCACTTCTAAAATCAAATACACATGTATTTGTGCTGTGTGATTTTAGATATTGCATGAATATGACTTACTATAACTGTTTACTTCCCTTTTTTGTGTCATAATCTTGACAGTTGAAAGTGTTAGGATTCCACAGTCAACAAAAGCCTATTTATTATTTGTTCTTTTCACCATATACACATATACCTTTGTGTAGAATGTAAACTGAAGGGCATCACCTGAGTTTAAATAATTATTTTAAAGCATTTATCTTTTGTGATCAGTATCTACTTTTCTTAGCTGTGCAGTGTGTTTATTTTAATCAAACAGTGCATTCAAAGCAGACCACCACACCGATACTTGAAAGACTCCACAGGATCAGACATAACTCAAGATGAGGATGTTGAATGATAAAAGCAAGGCAGCAGAAGAAATAATTTCAGCTTCACATTTTCATAGGAAGTTAAATGGTTTAAAATATTTTTAAAATCACCTAGGAATATAAATAACTGTTCAAGGAATTTCAAATGTATAAAGCAAACAAAATCAGAAAGCCTCTTATTTCTTCTTACAAGACATAATAATATGGAATAAAATGGAAATGATAGCTTTATTTTATAATTTTAGAAAGAATCATGTCTTTAAAAAACCCCCGTGCCTTTTCTTGTTATATGAGACAGGAGGATGAACTATTGGGTAAATGTGTTCTTTAGCTCTGAAACTATACACAGAGATGAGTTAAAGCCCGTTCCTCAAATAGTCCTTTAATATGTACAGACATCTTTGCGGTTTATTAGATGTGTAGCCTTAGAGAATATCTGCTGCCTCATTCTTTTTCCACATGTCTCCAAAGCTGTGTCTTCAGGGTTCTTCTCTTATTCTGAATCTGTTTGTTTATGTGAATTATCTTAAAGACTATCTGCCTCATGATAAGTTATTAACAAAAATAACATTTAGTTTGTTATTTCAATATATATATATATAATAAACTCATTTTATAAGTTTTAAATATAGATAATATAGCTGTGGGCATTAAAACATTTTCATTTATTTCTATTAACTTACTAAGTAGTAACTGGTGTTTATTTAGAACTGAAGAATTTTCAGTTTTAATATTAAGATTACAATTTAGATTGATTTTGAAAATTGCCGATACATGTTCCGGCTGTTGGCATCATCAACAAAATACTTTGGAATTTCCAAGAATGCCCAGTAAATGTGTCCAGGTGGTATGGACAACCCAGTATATTCTCAAAGGTGGTTCTGAGGCAAACATACTCAGTATGCTTTATTCACCAAGATATGTGCTTTGGTCTGTGGTTGTGATGACTTGTAAGAAGAGAAGCTCTTTTGTCCTTCACACATGGTATCATGTTGAGCACTACAGTTGTGTGAACTCACTGCCACTTATTTGGATTTAGTTACAAATTACACATGCACACACACACACAAAGACACACACTATGCTTGGTATGAATGAGAAACATTAATGGCATTGATTTATTATACTAATATAATTAATCAAATTCAATTTAAATAAGCTCGTGTATTTTTATCAAAATGGTTTGAGAATTTTATATATGAGTGATGTGTTTACCTATTTTCCTTTCTGTCTTCCCTGTAATTCTTCCCACATCCCTCTCATTCCTTTCTGAATTTATAATATTGCATTACATAAATATGCGTGTAATACAAATTTATAGTCCTAATAAACCTGTATAAAAGCCACACAATCCAGATATTTTATTTCCAAGCCATATGCCTAGATTGGGCAGATCTAGGGCTAATACTAACTTATTTCCCAGCTATAAAGCCCCTTGTTACTTGCTGTTTCTCAATGGCATACAGTTCTGGTTCATGGTGGCTTCCTTCTCCCCCATTTTCCTCTACTCCCTCTCTCCCCCTCTCTCTTTCCACCTGCAGCCCCCTTTCTTGAACCTCCAGTCCCACATTTCTCTCTTCACTGCCCAATCACAGTCTCTAGACTTTTATTGACAAGTTAAATTGGGGAGAAGGTTCACATTACATGACTTGAGTACATGAAGATCTGCTCATCCAGAGCAACCACATAGTGAGGAAACAGTATTTAGCATTAGAATACAAGCAGCATCAAATCAACTCACTACATGAGTATGTATATTTAAGGTGTGGGTGGACTTATTGTTGTATGTATGTATGAGTGTGAGTGTGAGTGTGTGTGTGTGTGTGTGTGTGTGTTGTGAACATACAAGAAACCTACTGAATTCTTGCTTTTCCTATACTCGTAAGTTTATGGTTGACTCTTTGGGATTTGACAGCCCATCAGAGGGCTCATCCCTGGAAAAAAATCTGGTTCTTCCTTTCAGAGAAGTGATGGCCTATACCTCTTAATCTAGGGTTGGGACTGGGTGAAATTTCCCCTGGTCCAATATGTCATGTTTATTGGTATGGTTGTTAAGCATGTTTTAATTAGGCAACCTATTGTGGAGATTTCCTCCAGGTCCTGTAGCTCTTACAATCATTCCAGCTCCTCTTTCTCATAATTCCATGATGAACCTACTATAGAGATTATCCTAAATCAGCATAGTTTCTAACTTTATTATAAAGTTATAAAGTTTATTATAAAGTTATAAGTATAAGTTTCTAACTTTATTCTTGGATCCATAGGTAAGAGAGTTTTTGTCCAGCCTCCAGTAGATGGAGACTACTTCAGAGATCTTTAAATAAAGACAGATAATAAATGACTATGGAGAAACAAACACAATTTGGGAGTCATATTTTCCTTGGGACTCAATAATTTTCCTTAATCATATCATTTTAGAAACGGTTTATGTAAAAGGTTATTCCAGAAATCCCTTAACTAATGGTGTAGTAAGCATCCCACTTTCATGTCAGCATCTTTGAGTGCTTGCTGGTGAAGGAAGTTCATGGAGAAGTTTCCAAGACTCCTGTATATATAAAGTCAAAGTCTAAAGATGTTTCAGAAAAAATAAGCACACATTTATGTTACTACTGAGACTCAGAAAGAAAGATAGAAGCAGACCCAAAATAATAGATGTCTGATCCTATGATAAATTGGGCTTTTATACATTTTTTATGAGTAGATGGAACTTAATTGACAATCCAAAACTCATTATAGTCAACAATTTTAGGTACCCAGGACAAAACAACAACAGAAATTCAACTCTAGACTCACCAAAGTGGGCGTAGAGATAAGAATTACAGTAAGCCGAGGATAGGATCCATGGAAATAACAATTTTCCGAGACAAATAGATGAAACAAAGTCTAAGTGATGATTAAACCCAGAGAGTTATGTTCAAATACTAAGCAAATAGAATGTGTCAAGAGTACTGGAAGAAAAGGAAAATACTTGAAGTCATGGTGTACAAAAGTTATAGCCAAAATAAAAAAATAACTACTGGGTTTGGTAATTAGGAGTTTAGTAGAAATATACTTGGTTGCATGTTTTGGGTGTCTTCTTTAATGTTTTAAAATTAAAACTTTTTAATTTTTCTGAGTTGCATAAATTATGATGAATGACACAGACCTATTTCTCAGACATTAATGAAAAACTAAGAACACTAGTCTCGATTTCTCTTCATTTAAAACACTTTTTGTGATATGTGCAAGATCAAACTTAAACACTTTATCAATCAGTAACCAATACACAAAATTTCTATAATTTTAGCATCATAGCTTCTTCTCTTCTCAGCTTTTCTGTCATTATTTTCTATAATGAAAAATACATAGCACAAATACTTATGTGCAACCAAGTTCCTTATATGTATTATGCATAGGTATATTATATAAAAATTGTTGTTTTAAGGAATTTAAGTAAATAATGTTTAGTCTCAAGATTTTTATAACATAAGTTAACTCATACTATGCTTTGACACTAACTGATTCTTGCTAAATAATTCTAGTTGTCATAACTTCTCATATTCTTGGGTAGAATGGAAGATTTCAGCAGCTGGTAGCCACTAAATTCTATAGAAATTGAAAAGACTTAGAAAAATGGGGAGAGAGGGACCTGGGTGGGAAAGGGAACAGGGAGGGGAAAAGGGGAACATGATCAGGTATTGTGTGGGAGGAACAGAATTGAAGCCCTGAGTGCTAGCAGAAAGAATGGAAACAGGCGACCTTGGGAGGTAGGAGGTAAGGGGGACCCTCCAGAATGTACCAGAAACCTTGGAGGTGAGAGACTCTCAGGACTCAAAGAGAGAGACCTTAGATGAAATGCCATACAATGGGGAGAGGTAACTTGTAGAGCCCACTTCCAGCAGAAAGACAGGGCATAAAGTCAGGGATGGGGTTGCCATCCTACAGGCAAAACCTCTGACCTATAATTGTTCCAGTCTGAAAGAACTGCAGGGACAAAAATGGAGAAGAGCCTGAGGAAAAGGAGGTTCAGCAATAGGCCCAAAGTGGGATCAAACTCAAGGGGAGGTCCAAAGACCTGACATTATTTCTGAGGCTATGGAGCACTCACAAAAAGGGACCTATCATGACTGCCCTCCAAAAAACCAACAAACAGCTGAGTCAGATACAGATATTTACACCCAACCAATGGACAGAAGCTTCTGACCACTGTGGTTGAATTAGGGAAAAGATGGAAGAAGCTGAGGAGGAGGGCGAACTTGTAGGAGACCAGCAGTATCAACTAACCTGAACCCCTGAGGTCTCTCAGACACTGGACCACCAACCAGGCAGCATATACCAGCTGATATGAACACATATACAGTCAGAGAAGATGCACCTAACCCTCAAGAGACTGGAGGCCCCAGGGACTGGGGAGGTCTAGTGGGGTTGGGGGAGGGAGGGTGGGGATATCCTCGTGGAGATGGGAGGGGAGGTATGGGATATGGAACAGCCAGAGGATGAACTGGGAGGGGGATAAAAGCTGGACTGTTAAAAAAAATTAAATAGAATTTAATATATATATATATATATATACATATACATATACATATACATATATAGAGAGAGTAGCTCAGCATAGAAAGATGCAGTGGTCTAAGCAACTAGTTGGGAAAATCTAAGTACAGTAAGAACCAAGGAACATGGCCATTGCTACATAGGTCATGTATTTTGTGTTTATTTGGTTGATAGATTGGTTAACATTTGTAAGAAAGAAGCCAAGGAGAAGTCTGGTTTTCTTTTAGGTCTCTAACCACAGTGTACTCATTTCCTGTTAATTGTCTACACTGAGACAACTATTTTGGTGAGGATATATGGACAAAGATAAGTCACTATCACATTAGTGATTAGTCTATTTAAATGAAAATAATAAATCACAAAAAATTGTATAATATAAAAAAGCTATGACATCTCAATAGATATATGAATATACTCTTTTGAACTCATTTTAAAATTATAGCCTTATTGAGCATCAAGATAGTGGGTATGGAAGTCAGCCATTGTGTTTTCCACTATTCTATAAAAATTAGTAATTATATATTAGATAAATGATTTGCATAATTTATATTATAAAATTATTGTTAGAGAAACCATAATGAATTAATTTAAATAGTTTTTTCAATGAGATAGTATCCCAAAAAGAAGTAATTTCTCTAGTGGGAAACTGATAAGAAATGTAACAAAACATACAAGCTAAAGATTACATGTAATATGCAAAATAACAGATGGCTGCTTTTAAAGCCATTATCGTTTTGTAAATTACCACCTAAGGCAAAGCTAACACTAATATAAAGACAGAGTGTTCAATGGGTAGATATTGTATAAGTAAATATTTGAATTATTTTCCTCTTGTGAAAATTTCAATTCAAACAACTAGAAAAACTTAAATATTTCATAAACAATACGAATCATGTGTTTAATAAGTAAAGCTCAAAAAAATATAACTTTCCTAACTCAACCATGAGCTTTTACTCCTTAACCTCCTTCAATCTGTCTGTCTGTCCATCTATCTTTTTTCTTTTTTTTTCTTTCTGTATTTCTCTTGCTCTCTTCCTCTCTCTCTCTCTCTCCCCCCCCATCCAATCATCCATCTATCTGTCTGTAGGTCTGTGAATACTTTAGGAAAGGGATATCTTGGATTATGATTAGATTGAACTACAAACAATTAGTTTATTGGAAAAGTCAGGCACTGTACTAGGTGTTGACATTTTTTTATATTTTATGAAGTAACTAATTGCACTAGGGTTTTATTCATAAATATGCTGGGGAAGCATGGTGCACTTTTCACTTTCATGTGCCATGTGCTGGTAACAAAAGCTAATTTAAGGAAAACAATGAATAAATGATAGAAATTGATTTAATTTCAACACAAAAATTTTGGTTGCAAAGAAAGTATCATGGCATCAAAATTGATGCCTATTTATGTTTTGTGGTCTTTTAATTATGAAATTCTAACATTTTATAACATTTACAAATTTAGAAATATTAAATATACTATAGCTCATCTGGTCTTCATGGCCATGCAAACAGAAAGCTGGTTTTATTTTAAACTGGCAGAACTGTATTTAGAATTATAACCTCATACCATGGCAACAGATATTACAAATCAGGATTTATGCCTTCTTCTTCCATAGCCTGGGTTTTCTGTTCAATAATACTGTTAATAAAGTGAATAATGAGGGATTGACAAAGGAGCTAAAACCATCCAGTGGAAAAAAGACAGCATCTTCAACAATGGTGCTGGTTCAACTGGCGGTCTACATGTAGAAGATTGCAAATTGATCCATTCATATCTCCCTGTACAAAGCTCAAGTCCAAGTGGATCAAGGACCTTCACATAAAACCAGGTACACTGAATCTAATAGAAGAGAAAGTGGGGAAAAGTCTCAAACACATGGGCACAGGGGGAAAGTTCCTGAAAAGAACACCAATGGCTTATGCTCTAAGACCAAGAATCAACAAATGGGACCTCATGAAATTACAAAGCTTCTGTAAGGCAAAGGAAACTGTAAATAGGACAAAACCGCAACCTACAGATTGGGAAAAGATCTTTACCAATCCTACGTTGGATAGAGGGCTAATATCAAATGTATACAATGAACTCAAGAAGCTAGACTCCAGAGATCCAAATAACCTTATCAAAAAATGGGGAAGAGGGCTAAACAGAGAATTCTCAACTGAGGAAACTCGAATGGCTGAGAAGCACCTAAAGAAATGTTCAACATCCTTAGTCATCAGGGAAATGCAAATCAAAACAAACATGAGATTTCACCTCACACCAGTCAGAATGGCTAAGATCAAAAATTCAGGTGACAGCAGATGTTGGTGAGGATGTGGAGAAAAAGGAACACTCCTCCATTGCTCGTGGGAATGCAAGCTGATACAACCTCTCTGGAAATCAGTTTGGTGGACCCTCAGAAAATTGGACATAATACTACCTGAAGACCCTGCTATACCACTCCTGGGCATAAACCCAAAAGATGCTCCAACATGTAATAAAGATGCATGTTCCACTATGTTCGTAGCAGCCATAATTATAATAGCCAGAAACTGGAAACAACCCAGATGTCCCTCAAGAGAGGAATGGATACAGAAAATGTGGTACATTTACACAATGGACTACTACTCATCTATTAAAAATAATGACTTCATGAAATTCGCAGGCAAATGGATGGAACTTGAAAATATCATTCTGAGCGAGGTAACACAGTCACAAAAGAATGAACGCAGTATGTACTCGCTGATAAGTGGTTATTAGCTCAAAAGTTTGAAATACCCAAGAGTCATTTGACAGCAACTGTAAGGCTGAGTGTGAGGTCCCAGAGGGAGGAGTTGGAGAAGGGACTGAAGGAACTGTGGGAGTTTACAGCCCCAGGGAGGGAGCAACAGTGGCAATTGACCTGACTCCTTGATGCCCCCAGAGACTGATCCACCAACCAAGGAATACACATGGAGGAACCCATGGTGCTGGCCACATATGTGGCAGAGGAAGGTCTTGTTATCCATCAGGGGGAGCAGAGGCCCTTGGGCCTGAGGGTGTTAGATCCCCCAGTATAGGAGAATGCCAAGGAGGGAAGCTGAGAGTAGGTAGGTGGGTGGTTGGGGGAATACTCCGTAATGGCAGGGGGAGGGTGGAGGGAATAGAGAGGTTCCAAAGGGGAGATCTGGAAAATGGGAACATTTGAAATGTAAATAAAGTATGAAAAAAAAAAAAGAGAGTCAAAAATGAAAGATTTCTTTTCTTTGTTTTTGAGTTTTCTTAAATTTGCATAGTGAATTGAGAAGTTTGTTAGTTTAAAATATATTCACAGACTAATTCAAATTTTCCAACCATTGGGGGATTTCTTTGTGCGGAATATGCTTGTAATGTGAAATAAATATTCACTGTCCATTTTCTAGGAATTATTGAAAATCTTTAAGTAAATGCCAATGATATTTATGTAAGCTTTACAAATGTTAGAAATTTTAGAGATGAAATAAACCTAAGAGAAGAATAAATACAGTAAAGTATTTCAAATAAGACTGCTCTGTTAGAAGAACAAAAACCTGTGAAGAATGATCTTTCCCCAAACTTAGTATCTTCTGCTATTTCTTATCATATATCTAAACTATATTTAGCACGCTGAAGATATGTGAACATATGTAAGTTTTAAAATTCAGTAATTGAGTAAAAGCCTTGATCAAATTAATGGGTATGTTGTGAAGAGTGATAACTTTTACCTAATAAGTTTGAAATTAGTTTGAAAAGTTTTTAAAGTACTGTTAATTTTAAAGACACAGAAATCAGATAACTAAATTTATTGGGACCTTTTTTGTAGATAGATGTGATTTCCAGATGGATGGCCATATTTTACAGCCTTAATGATTTATGTCTGTTGCCATGAACATCATTGTGAATCTTTCTGTTGATTATGACTTGGATATATTGATTACCTTAAACAAATGGAGTACTACAAAAACCAGAGAATGACATATTTAAGATTAAATGACAAAGAGTTTCTGATTTCTACCTTGGGCATGCTCCCTTATGCTAAGAGCATGCTCTTTGGGTACAGAATGAAGCTATGGGATGAACTGTGTTTTCATTGCTTGTTTTGCTTCATTTTGTCTTAGAGCAGGATGTCATATAGCTGAGGCTAGCCTTGAAGTCCTGATCCTCTGTTTTCCTAGAGATGGAATTAAACACATGTGCCACCATGCCTATTTGTGATGTTCCCTCTGTAGACAGACATGAGGTACTGATGTCTTTACCCAATTAGGTATACTTTGAGGCCTTGCCACATCTCTGTGAAATAATTTAGATGGAAAGTCAATGAAAACATAGTTTTGCAATGGCAAAGGATAATAGTTTACTCACACACACATAAATGAACTAAGCCAATGGTACCTAGCTAACCCTAACTCAGAATATTGATTGACATATATGGTAAGATCATAAGTGTTTGGTTTTTTAAGATATCTTTTAGTAATTTTTAAGTAGCAATGACAACTAATAAACATACCTCCAGAAGAACTTAATAATAAACAAGTAGTTTAACTAAACACCACACATAAGTGATTGCACAAAATGGGAAGCTGAAAACAGGGGAGAAGCATTCCAGTCTCAACAGCTGCAATACCTGTGATATTATTTACTTGCCTTTGGATTCAGAGAGAATACATTTATTATTATTATTTTAAGCTTTTCTTTATGCACATTTCATGGCATCAATTTTAACAATTGCTTTCTCGAAATCTGTGGAATGTTCTGTCACAGGAATAGAGTTCACTTGGGGAGTAATTTGGAAGGCCAGTATGTCCTCAGTGACTTCACAGATGATATAGTTGAGATCCACAGATGTAAGGTTCACTTAGTTCCCCATTTTAGTCCGTTAATTCATATTTCATTCGGTTTATCCAGTCAGATATTTGCCTACTCAAAATAGTGGGATTGAGTACTTATTTTATACAATAAAATATCCTAATTCTACAATGAGTTCAAGATTGTAGGACTAAATACCCATACACAAGCAATGTAAGAGAGAGTAAAGAAATTTCTATATATGTTCCTGATGTTTTGAAGCATTTGTTATAACAAGTTATAGATTTGCTTCCCTCTTTGGTTCAGATGTTTTTAGTTTGGTCCACAATTCACATCTGTAGGTAATCTCAGTTGCAAACCACCTGTCTTTGTCCACAACTCACCTCACCATTCCATATCTCCGCATCATGACCTATCACTCACTGCACTCTAGCTCTTTGAGAGGTGATCCCATTAGATCCCCTAACAGACCCATGGGGAGGCTGCCTTGAAATGTCCCATTCTAAAGACCATATCTTCATACACACCCTCTGTCCCCTTTACATATAGCTTGTTTTCCACCACAGACTAAATTAATCAACCTCTGTCATTTTCTATGAGATTGTATCTTATATCAACATTGTCCCCTAAAAAATATCAGCTCCATGAAAGTACTGATTTGGTGAAGACTTGGGCAAGAGTGTCTATTGTGTATGACTGCAACAGAAGAATATGATAGACAAGCCTGAAATATAGCTCCAGAATTTGGGACATTTTTCTCCAAAAGTTTGGTAAAACTTTTATGTTCAAATCAACCGAGTGTTAATGAATAAATCTCAAAGCATCACCGAAGTCTTTTGCATATAAGAATAATGCTAATCCACCAAGTACCCTTGTCTGTGTCAGGGCCTGTATTGGACCACTGCTTTCACTATACTCAGTTGATCAAAGGCAAATAAGCAGGGGTAAGTCTTTGCAATATGTCTTATTGAGGGGAAGAATGGTCTGTTCACAGTAAAGGCTCACTGAAGCCCACCATACTTATTTAAGCCAGATTTTACTTTAATTTTTGCTTTCTCATAGTGAATAAAATCATGTGTTAGAATAAAGAATCATTTTCGGCAAGAAAATTTATTTTATCCTAACATGATTTAAACTTCTGCTCATGATCTGATAAGATCACTACATTTTTATTAACAAAAATTACCAACACTACTTTTGTTACTACACAAAAAATTAGTTTTAAGGAAGTGTCATTGAAATATTTAAAGAAACATGCTCTCCTTCATATCTACTGGCAGACCTACTTATGCAGAACTTTAGAATGATAATCATATTTATCATTCAAATAAGGTTGGAGATCAAGCAAATAATATTTAAGTGATTGACATTTATTGATGAATAACTATACAAACATTGATGGTCTAATATCTACATAGTCTTCATTTTGAAAGTAAGTTTAGTTTGCAACATACTTAGAATTTTGTTTTTGGGTCAACTTTAGTTAATATTTGTGAAAGTGTATAGTGTTTTCATTTATCTTTCGCATTTATTCTCTCCCCCAAATTACTATCATTTTTATCATTATGGTTAATATGGTAGAATTATAATCAACAAGGTAATAAAGATATGTTATTAACTTCAGTCCATGTTTTACACTTGGCTTCATCTGACATTGTGCTATTTGTGTATTGTGCCAATATAATCATACACAGCTAACACTTATAATATCATACAGAATATTTTACATCTTAAAAATTCCATATCCTACCTGTGATCCTAGTTTAAAAAATAAAAATGAGTAATTGTATGTCCTATTAATATTTTTCAAGAAATTATTTAGTAATTACCTTTACTAATGATTTATAACTCTCAGCCTTCCTACATGACAAGTGGATAGTATATAAAAAAGAGGAAATGAGTATTCGGTGGTAGAGGTTACTGTCTTGAAATTATTCAGGCAGTACATAAAAATAAGCAAAACAATTTCAACATGCACAACCAATTAATATATCATGTGGACTAAGTAAAGCAGACAGGTCCAGGCAACACAGGAGACATTAGTGGGGAAAATATGATTGAGATATAATGTTCAAGGAACAAAATGATGGGATCATGGATTCCAAAGATTAGGAGATGCACACCTGATGACACAGTCTAGACCTTTTCAATGGTACTACACTCACTTGTACATATGACAGTAAGTGTTAAACTTGAAAGCTTTCCCAAACACAAGCTCCGTTACAATAAAAAATTTCTAATATCCTGTTAAATTTGTTATTATCTGCTATGCTGACATAAATTTTATGTCAGCTTGACACAGGCTACAGTCATCTGAGAGGAGGGAACCACAATAAGAAAATCCCTCCTTAAAATTGAAATGTAGGAGATCCTGGGTTCTATAACAAAGCAGGCTCTCCAAGCCAGCAAACAACAATTTTACATGTCCTGTGCATCAACTCCTGACTCCAGGTTCTGCTCTGCTTGAGTTCCTGCCTACACTACTTTCGAACTATTTTATAAAATTGTCAGCAAAATAAAGTTTTTCCTCCCCCGATTGCTTTTGGTTGCAATGGTTCATCACAGCAATAGTCACCCCAAGAAAAGCATTTGTGTACTTTGTAATGATTCCTTTTTTTTTCCTCTTTGGTGACTCTCATGACTGACAAATAACTGTCACTCTTACTGTGAAAGAAGTAACGTGGACAATTCCAATTCTCTTGTTTCTCTTCAGATTAATTTTCTCCCTGTGTATTAACCTATCTTCTAGATGCCTTTCATCCATTCCTTTCCTCATTTCTATTATTAATCAAATACTTCAGTGCCTTAAAACTATTGAACATCAACACAACAATCATTTATGACTAATGCTAAACCCAGCAGAATCATTGCACTTGCCTGTAAGGATAGCCTTTAGACAACTGAGAGTCGTGTCATATGAGTTGATTTATGTGGCTTAGAAAATATCTCTCCATGTGCTACTCTACTCAACAGACACCCCTGTGATAGAGATTTAAAATGTCTTAGGTCAAAAAAAAAAATCTAGGCTTAGGAATATGAAAGAGCTCAACTCTAAAACACATAATGCATTTATCAAAATTTCCTAGTGTCGTTACAACACTGTGTCATTTTTATATTGGGTGGCCAAGAAGGATTATCTCCAACCCCAAGCTTATTAAAGCTTTCTGTTCCTGCTGCCCTAACACTTGAATGCATTGAGTGATAGCAAAGAAACATAGATTTGTGTATAATTCATGTAGTTCACAATTTTTTTCTCTGATTCACTGTTTCTGTTGATATTGTTATTTAAGTTAGGGTCTATCACATAAATTCATCTTTTAGGTAAAGCTTTCCAGTTAATTTTGACATATTTACATGTTCATCCTTCTACGACAGTAAGGACAAAGCAGTTCCATCTTCACTTAAGGCCTCCCTTTGTGATGCATCCCATGCATCAATAAAAGCCCTTCTGGAGCACTGCCCACATTTAAGTCACTATAATTTTACCTTTTCTACATGTCTTATAAAAAATTTATTCTACTGAGTCCAGATTTTGTTATTTATGTATGATAATAATCAGTTTTTATTGACTTCTGATTAGTCTTTCATTATAAGTATATGCCATCTAACATTTAGTTCTTCTCCAGTTGATGAATACTTGTGTCTATAAGTGATATTTCTCATCCAAACCACAAGATACAGGTATTTGAAAAGACAAATATTGTCTTTTCTCTTTTAAAATAAAATTGTCTGAGGTAAAAAAAAAAAAACTGATTGAAGGACAATCTGGTGAGTATTTTTTTTTTAATTGGACACACAAATAATAAATATTAAAATTGTTTTCCAAAGTATTTACCCCTTCCTTATATTCCTCCCACAATGTGTGAGACACTTGGTTACATTTCATTTTCAAGAGCACTTGCATTTTGTGGTGTTTTAATTATATAGCCAATCTATTAGATATGTAGTGATAGATACCAAACATTTGTCTTAATATACTGTTCATTGATGACCAGTAATGACAGATGTTTTGAAAGTTTGTTCTGCTTTCTTTTACTGGCAATGTGTGTTAGCTTTTCTGTTCGATAGAACTACTCCTCATGTAAAAAGTTGCTTGAATGTTGATGTGCCTCAAACAGCTAAGTTTGTCCTCATTCGTACAGTAAAGTCACTTGTCTTGTCCTAAAAAAAAAGAAAAAAGAAGAAAGCTACATTTGGCAATACTATACAAATTTTGGTGCTGGGATTTTCCAAATCTTTGGTCATCTTAGACATTTATCAGCTATCTTCTGTACATATTTTATCTTAACATATGGCTTTTTGTTTCCAATATTATCTTTCAATTTAATTTTATAAAGTTAAATCATTATTTTTTGATAAATTATAATTTATTTAAGAGAACTTTAATTAAGCAAGGTTACTAGGAATTGATCTTATATTTATTCTGAATATTTTATTGCCTCAGATTTTAAATCTTTATGAATTTTTCTAACTTATCTTATTTTGTCTTCATCTAACTTATTTTGGTACAGAGATGCAAAATTATTCCATCATCCTTTATTCAAAGGATTATCTTTTCCATTGGATTGCTCTGGAGACCTTGTTTTGCACCACAATATAATCAACTGAGCTAACAAATTAGCCATTAACAAATATTATTGAAAAAAGTCATCCATTTTTGATATAGGTTTATTTCTTGATGTTCTTGTATATTTCAATGATTTATACATATATTCTGTCTTCACATAAACACTACAGAATTTTATTAGTATATTATAATAGTATATTATTAAATCATGCTGCATCTATTTTGATAATTATTTGACTGTTTTTTTTTTGGCTTTATGTTTCTTTTGAAACTGATCATTATTGATAAGTAACACCAACTGATATGAAATTGAAAAGAAAGTAATTTTAATACCTTTGTTCTTCTAACATACATATTATATACCTCACGTTTTCATTTACTTTCTTTTGTTGACTGTGGTTTTAAGAATACCAAAATTGTGAATAGTTTGTTAATTTATTGTTGATTAATGTGTTTTCAATGATATTATAAATCTGAGTTACTTAAAGGCTCAGATATCTTTTGACTCTGGCCAACAAGAGAACACTATAGAACATGTGCAGTCCAGACCAGAATACTCCAAAAAAAAATAGCATCATCTACAGTTAATTTGCTCACTTTTCCAATGATATAGTATACTTATGCTATGACTATACTGAATGAAGATGTAAAGAACTGACTAGGGAGAAGAACTCTTATTGATGAGGCAAGGGAGCCGTGTATACCTTCATCCATACTTAAAAGTTATCTCACATGTCTATAATAGAGGTGGAGAAATCAGAAAAGTCCTGCTGTTCTATGAATCATTTTAAAGAACCCAGCCCAGGGGGAAGCACTAATTCTTAAACACTGAGAATGATTCTCATCATCATTTATGTTTGTTGAAATCACAGATAGACTGAGTCTTGTTGCTCACTGGCAAGAGGGCTGTGAGCTTTTAGATGACACTGTTAGTACCCACTTCTACCCCTATCTTGCCAATCTTATAATGCATTCAATTATTTTTATTTAATGAAAATCCAAATTATACAAACAAAATTATGTTAATACAGCATTAAGTGAAAATATACTCCCAATTCTTTGGATTCTAAATATAGGCAACCCAGCATGAATATTCATAATGTAATTAACTGGATTGCATATTCTATTTGCTCTGAAAATTGATAGAGATAAATGAAACTGCCTTGCATATAAATTTGTCTGACTACTTGCTTCAGTATTCTATTGCATTTGAGTCTTTTCCAGCTTGATTTATGTTGCCTTTTGTATAGAACAGAATGTTACCCAAACTGATGGAGGTACACATGAGGGATAGAATCCATTATTCCACTTATAAATGAGAAAGAGAAAGACAGATGGGAAACCTGAAGAAAAAAATAATGCGCTTGGTTACACTAGGATAGGGAGTCATTTATAACTGTTGAACATATGAATGCAATGTTATATTTTCAAATCCAAGGCATCAAAATGGCTTCATTATGATATACAGTAAAGATGAAGATCAAATTAACCAAAACCCAAACAAAAAGGACACCCTCTTCTCTGCACATGGGGTAAGAAAATGCAGGGTCGTTTAAAGTGTGGGCTTTTACACTGTTTTGTTACCATCTATTGCTGTGACAAACCAGCTAAATCCTTCATGGGAAATTACTTTGGACCCTGGTTTTGGAGTATCTATACCCCATCATTTGTTCTGCAGAATCTGGGTCTGTGTTTGAGGCAGATGATCATGATGGCAGCAATGTGAGTGATAGAGCAGATGTTCACCTCACAGCAGTTGGAATGTGGGGAAGAGAACACAAGTCATCAGGACACAGGATATACCTTTCTGTGATCCATTCACCTATTCCTTTTACATTCACAGCTTCCACCATGAGACCAAGCCTCAAACACATGAGTCTTTGTTGAACATGATGTATTGAAAGTAAAATACTTCTTACTGAGGCAATGGAAGCTAAAATGTACATTAATTGCCATGTAGCAAAACAAAGATTTTAACTTCATATTTGTAAATCAGAGAAAATCTCTTCAAACAAAGCAATAAATAATGTTGAATTATCTTCCTATAAGCTATGTAAAGACAGTTACATTTCATTTTCATTATTTTGAGTCTATAAAATTTGTTATTATTCAGTTTGCATTTCATCTTCATACTCTGACTTTTGAATCTAACTATTACATACATTACATTTGGCTTACCGTCTGCCATGTTTAGTCCTCTCTCTACCTGGTTAATATCAAACACAGCTATGAAAACAAGGTCCAGATTAATCACACAATCCAGTTCTATCACCTATAGCAAACATAAAATGAGACTATGTTTTCAAGTGTCTTCAGAATCTGTAAATGGGCACTTTAGCAGTCAGAGTGACATTGCTGACCTTTTAAAGGTCACAGTGTAACTAGCTATGACCTCATAGCTCTCAGGACTTCTGGATTTCAGTATATCGAATTCTCATTTCAAAATGATTGCAAAGCATTTTCCTAAATAGGTTTAAAGATTATTCCAATTGGAAATCCTGTAAAATAAATTAGAACTCTAAATACATTTATTGGAATTTGGAATTTATAATAATGACTTGGCTCGAGCTTAAGTCTAAAATTAGAATTCCTTTTCAAATAGAATATTTGAATTCTGTTTTACTCAGCTGCATTCCACTTTTACTTTAAAAAGGAAAAATTTAAAAACTGATCAGATTTTCTAATGCCTTCCAGATTGGATAGTGCTAATATTTTCATATGGGAGAAATGTATTGAATTTATCTGTTTTTATGATCTAAGTTACTTTTCTATTTTTATTTGTTTTTTCAATGGCAAAAAGTTGAAGGTTTCATATGACATTTTAATACTAGTATATGTTACTATTCTCCCCACTCTCTCTGCCATTTCGCTTGCATCTGTCTATCTTCAATAGCCCTGGTTTGTCTTTCATGTCACATGCATTAGTCTTCTCTGCCTTCTTAAAGCCCATTTCCTCCTGTTATGGTTCCTTTTCTAGTTTCATGATCTATACCAACACCCACTCCCACAGAATTATACATTAATACAAATTCAAAACTAGCACCACACATGGAGGAGAACATGTGGTATTTTTCCATCTTAGTCTGGCTTGCTGCGTTTAGGGTAATAATTTCAAGATCCATTTGTTTTCTTGCCAAGTTAATAATTTCATTTTTCCTTTTGTCTGAATTGAATTTTATTTTGTATATGTAGCACATTTTCATTATCCATTCATCCATGATAATCATCTCGACTGATTCCATTCCCTTATTATGACTAGGTTAACAATAAACAAGGCTGTACAAGCATCTCACCGGTAGGACTTAGAGCCCTTTCTGTATATGAAGAGAACTGTATAGCAGGATCTTGCGATCATTCAGTATTTAGTTGGTTTTGAAACCTTCATACTTACTTCCATAGTGTCTATGCCAGTTTATTTCCCAGAGAATAAGGGTCCCCATCTCCCCACATCCTTGCCAGTGTTTGATATCATTTGTTTCCTATAGGATAGCTACACTAACTACAGTGAAGTGGAAATTCAAGACAGACTTAATTTGTGTATTCATTATGGGTGAAGATGATGAAAAAAGTTTAAATTATTGTCCTTTGGTGCAGCATTAGTAGTAGCATAGGGAGTATCACTGTCTTCTACATTATTTTTCAAATAGAAAATCTTTCAGTGGAGAAAAATGAAAATCAAAGTAGAACATAACAATAAAGACACTTAAAACAGGAGTGCAAGATTGTAAGACACTCCAGTTCTTCTCTTTGGAGTATTACATGTATTTCACACATTTATCCATTACTCTGTCCCAATGAGTTGGCATGAATAGTTTTTCATTTAGCATTATGTGGACTTAGGAATTATTTGTGCACAGTCGATGTAGTAGATGTACTAATATTCGGTTGTAATTTTAATCCAGGAATTTTATCCCTGCTCTGGCAAGAGATCACATCAAGTCAGATGCACCCTGGATTATAGTATGAGCTGCCTAGAATACAGACACACCCCTAGGGCACATCTTTAATCCCTAATAATGAAGGTTAGTTTTTAGAAGTAAGCAGACATGTTTGAAATTAACATCTAATTGAGTGGCAGACAAAGTGACAAATCAAAGAAAGATTTGACAAAATTAGTCAGAAATAGAATATGCCCATTTCACAGAATAACAGCAGAGGAAAAAGAGGTTACTTAAGAGCGGGGGGGGGGGGGGGGGGAGGGAGAGAGGAAGGGTGGGAGAGAGAGAGAGAGAAGTGGTGGGTGGTGTGTATATGGTCATTTTGCTGAGATAGTTTTACAGAGTGAACAAGCTAGGCAGAGGTGAAGACAGAAAGAGCCAGAGAATGAGAAGGAGCCAGAAGATTAGAACACTTTGACAAAGCAGAGCAATTCAGGCAGAAGCTGAGAGAGGCCGGATTAAATCAGTCATCTTAGACAAATTAGAAGCTTCAGGCCTATGTGTAGGGATAGTTATGACAGAGAAAGAAATGTTCTTGGCTCAACCCAAGCATTGTAGTCACATAGTTTGGGTACTGCTCTCATCTCTTCACATTATCTGAGGAAATAAGAGCATCCTTTACATTCTGTTGTTTTCCATGAAAGATGATATTGTATCAATTGGTTTTCATTTGATGATATTTGGAATAGGATGAAGGTAGTAGTTTTTAGGGCTCATTTATTCCAGGATACATATCTTTAATCTCATAGTTACTTCCATCTGTCAACTTAACCTAAATCTAATATTACCTGGGAAGAGGGAACCTGCACTGAAGATTTACCTCATTCAGACGGTCTATGTCCAAGTAAGTCTGTGAGACATTTTCTTAAGTACTCTTATACTGGTATAGGTGGACCCCAAATATTTTGGGCAGTGCCATCCCTAGGCATTTTGGTTTAGGCTGCATAAGAAATCTACCTGAGCTATCAAGAGGTAAGAAGCCAATCCATACCTTTCCTCAATGGTCTCTCAGTTCCTACCTTTGAGTTCTAGCCCCAAATTCACTTGGTAATTGACATATCTCAAAACATAAGATGAACTAAAACCCTTTTTTCCCCTTCAAAATACTATTATTTAAAAAATCCTTTATCATGTTAATTTTGAATATCTGAGCACAGTCTGAAAAACAGTAATGGTAC
The DNA here is from genome assembly GCA_019843965.1 of Rhynchomys soricoides. Taxonomy (NCBI): domain Eukaryota; kingdom Metazoa; phylum Chordata; class Mammalia; order Rodentia; family Muridae; genus Rhynchomys; species Rhynchomys soricoides. Next base: position 14,266,944 of record JADRCH010000033.1, on the reverse strand, counting down.
ATGAATGAAGTTAGACATTTCAAGTTAATAGCTGCTTGTGTATTTTGAGACAGTAATATTCAAGACTGGACAGGAAAACTCTTGAGTCCTTTACTGATAAATAAAGCATCCTGGGAAACCTTTGGACCCAATGGGCTTCATACTAAATATCCAAGTTACATGCCTTTAAAAGCTGAATGATTTGTCTCATTTAAGGTGGATTGTAGGATTTAAATTTTTTCCTTGAAGAACATCATTTCTGGTTTATAAAAATACTTATTTGAGCATCAAAAGTGGTGATACATGCCTTTAGTTCTGAGGTGTAAGGAACAAGGAATCAAGGTTAGTTTTAGCTACGTAATGAGTTCAGGGCTAATTTGAGTGAAATACCATTTTCAGAAAACAAACAGCAAAAAGAAAAAAAGAAAGAAAAATCGGATATATATGTTTCTTGATGCTCCTTACATTTGATGAATGGTTATGCTTCATTTCATTCATTACTCTGCATATCTGAAGACTAAAATCATTTATGGTATACTTCTCCCTTAGGAAGCCAGCTGACTCCAGTTACAATACCTAGAAATAGACTAAAGCAGAGGTTTCTATATTATTACACTTCATGAACAACATTTCAACTCTATGGTGTTTGTTGCATGTAATTTTAAAACCATGCTTCTGCCTTTCCAAGGAGCTTGCCCAGTGCTCTGATCTCTCCTAGTTCCCCTTGCTCCATATGGCTTAGCCAAGGACCTCATGCAACCATCCCCCAAGTCTGGAAAGCCAGGAGCTGCTGTCCATTCTCCCCTGTCTCCCTCTTGCTCCTCTTGCTTTTGCTCATCCTGGCTAGCTTCCTCAAGTTACCAGCTACTGCACCAGCCTTTCTCTTTCTCTGTCCACCTTTGCTCCGCAGATAAAAAACACATAGACAGCTTTATTATTTTTGAAATTGTCAGATAACACAATTGCTGGGTGCAGAATCATTTGCCCTAACCTTATCAGCTAGCCTATAACAGCCAGCCTCCATAGGTTCTAGCTGCTCCAAGATCTTACATAGTTGTTGTGTGCCTCTCATTCCAAAACCTGGCAAGAATGCCCTTTCTCTTTTCTCACATCTCTTCTTCCTCCTGGGACTTGAAAGACCCACCTTTACCCTCCGCCCAACAATTGGTTCCTTCTTCTTTATTGACCAAATAAAGAACCAATTAGGGAACTAGACTTTAGTATCAGCACCTCCCTCTACATTATGGTATAGAGAATGATAATTTTCCATTCTCAGAGTAATTGTGGGGGTTATAATTTTCACAGGTTTTCTTGACATCTGTCTCTTCTCATTCTGCATATTGCACTGAATACAAAAGCATTCAATACTAAGTGAAAGACATCATAGGCTAATGTTATTTCCTTATGTCATCACGAGACCTGACTTGACAAGGAACTGTAGAGGAAGTAATTGTAGAAGTTCTCCTTGGGCTTCTGCATGTTTTAGGAAATTAGACATGGAAGTATCACATCTAGGTACAGAGCAGAGCAGAGCTTTATACAACTCCACCTATTTGGTAAGAAATTATTATTATAAAGCATATAATTAGCTTTGATCTGGAAGGATGAACATATTCTTCTTTATACCATTGTCCTCTTACTCCAATCCCCACAGACTCTACTCTGTGTCTCGGCATTCTTGATGGTGAAACAGAGGCTTCATCCACATGATTACTAAGGCTCAATTTCATCTTGATGTTCCCCTGGTTCTATCACAGCTAACTCCTACATTCTGGATAGGAAAAAGAAGAGAATCAGCTCTATTACTATATTAGTCTCTAGCATGTCAGTTAGGAAAAGAAAAAATCCCCTATGTGCTCTGACAATTGAATTGCTGCTGAGTTTTTCGATGCCCCTCCCATTTCTTTCCACAATGTTTTATCTTCATACATGAGGATAACTAGACTGACAGTACCCATGAGTTTTCATCAAGTTCCCTGGAGGTTTGTTATAGAATTAAATAGAATCCCCACAGCAGAGAAAGATGTTAACCATTAAGAGCACAGTTGCGCAGCACAGCCACATGTGTGCATACATCTCCATTGCAAAGTTGTTCCAATTTATAGACAATACGAATAGCTGAAACATATTCTCCTTCAGAGAAGTCCTTTCAAGTCAGTTTCTAAGTAAAACTCCAAACGGCTCTAGATTACAGCCAGACAGCTGCCTCCACCTCATCTCTGATGACAATTCAAGACAGCTGCTAAATTTAACATGCCTTTACTGGATCCCAGGGCTTCCTGCACAATAGCTGTCTGTGTGTTGCCAATCCCCAGGATGCACTCAACTTTTGAATTGCTGCACAGCAGCCCTGCTGGCCCTTAATCCTTGTGAATACAGCATTGACACATAGCCAAGAATTTCAGAGTGTTCGTGTTTTTTTAAAGGGAAAAATCGGAACAAAAGGAAAAGAAAAGCTCAACCCAACATGGTAAGACACAGCCTGTGAGGAAACAAAGGGGGAGGGGGCTCTGTAAACACAAGCAGCCTCACCATGCATATGGTTCTTGTTCTAAAAGTTCATTTGTAGGCTTGTCATTTGGAAACAAGAATGTATTTCTCTACAGAAATGGCATTTTCCTTCTTGTCTTAGTTACTTTCCTGTTGCTCTGACAAAATACTGGACACCTGGACACAAAAGCAAGTTAGAGAAGGAGAAGGAGAAGCTTATCTGGGCCTTCAGTTACAGAGGGGGTAAGGGCCGTCATGGTGCTAAAGCATGACAAGAGAAATAAACAGTGGCAGGAGCAGGAAGCTGAGAAGAAAAGAGAACATCCTCAGCCACTTGAAACACACACACACACACACAGAGAGAGAGAGAGAGAGAGAGAGAGAGAGAGAGAGAGAGCCAGAAGTACCAAGTAGGGTCAGAACAAGCAATGTGCCCAATGTAGGTATTTAATATGTAAATAAATCCTTCATTTGACAATGTAGCTATTAAAGATAGGCTGGTAAGACAACTGAGAAAAGAGCTTGTTACACAAAGACAAAGATCTGAGCTGGGCTCCAGCAACCAAGTCTTTAACACTAGTGCTATGGTCATGAACAAGAAGATCTCTGGAGTTCTCTGGTAAAGTCTAGCTCACTGACTCTCAACCTTCCTAATGTAAACCTTTCCTCATATTGTAGTGACCCCCAACCATGAAATTATTTCATTACTACTTCACAATTAAAAATTTGCTACTACTGTGAATAATAATGTAGATATCTGATATGCAGGATATCTGATATTTGGCCCCTGTGAAAGGGTCCTTTGGCTCTCAAAAGGTATCATGACCCACAGGTTGAAAACTGGTAGTCTGGCTGCATCATAGCCCTTCAGATTCAGGAGAAGCCCTTTCTCAAAAGCTATAAAGGGAGAAATTTGATATTGGCCTGTAGTTTCTACATTGTATATATTTATGTGCAAGAACCACCCACTTCCCAAAACACTACCACCAACACCCTACCAATCACCAACCACCAACCCCAACACCACCAACACCACAACAACAACAATGACAAGAATGCACATAAAGATAAAGGTAACAGAGTAAAGCTCCCACAGTCCTAAGATAACATATTCCTTCCCTCTTTGTATGTTGTTTATCTCAATCTCTTATTATAGCGAATACTGATTACCACAAATTGGGTAGTCACCCACATACCCAGTAGGTAGGTATGTAGATCAGTTTTTAAAGTAATTGCCTAGCACACACATAACCCTAGCTTTGGTTCACACATAAACCAACTCTGGTGGCACATGGTAACCAAGGACTCCAGAGGTAAATGAGTTAAATCGGGGGTCATCCTTGGATACATACTGAGTTCCATGATAGCCAGCTACAACTTGACCACAGTCTAAAAAGAAAAAGAAAAAAACAAAAACCGAACAAACAAACAAAAAAAACAAGATAAATACACATGTCTACTTTCAAGCTGATTTGTTAAGCCTGCTTCATTCACTAATTCACCAAATAAATTAGCATCATAACTTGAAGCTGGAAGGTATAAAGCCAAGGAAACAGAACAAATCCTTGCCTTCATTGGGCATATTGAAATATGTTTGCCCTGCTGAGATCCTAGCCACATGCTGCATTTATGAAGTCTAAAAGGAAAGAAATTACATATTCCAATCTATAGTGTTCACAGGCATTCCTTCATATTTTGAGTGCTCTGGATCTCAGTGTGTGATTATAATCTATAACTGTAGCAAAGCAGTTAAGATAACAAGATTTTAAAGGAGAAAAGTTTATATTACCTCATGTTTTCAGTCTGTGGTAATTAGACCTTGTTGTCTTTAGGCATGCTGGTGGCACAGCAGATCCTGGCAGGTGTAAACAGCAAATAGCTTCTTTCTTCATGGATGCCAGGAATCAAAGAAAGAAAAAAATGTTGACACCTCATTATATCTTTCAGGCTTATGTCATACTGGTTCTTACTTCTTCCTAGTAGTCCCCATCTCCCCAATGATTCTACTACCTTGTTATAGGCTTGAAAACACATCATCAGTATAGGAATATTTGAAAGACATGCAACATCCCAACCATGGCAAACTTAGTGTTGCTGGATTTAGGTAAAACTGTCAAAAGGGCAACAGCATTATGAATAGGAAAAGCATTGAACCAAATGGTGGTAATCTATCTTAATTTACAAATCGAACCACTCAGCATTTAATTATTAATTACTTCTTATGCCCTTAGAAATTAAAGAGCTGGAGTCTTGGAGCTTGTCTTTGTGTCTTAAGTCTGTCGAGTTTCTCTGACACATAATCACCAGCTAAGCAAACACTGACTTTTTTCCTTAAGAGAAACTTGATTTCACCATCTCTTCAGCATCTGTGTTCATTCTTGCTTGTGACCTTGTATCCAACCTAGCACTGCAGAAAACTATTTCCTTTCTATTAGTAGTCCCTACAGTCTTGTGGAAGACATGTTTCTCCTGTGTTTCAAAGTCTCCTGTTCAACCTCCTCCTAAGTTGTTTTTGACAAGCTTTCAACCTACTAAATAAGGAGACCATCTGGGCCTGGCCTAATTTCCCTGTTTCCATCAATGAAGAACCCTTCAATCTCCTAGCTCTCACTACCTATAGTCACTGTAAAAGTGACCCTGACCTGTCAAAGTTCTCAAGACACTAATAATAGAAAGGGGCTCTGGCTCTGCACATTTATAAGCAGGACAGTATAAATAAGTAATCTGCTTGATCTTAGGGGTTTTGACTCAAATGTCTCAAAGTAATTTAGGATTCTGACTGAGTGGAAGACATAGACCTGGTAAGATAACCCCTCAGATGCTTCCCTGTGAGTCCTGACTCTCTACCCTAGCTCTTATCTTTCGGAAAGGACACAGGAAGCAGCATGTACTATTTTTCTTTTAAACTTCACCATATCTTTCCTTTTCTACCTTTATGCTGGTGCCAAGAATAGCCTTGGCGTGCTCTTCTTGTGCTGTAATCCCAGATATGGCCATTTTTGAAAATTTAAGGGACTTTTCTGCTCCAAGAAAATAGAGATAGATGGATGAGAGGTCAGAGGTCCCTGCCTGTGCTCCTTTTCTCATTTTACCCCACTTAAACTCAGCAGAGGAAGACAAAGGCACAGATAAGAGAAAATAATGGGACTTGGAGTTTACAAAGAACAAATTAAAATGTAGCTGTTTCATTTTAGAAGAAATCCAGACTGGTGGGACTTGGCAGAATACTGGAGGTCATTTGTGCTGCCCTCTCCTCGCTGGATGATGGTCTGATTTGAAGATGAAGATATTTCTTTCAGAGTAATTATGATCAAATTGAGAGCATGAGAACCTTTTCAGGGGAAAATATTCTCTACCACCATGTTCAGTTTGCAAGGGAAGAGACAAGAAAAAGCCACTTGAAAAGAGAATGAGGCTTGTGTGACAAATAATTAAATAAATATGAGATGGCAGTTCAGCTAAATAAGCAAAGAAGTCTAACTATGCACTAGGCAGCACTTAGGACTGCTTTGAGTTGGTATAGATACATTCTACTAATCTCAATATGAAATACAAGAGAATGAATACATTGCATTCTCATGGGGGTGAAGTCTGCCCCTGTCCATGCCTCCTCTGCTTCCCTTTAAAAAAGAACAACCTTACCAAAGATATCTACTGATTATGGCTTAACAAGTTACAATAAAACTGGTCACAAACTGTGATATCAAAGTTGGACAAGACAAGAACAGTAGGAGGAAAAGGGTCCCAAACATAGGAAAGAGTCAAAGTCCCCCCCACTCCCACTGTTGGGAGTCCCAATGAACATGCTACACAACCATAAGGTATATGCAGGGGACCTAGTGCAGTGAAAACTCCCTGGAATCTGTAAACATGACCCTAGCAGAGATTACTTACCTTATAAGTCTTAAGGATCTCACCTCCTCTCAGTAGGGGATGTTCCAGTGCTGTCAAAATAGCTACACAACATGCCATTCCTTTGTCCAGTTTTTAAATTCTTCTCCTACCTATTTTTGTGATGCTTCCTGTGGAAGGGTCAAATAGATGTCTGATTCTTTGTGTGTGTGTGCATACAGTTAATATACTATGCCAGGGTATCTGCCATTTCTTCTTAGGGGCCTGATTAGTTATGTCTCTCCAATATTTCACAAATTTAAAACAAAGACCTTTCCTTCCATGACAGACCCAGGGTAATAGTAGCACTAATCTGTGGTTGCAAAAAAAAAATTACTTAAAAAGCAATTTTGCAAGTGTACTGCCTCAATTTAACTACTATGAAACAAACTAACAAGAACAACAACAGCAGCAGCAGCAACAACAACAACAAAAATGAAATAGAAACAAGCTGATCCCCCGCTAGGACATATTACCACCCCACACTTAGCCATTTGAACTAATGATAGTCAGTTGACATTTGTCTAATGTGAAATGAACCTTAAGTCAAAATAGAAAGCAGTTGGTTGCACCTGTGCCATTAATACTATTATTGTACCAGTGTGTACACAGTGCTTAGAATGTTGTTACTCTACCAGGCAGGGTCCATAAATTATCAGGCCTTCAGCTGACAATTTTCTTCCATTGGCCTGAATGTCAACTTTTAGCCAGGAGCAGTGAGTCCCCAGATCATTCCAAGCCCTGTAGTCAAAGTTGGCTCTTCTCAACAATCCTGTCTTATCATCTGGTTCTGGCATAAACCAAATAGTAGTCATAATAGGTATTGGCAACCAAAGACAATGACTTATAATTAAATATTCCAATGCTCAAATTGCAATTATTACCAAACAATTGTATGGGACATGTGATGGCTATTCTTGGTCATCAAAATGATTATATCTAGAATTAACTAAAACCCAAAAGTGAAGAGAACACTTGTGAAGGATTTCAGCTCAAAGCAGATCTTCATACAGATCTTTGAAATAGGAAGATACACCCTTAATCAGGATCATTAATCTAGAGATAATCTGGACCAAGCCTTCTGCTGAAAGTTTGCTGCTCCATGGAGGGAGCAACAGTGTCAACTGGCCAGACCTACCACCATAGCTCCCGGAGACTGGACCACCAACAAAGAATGCACATGGAGGGACCCATGGTGCTGGCCACATATGTGGCAGAGGAGGGTCTTGTTAGCCATCAGGGGGAGGAGAGGCCCGTGGGCCTGAGGGGGTTAGATGCTCCAGTGTTGGGGAATGCCAGGAATGGAAGACAGGAGTGGATGGGTGGATGGAGGAGCACCCTCATAGAGTCAGTGGGAGGGGGGATGGGATAGGGGCTTTCCAAAGGAGAAAACATTTGAAATGTAAATAAAGTAAATATCCAAAAAAAAAAAAAATGAAAAATGTATCTAGAAGGAGACAGAAGAAGGAAACTTTGCTCGTTTCTTGGCCTGCTTGTTCTCACTTTGCTAGTAAATCCATTCCTTCAAAGGCATTAAAGCCTAGTTCTTTGGAAATCCAGCATGTACTAAATTTAAGCTGAGATATCCAGTCTTATGAACACCTACTGGATTCTTGGACTTCCCATTTGCAGCTAGCCATTATTGGATTAGCTGGGCTGCAGGCTATGAGTCAGTCTAATAAATACCACTTAAATAATGAATACCCCTCTCTCCTAAGTGCTTTCAAAATGTACAGGACACGCAATGGTCAGCATTGCGCAATGAAACCTTTTACAGGTAGTGGGCAGAATCTCTGAAAGCCATGTGTTATCCATATTAATTAGTGCCACTTGGTCTTGTAAGGATAAGCAGATATTTGAAAAGGTCTAATAAGCATGGCGTGATCCTTTTATTTTTATCAATTGCTCCAATGAAAGAGCAATGCTGTATAAACTGACATAAATGACAGATACTACCTTACTTAGCCTTATATAATGGACTGTAACCTTTCTGGAACCGTCTACTGTCTTCATTCTGGAAATGTTGTTGCTGGTAGGAGACCATTGCACATATCTCCATCCTATATGGTCTTTGAGATGCCTACCTGTCATACTTTGTCTCAGGCCTAGGGTAGAGTATGGCCCTACTTTGCCAATCACACTTGCCACTGGGTATCTTTTGTTTTGGGTGTCAGGATTGCAGCTTCTAAGTGGTCACAGCTGGCTGCTGAAAGGTTCCTGGGTTAAGTAAACATGTTTTATCTTCAATATACTTATTTACAGGGGAAAACATGTGCAATATATTTTGGGAAGGATAATATATCACACGAGGATACTATTAATCTATTTTTTAGCTTGGATATCTTATTATTTCTATCTTCTGTAAATTATTGCTCAGTCTGTAAAGCCTTCCTGGAGCTCAGTAGCACAGAATCTAGATTTCTGCTATTTATTTTAATACCTAGGAACTCTAGCTCTACATGAATCCTGGTACATTTATTTTCAAGTGACAGGGATAAACTAGATTTTTGTTGTTGTTGTCGTTGTTGTTGTTGTTGCCATTTCATCCTCTCTTGATTTCATTTTCAGACAAAATTTACATGCTAATCAAAACTATTCATATCTTCCAGATCCTCCCCTCCCTCATAAAAATGCTTCTCCATCATCAAAACCACTAAACACCTAAAAATCCCATACCAGTCTAGAGATCCCTGCTGAATTAATCTTGCCTGTAGCCTTTCTGTTAACACAGTACTAACTGATCTGGTGAATAAGGCATCAGCATCACTTCTCAATGCCTACATCCCTAATAATGTTTGCCCTTCCCATGCTGTCTTAAAACCCCAATCCAATAATAACCAAGTATTTCCGATAGATCATCAGAAACAATGTTTGGCCTCAGTTTCCTGAATAGTTTCAAGTTATACAGCCTCGAGGACAGATAGTAGATATACGGCTTAGTTTTTCTGTTTCTATGACATCCAGATTGAACATCCCTGCCCCATGTCCCACAGCCTCCTTATCCAGCTCATGGGAGCCTATCCTATTGTTTGTATAAAGCCTTCACCATTTAAAACAATTAGAGAATATTACCTCATTATCACAGTTTCCTTTACTGGGCATGCTGAAGTGTGAATTTTCTATTCTTGTGTATTAAAGAACATACATGAGAACAATAATTTGTGACTTCTACCTCCTTCTCTCCCTTTTTATGATCCAATTCTTCCCAGTTTATTCCACAACTTATTCTAAGTTGATGGAGCTCAGGAGAGGCTCTTTAGTACAGATCAAATATGAACTTTCCTTGTATATTTTCTCCTGTAAGAAATGCAAGCCAATATCACCAAATGACTTCCCACCTTCTGTTTGTTCTGAAGCATAACCGACTTGATTGGCACATATTTGTGAGTCATAATGTAAAGTTTTGACAAATGTATGCATAATATAGCACTGAATCAGTGTAAGTACCTCAAATATGATCACCATGAAAATTTCTTTGTGGCAAGAACAAAGAACATTTGAATACACACACACACACACACACACACACACAATAGTTCATTGTATTAAACAATTGAAAATAAGTAATCCACACAGAAAATTGTAATAGAATAATAGAACATCTTAAATGTATGAGTAGCCACTTAAGTATACGGATTTAAAGTACAATCACTCTAAACACTGTGTTGATTATTCTAGTGATTTTCATTTATATAGGGCAAACAAACAGAGACACACTAGTAGGTTGCAGCAAATCAGGATTATGCAAGTTTGGAATAAAGGCAAAGAAAATAGAGAATCACTCACAAAGAAAGAAAAATAAATGCAAGGATATACTTTTATTTCATTTTTTTTTTTTAAGTCAGAGCAGTGCTAGTCATAGTTTACAAGCCTCTAAATTGAAAGTAAAGTGCTGGAAATGCTTCCGTTTTCCTGGTAATCAAGAAACACCCAATTAGCAATCACCATAGTTGCTATCATGTTGCCGTGGGTTATAAATATCTATGGCAGACAATGAAGGAAGTTAAGAAGGTGGAGGGTAATGAATAATGAGAATGCAGTGGGCTGGTGGTTGAGTGAGAACAAATACAATTATACTGGGAACTTGAGTAAATAAGACCAAGCTAAACAGAATAGAAAGCTTTGTAGAGAAACTGTTGGGTCAATCAGGTAGGAGGTATGGCAACATGACCCAATAGCAGCAAGCTTCATATGAGCAAGTTGTTTGCAAAAAGCAGATGCTATTGTTTCAAGCCACCAACTTCCAACAGAGAGGAACTTCAGTTCTTTCCAGTGGACTTGCTGTGAGAGGGAAGGGAAACTTTCATTTCATTTAAAACAAATCAATTTCCTTGCAGGACAGCTCAACTTTCCATAAAAACATATATAACAAGAGGGAATTGACAAACAACATACGAATTTAAAGTCAGTCAGTGATTACAGATTTGGAATTCAGAAGATCAGCGTCATAAGATGTAAAGAGAGGTACTTATTCTCTTTTCTTTTGAGACACTACCTGAGTCATAGAGATGCTAGAGTATTGGGTAATAGGGATCAAAGGCAGGCAGTAATTTGTCTACCATGTCAGAGACACTAAGTTTTGATCTGTAGATAAGTCCCCTACTCATCTCTCAATTATACTCTTAGATGCCTAGAAAATAATGCATAGGTCAAGGCCTTTGTAACTGGCTCATGCCTGCCTGGTGCTATTGTTTTCTTACTTCATTACATTTCATTACTGTTTTGTGGACAATTTTTTAATGCAAAGTATGTAATTCCTAAAATGTTTTTCTTTTAATGCTTTCATGTGGCTCAGAAACAGTTAAATACTCCTTAATATTTCTGAACTTGATTCATAACCTGAGTGTTTATTTTAAAAACCCATCTGTTAATTTATATATGTATGTATTTACATATATACAATAACACTATTTTATGCCGTTAATCCCAATAAAAACAATATATCTTCAGAATGAAATAAAAGCTAAAGAAAAACACCCATTCAATGAAAACTTAACAGTACTTTTTTTTATATTTCCTCAATGGTGGTAGACTTTTTACTCCTCTTGAGGTTTTATATAGTGAATTTTTATTTCATTTTAAATTGTTGTTTTGGAATTTTATACTTTTAAAATGCATTTTTATCATAATTTGCCCAAATCCTCCCAATATCCTCAACCAAATGCATATTTTCCCTCTCATTAACTAGGAAACAAAACGCCTCCCCTAAAACTCACTAATTATAACAAGAAAGCACAAAACCAACCAAACCATGAGGTACATTCTGTGTTGATGGACTACTTCGGAGCATGAGATCTGCCCAGACCGTGGCTGATGTACCCTGAATCACACCTGAGTTTGAGCAATATTATTTCATGTAGACTGATTTCTTCAGTAACCAAAAGAGCTCTTATCAGTCCTTTCAGTGACAAAGATATTAAAAACAATTTCAGACTAATATCTTTGCCACTAGGTTCTCAACAAATCAAACACCTTCTGGAATTTGAAAAGAAATGGAAAAGCAATAGAATGTGTAAAGAATGGAAATATCTCCTCTGTCACAGGCTTGTGCCTCATACAAAATTCTAAGCTTTTGATGGGAGAGATGATTTTGCTTAAGTCTCATAAGCATTTTGTCTAGTCTTCACTCCCTGGATAATTCTAATTCAAATTTTTGTAATTGTCTCTTCAATTTCATTTGCACAAAAACATAAGAGTCTGGTAAGCATAGCAGATAAATTGGCAAAATAAGTGAAAATTTCAAGTAAAAATACTCCCTTCAAAGATGTACCTTGACATATCAGAATAGAGTTTTTGCTCAGATATATCATCAAGGAAAACAAACATCAGTGAAGACATTTAAGAAGCACTTGTAGCTATATTGCCAAGCTGATATACATTATTTTGTGTGTGTATTTGTGTTGTTTTTGCTAATTTTACAGTTCTAAATGATGTCATCTTCCCCTTTCATGAAAACCTGAATGAGAAAGCCAATATACATAAATTATCTGCACTTTAAAATATATATTATTTTTTTCAGTCATTAGAATACAAATATGCATCAAAAATAAGATAAAATCAAAGCAAACCTAAATAAAACAAAAGCAAAGCAAAGCAAAACAAAGTAAAACAAGCAAACAAAACAGAATACAAAGAGCCAAAGATAAAGCACAAGAAACACATATAGATTCAGAACACACTTACACAGAAATTCCATATAAACACAAAACCAGAAACCATGATATACAAGCAAAAGACATGTAAGATTAAAACAGACAAACATACAAACAAACAAACAAATTTCCTGGGAAAATCATTATAAGACAAAGCACCTCCTAAAATGCTACTCAGTACATTTTGTGCTGGCCATTTACTGCTGGGCAAGGGGCCAGCCCTTAAGAGTGGTTTATGTACTCCATGAGAGTCCCCGGGAAAATACTAACTTTTCATTTGTGAATTGTTATCAACTAGATGTAACTCCTACATTAGTGATGGGGGCTGTGTCTACTTCCCCTCTCAGTGGTGGGACCCCATTTGTCCTAGCTCTGTGCTGGCTCTATGCATGCTGCCACAGTCTCTGTGAGTTCATGTGTCCTGGTCCTGCTGTGCTTACAAGGCCTACATACCCTCTGGTTCTTTTTTTGCAGGATTTCATGATCTCTGAGAAGAAGGATTTGATATAGATATCCCATTTAGGACTGAGTGTTCCATGATCTATGCACATTGTAGAATTTGGGTCTCTGTATTTGTCCCTATTTACTGAAGGAAAGAGGGGAGAGAATCTAGGAGGTGCTGGGGAAGGCAAAAATCATAATCAGAATATAATGTATGAAAAAATATTTTCAATAAGAAACAAATATAGATTTTATTAATTTTTAAAAGAATAAAATATAATTATATCATTTCCCTGTTTTCTCCCTCCACTGTTTCCCTTCACATGCTCTCAAATAATGGGCATCTTTTTCTTGTATTAATATGATTACATATATAGATAGATATAGGTATAGAAGTAGACATAGATAGTTATAGATATATTAGATAGATATAGATGGTATAGATAGAAATAGAGATAGATAATTGCATAAATATATAATGTGTTGAGTCTGTTTAGTGCGGTTTGGGTATATATGACTCCAAGGTTGTACTATGTATTGGATAACCAATTAGGGATTCATACCTGAGAAGTAATAATTCTTCTCCTCCTCCTCTCACCATTCTTTAGGTCAGTTCTTTGTCTAAGGGTAGGATACAGTAAGATTTCCCCCTTCCATATTAGTATAAACAGTACTGACTTGTTTATAAATTTTTGATTAACTATTCTATTATCCTTTGTGCATATTTTATGTGTGATTTGATGGATAATGTGTTTCTATTATGAGCATGCAGTGAATAAAGATTGCTAAATATTAGACTCAACAGCTTTCAAGAGCAAAACAAAGAAACAAAAATCTCTAACTAAATGCTCTTGCAATTTTTTTTCACATGATACACACCCAGACTCTCAGAAGCTTAGGTCCTTCCTGCAACTGCTTCAGCTATTGCTTCATGCACATATCTATCCACTCCTTTGAGCCCTATCCCCATCCACAGAATTATAGATGAATAGATCTTATAAACACAGATGTGAAGATCCTCAGTAGAATACTTGCAAACCAAACTGAAGAACACATCACAGAGATAATTCACCATGATCAAGTTGGCTTAATCCCAGAGATTCAGAGGTGGTTGAGCATGAAGTACCACATAATCAAGCAAAAAAACAGAAACCACATGATCATGTCTGCAGAAGCAGAACTACCTTTTGACAAAAAGCTAAGAACCTTCCATGATTGAAATCCTGGAAAGACTAGGGATTCAAAGGACATACCTTACCATAACAAAGGCAGTTTACTGTAGGATCACAACCAACATTATACTTAAAGGAGAGTGATGAAAAGTATTTACTCTATACTTAGAAAAAAGAATAGGATGTCCACCTTTCCCATACCTATATAATATAGTAATTGAAGACATAAATAGAAGCAACTGAAGGAGATAAGGGTGACCACAAGTGAATGTAGGAAGTCAACATACCTTCTGTTTTCAGATGCTATGCTTTATTTATAAAAAAAACTCTAAAGACTCTATCATGAGACTTTAAAAAGTGATAAAAAACATACAGCAGTGTTTCAGAATATAAAATCAACACACAAATATCAGTAACCTTCCTGTTTTGAAAAGTGACTATCATACTGAGAGAGAACTCAGGAAAACAGTACTTTTCACAACAGCCTCCATAAAACACCTTGGGATAATGCTAAAGAAGCAAGTCACAAATGTATATAAAAGTTTAAGATACCAGTGAAGACAATAGAAGATGGAAAGATCTATTGTGCTCATAGATCAGTTGGATTAATATTGTGAAAATGGGCATCCTACCAAAAGCAATCTATAGATTCAATGTAATGCCCATCAAAATTTCAACACAATTCTTCACAGACATTGAAAAAAATCTTTAACTTCATATGGGAAAACAAACACACATGCAAAGCAAATAGGTAAAAATGATTGTTAATAATGAAATAACTACTGAAGATATCCCAGACTTTAAGGTGGATTACAGAGCTGTGATAATAAAAATATTACAGTAGTTTCATTAAAACAGACACATTCACCAATTAAGACCCAAATATAATTCCTCAGATCTAACAAAGAAAATCGGATCTTTAACAAAGCCAAAATTAGACATTAGAGAAAAGACAGCATCTTCAACAAATGGAACCATTCAAACTGGCTGCATGTAGAATAATGAAATTGGATCCATATTTATTACCCTATACAAAACCTAACACCAAAAGGATGAAGATGTTGGAATAAGACCAGATAGCCTGAACCTGATAGACATAGAGAATAGGCTTGAGCTTATTGGTATAGGAAAGAAACTTTCTGAAGTGAATATAGACAGCAGAGGCACTAAGACCAACAATTAGTATATAGGACTTCCTGGAGATCAAAACCTTCTTTATAGCCAAAGGAAACCTTCAGGTGAGTAAAGTGGATGCCTATGAAATTAGAAAAAAAATGTTTACCAATTATACATAAGGCCAAGGACTTGTATTTAGAATACACAAAAACCTAAAAATTCTGAATGTCGAGAATACAACCCAATTATACGATGGGCTATAGAATTAAACAGTATTCCCCACAAAAGAAATATGTATAGCTGAGAAATACTTTAGAATGTTTAATAACCTTAGCCATCAGTAAAATGAAAATCAAAATTACTTTATGATTTATGATCTTACCACTGTAAGGATGACCAAGATCAATAAAATAAATGTCAGAGGATGTTGGCAAAGACATGGGGCAGGGGAAAACCTTACTTATTTGTGTTGTGAAAGCAGCCTGCTACAGTAACTATGAAAATCAGGGTTGAGATTCTTCAAAGAGATGAAAATGGATCTACCACAAGATCCAGCTCTTCTCCTTTTATACCCAAAGGAACCTATACCTTACTACAGAAATACTTGATCATCCATGTACTTTGCTGCTCTATGCATAATAATCTGAAATTGGAAATAACCTATATGTCTATCAACTGTTTAAAGGTATAATGGAAATGTGGCACCATTACACAATGGAATATTAGTAAGCTGTTAAAAGAAATGAAGTATTTAAAGTTTTATGTAAGTCTCCAGATGCAGGGACTGAGGAAAAACCGGGTGGTAAGAGCCTACCTGCTTCCACCTGTGACCAGAGACCCCTGCCTGGGCCACCAGGCCTCCATAGACAAACAGCTAAGGGAGAAAGCGAACCGCCCACTTGTGTGGAGGAGCCAGTGGAAGGAGGGCTCCAGATGTAGGGACTGAGGAAAAGCCAGGAGGTAAGAGCCTGCCTGCTTCCACCTGTGGCCTGAGACCCCTGCCTGGGCTACCAGGCCTCCATAGAAAAACAGCGCAGGGAGAAAGCGAACCGCCCACTTGTGCAGAGGAGCCAGCAGAAGGAGGGCTTCAGATGTAGGGTCTGAAGAACAGCTGGGAGAGAGAGCTGGTCTCCCAGGAATATTGACATCTGAGCTTGAAGGTAAGACAAGCCACAGTCAGAGAGAGAAAGATCAGCTAACACCAGAGATAACCAGATGGTGAAAGGCAAGGGTAAGAACACAAGGAACAGAAACCAAGACTACTTGGCTTCATCAGAACCCAGCTCTCCCACCACAGCCAACCCTGGATACCCCAACACACCAGAAAAGGAAGACTCAGACTTAAAATCACTTATCAAGAGGATGATAGAAGATTTTAAGAAGGAAATAAATAACTCTCTTAAAGATATACAAGAGAACACAGGTAAACAACCAAAACCCTTAAAGAGGAAACACAAAAATCCCTTAAAGAATTACAGGAAAACACAATCAAAGAGGCAGAATTACAGGAAAACACAATCAAACAAATGAATAAAACCATTCAGGAATTAAAACAGAAATAGAAACAGTAAAGAAATCACAATGGGAGACAACCCTGGAGTTAGAGAACATAGGAAAGAAATCAGGAGTCATAGATGCAAGCATCACCAACAGAATACAAGAGATGGAAGAGAGAATCTCAGGTGTGGAAGATACCATAGAAAACATGGACACAACAGTCAAAGAAAACACGAAATGCAAAAAGCTCCTAACCCAAAATATCCAAGATATCCAGGATGCAATGAGAAGACAGAACCTGAGGATAATAGGTATAGAAGAGAGTGAAGATTCCCAAATTAAAGGACCAGTAAATATCTTCAAGAAAATTATAGAAGAAAACTTCCCTAACCAAAAGAAAGAGATGAACAAAAATATACAAGAAGCCTACAGAATGCCAAATAGACTGGACCAGAAAAGAAACTCCTCCCGTCACATTATAGTCAAAACACCAAATAGACAAAACAAGAAAAGAATATTAAAAGCAATAAGGGAAAAAAGGCAAGTAACATATAAAGGCAGACCTGTCAGAATTACACCAGACTTCTCACCAGAGACTATGAAAGCTAGAAGATCCTGGGCAGATCTCATACAGACTCTAAAATAACACAAATGCCAGCCCAGGCTGCTATATCCAGCAAAACTCTCAATAATCATAGATGGGGAAACCAAAATATTCTATGACAAATCCAAATTTGCACAGTATGTTTCCACAAATCCAACCCTATAAAAAATAATACATGGAAAATGCCAACTCAAGGAGGGAAACTACACTCAAGAAAAAGCAAGAAAGTAATCTTTCAACAAACTCAAAAAAAGATAGCCACACAAACATTATAAACAACTTCAAAAATAATAAGAAATAACAATCACTATTCTTTAATATCTCTTAACAACAATGGTCTCAACTCCCCAATAAAAAGACATAGACTGACAGACTGGATCCATAAACAGGACCCAGCATTTTGCTGCATCCAGGAAACGACCCTCCGTGTTAAAGACAAACACTACCTCAGAGTAAAGGGCTGGAAAACAATTTTCCAGGCAAATGGCCCCAAGAAACAGGCTGGAGTAGCCATTCTAATTTCGGATAAAATTGACTTTCAACCAAAAGTCATCAAAAAGGATAAGGAAGGACACTTCATACTCATCAAAGGAAAAATCTACCAAGAAGAACTCTCAATTCTGAACATCTATGCACCGAATGCAAGAGCTCCCCCTTTCATAAAAGAAACTCTACTAAAGCTCAAAGCACACATTGCACCTCACACAATAATAGTGGGAGACTTCAACACTCCACTAGCAACAATGGACAGATCTTGGAAACATAAACTAAACAGAGACACGGTGAAACTAACAGATGTTATGAACCAAATGGGTTTAACAGATATCTATAGAACATTTCAACCTGCATCAAATGAAGATACCTTCTTCTCAGCACCTCATGGTACCTTCTCCAAAATTGATCATATAATTGGTAACAAAACAAACCTCAACATATATCCTATGCCTCCTATCAGATCACTACAGATTAAGGTTGGTCTTCAATGGCAACAACTACAGAAAGCCCACATACACATGGAAGCTGAACAATGCTCTGCTCAATGATAACTTGGTCAAGGAAGAAATAAAGAAAGAAATTAAAGACTTCCTAGAATTTAATGAAACTGAAAGTACAAGTTACCCAAACCTATAGGACACAATGAAAGCAGTGTTAAGAGGAAAACTCATAGCTCTGAATGCCTCCAAAAAGAAACTGGAGAGAGCATACACTAGCAGCTTAACAGCACACCTGAAAGTTCTAGAACAAAAAGAAGCTAATACACCCAAGAGGAGTAGAAGGCAGGAAATAATCAAATTAAGGGCTGAAATCAACCGAGTGGAAACTAAAAGAACTATACAAAGAATCAATAAAACTGAGAGCTGGTTCTTTGAGAAAATCAACAAGATAGATAAACCGTTAGCCAGACTAACCAGAGGGCACAGAGACAGTATCCAAATTAACAAAATTAGAAATGAAAGTGGAGATATAACAACAGACTCTGAGGAAATTAAAAAAATCATTAGATCCTACTACAAAAGCCTATATGCAACAAAATTGGAAAATCTGGAGGAAATGGACAAGTTTCTAGACAGATAGCAATTACCAAAGTTAAATCAGGATCAGATAAACCATCCAAACAGTCCCATAAATCCAAAGAAATAGCAGCAGTCATTAACAGTCTCCCAACCAAAAAAAGCCATGGACCAGATGGGTCCAGTGCAGAATTCTATCAGACCTTCATAGAAGACCTAATACCAATACTTTTCAGTCTATTCCACAAAGTAGAAACAGAAAGAACACTACCCAATTCATTCTATGAGGCCACAGTTACACTGATACCAAAGCCCCACAAAGACCCAACAATAAAAGAAAACTTCAGACCAATTTCCCTTATGATTATCGATGTGAAAATACTCAAAAAAATTCTTACAAACTGAATCCAAGAACACATCACAATGATCATTCACCATAATCAAGTAGGCTTCATCCCAGGGATGCAGGGATGGTTCAATACCCGGAAATCCATCAATGTAATCTACTACATAACATAAACAAACTCAAAGAAAAAAATCACATGGTCATATCATTAGATGCTGAAAAAGCATTTGACAAAGTTCAACATCCCTTCATGATAAAAGTCTTGGAAAGATCAGGAATTCAAGGAGCATACTTAAACACAGTAAAAGCAATATACAGCAAACCAGTGGCCAACATCAAACTGAATGGAGAGAAACTCGAAGCAATCCAACTAAAATCAGGCACTAGACAAGGCTGCCCTCTCTCTCCCTACCTATTCAATATAGTACTTGAAGTTCTAGCTAGAGCAAACAGACAACAAAAGGAGGTCAAAGGAATACAAATTGGAAAGGAAGAAACCAAAATATCACTATTTTCAGATGATTTGATGGTATACTTAAGTGACCCAAAAATCTCCACCAGAGATCTGCTACAGCTGATAAACAACTTAAGCAAAGTGGCTGGATACAAAATTAACTCAAGCAAATTAGTAGCCTTCTTATACTCGAAGAATAAACAGTCTGAGAAAGAAATTAGGGAAATGACACTCTTCACAATAATCACAAACAATATAAGATGTCTTGGTGTGACTCTAACCAAACAAGTGAAAAATCTGTATGACAAGAACTTGAAGTCTGTGAAGAAAGAAATCGAAGAAGACCTCAGAAGATGGAAAGATCTCCCATGCTCATGGATCAGCAGGATTAATATAGTTAAAATGGCCATCCTGCCGAAAGCAATCTACAGATTCAATGCAATCCCCATCAAAATCCCAACTCAATTCTTCAAAGACCTAGAAAGAACAATTCTCAAATTCATATGGAATAACAAAAAACCCAGGATAGCAAAAATTATCCTCAACAATTAAAGGACTTCTGGGGGAATCAGCCTCCCTGACTTCAAGCTGGTCACTTTATCTTTGACAAAGGAGCTAAAACCATCCAGTGAAAAAAAGACAACATCTTCAACAAATGGTGCTGGATCAACTGGCGGTCTACATGTAGAAGATTGCGAATTGATCCATTCCTATCTCCCTGTACAAAGCTCAAGTCCAAGTGGATAAAGGACCTTCACATAAAACCAGATACACTGAATCTAATAGAAGAGAAAGTGGAGAAGAGTCTTGAACACTTGGGCACAGGGGAAATGTTCTTGAACAGAACACCAATGGCTTGTGCTCTAAGACCAAGAATCAACAAATGGGACCTCATGAAATTACAAAACTTCTGTAAGGTGAATGGCACTGTAAATAGGACAAAACCGCAACCTACAGATTGGAAAAAGATCTTTACCAATCCTACATCTGATAGAGGGCTAATATCCAATGTATACAAAGAACTGAAGAAGCTAGACTCCAGAGATCCAAATAACCCTATCAAAGAATGGGGAAGAGAGCTAAACAGAGAATTCTCAACTGAGGAAACTCGAACAGCTGAGAAGTAACTAAAGAAATGTTCAACATCCTTAGTCATCAGGGAAACACAAATCAAAACAACCCTGAGATTTCAACTCACACCAGTCAGAATGGCTAAGATCAAAAACTCAGGTGATAGCAGATGTTGGCGAGGATGTGGAGAAAGAGGAACACTCCTCCATTGCTGGTAGAAATGCAAGTTGATACAACCTCTCTGGAAATCAGTATGGTGGACCCTCAGAAAAATGAACATAATACTACCTGAGGACCCAGCTATTCCACTCCTGGGCATATACCCAGAAGATGCTCCAACATGTAATAAAGACACATGTTCCACTATGTTCATAGCAGCCTTATTTATAATAGCCAGAAACTGGAAACAAGCCAGATGTCCCACAACAGAGGAATGGATACAGAAAATGTAGTACATTTACACAATGGAATACTACTCAGCTATTAAAAACAATGACTTCATGAAATTCATAGACAAATGGATGGATCTTGAAAATATCATCCTGAGTGAGGTAATGCGGTCACAAAAGAATGAACATGGCATGTATTCACTGTTAATTGGTTATTAGCCCAAAAGTTAGAAATACCCAAGAGTCACTTTGCAGCAACAGTAGGGCTGAGTGTGAGGTCCCAGTTGGAGGACTTGGAGAAAGGACTGAAGGAGCTGAGGGAGTTTCCATCCCCAGGGAGGTAGCAACAGTGGCAACTGGCCTGACCCCGATACTCCTGGAGACTGATCCACCAACCAAAGAATACACATGGAGGGACCCATGGTGCTGGCCACAAGTGTGGCAGAGAGAGTCTTGTTATCCATCAGGGGTAGGAGAGGCCCTTGGGCCTGAGGGTATTAGATGCCCCAGTATAGGAGAATGCCTAGTTGGGAAGACGAGAGTGGGTGGGTGGGAGGGTGGGAGAATACCCCCATAGTGGCAGGGGGAGGGTGGAGGGAATAGGGAGGTTCCAAAGGGGAGATCTGGAAAGGTGAAAACATTTGAAATGTAAATAAAGTATGAAGAATAAAAATAAGGAAAAAAAGAGAATATATAAAAATAAAAATAAAAAATAAAATTTTATGTAAGCAAGTAGAGCTTGAAGCAATCATCCTCAGTTAACACAGAGCCTCAAATGCAGATGTTGCATATTTTCTCTTAGAAGTGGAAGTTAGCTTTTAAACTTGAGATGTATGTCTATCAATTTGTATAAACACAGATGTTAGGTAACTAGTAAAGGGCCAGGAGTTGGGGGGGTCATCATTCAAGAAATGAAAATTAGTGAAACTATTGTGCCATAAAGATATGGATGGGAAGCTACAACAGGACTATTAAGTAGGGAGTTTAGGGAGGTTTAAAGAATGGCGTATGGGGAGAGAAAGTTAACAGTGAAGGCTGTTCAAAAAAGCTGTATGGAAATCTACTACTGTGGGAGCTTCCTTAACTATAGGCATATGTCAATGGATATTAAATAGAGTTACATAACAGGTAGACATTTTATGCCACCAAATAAAACTTCCTGTTGCCAGGAATGGGTTGCATTTTGTAGAATCATTGGCCAAAGCAGTCTGATATACACCGGAGGCTATTTCCGAGGCTATTCTTTACTTTCTACAACCCTGTGGTAAGGGACTATTGCAGAAGACACTGAATACTTCTATTATTGTACATGCATAAGTGGAGCTGGTGCCCAAGTACAAGGTTAACCTCTACGTACTTGTATTCATGATATTGAGATGTATATTACTGGAGGAGAAAAATCATCACCAACACCACCAGCTACAAACTCTGCAACCTACAACAGCGATATGCTTGCATAATATACACAAATTTTATTGCAGTAATCAGCCACTTTGGATTGGCCTACTCCATGATATGGAACCCCTATCTGACTTGCTAAGGTGGCTAAGAGCCTAAGACTATATAGTACTAATTGCAAACTGACTGCTGTAATTCTGCCAAAGCAACATACTCAATGCAATGACTCTAATGACACATGTCTATATTATTGGGTCAGAGCATCTTTCAGTCTTCATCAGAGAAACTATTTTCAGTATATGGTTGGTAACTGACACAGAAACCCACAAGTATACAATATGTAGAAAATGAGGGACTATAAAGCCTTTAGGTCTACCTGGAGTGTCTTTATCAAATCTCTGTCCTCAGGGATCAAGCATCAATTCCCACATATATAAACTTACAGAGACTGGGACAGCATGCACAAGACCTGTACGAATTCAAATCAGACAAAATCCCAACATAGACAAGAAGTTGACACAAAGTCCTATTCCTAATCAAGAGCTATTTTCAACTGATAGTGTTTGGGAACAGGAGAAATCTGTTCCCCCAACAGTGTGACTGGGTATATCAGTGTTTGGGAACAGGAGAAATCTGTTTCCCCAACAGTGTGACTGGGTATATCAGTGTTTGGGAACAGGAGAAATCTGTTTCCCCAACAGTGTGACTGGGTATATCAGTGTTTGGGAACAGGAGAAATCTGTTCCCCAACAGTGTGACTGGGTATATCAACCACACTACAGTTCACATCCCTGGGCCCAGGAGCAGTTTCCCAACACTAAGCGTACTCCATATTTTTGGTGGGATTTTGGATTTCATTTTTGTTTTGTTTTGAAGTGATTATTTTTGTCTTATTGTTTTTTGATTTTAGTTTTTTGGAAGTAAATGAGAGAGAGAGAGATAGAGAGAGTCAGAGGAACAGAGGAAAGGAGAGAGAGGGAGAGAGAGAGGCACATAGAGACAGAGAGAGAGACAAAGAAAGAGAGAACATGAACTTGCATGGGTAGGTTGATCGGGCTATGATCAAAATGTATTGAATGAAAATAATTTTTAATATAAAGTTATTCATAATTTTTAAAATTGGAAAAAAGTTTTCAAATTAAAGAATGCAGCTTTTACAAACATCATTTAAACTTAGACTTGTCAACAAAATGTTGTTTTAACCAAAATTGTAGTAACTATTCACCAAAGGCTTCAAATTATAAACATGCCCACTTAACAAATAAACTATGTAACTTCAACTATTTCCACACTTGTGAAATTACCATACTGAAAAATACTGAAGGTGACAGTAAGCCATGTAGTTCATATTCTATTGCTCATTAATAACCCGCACTTTATTTTCTGGCATAAAAGATAATAAAAGCATGTTTCCTCTACTGACATTCAGTCAATTTTGTTGCATTTTGGGGCTTAAAATTATGTTAAAGGCTTAATAAAAATGTCTACAACTGAATCATGATTTTTGTAAGTTTGAGTTAAGGTTACCTTAATGAAGTAGTGTGAACATTTGATTATCCTTACTTTACTTAGTGAGTATTTAAATGGATTTTTGAACTGCTGAATAACTCTGAAAAGAACTGAGATTATTCACTTGCAAGAACAAAATGCTCTTCCCTCACTTCAGCAGATGCTCTTACAATTGAAAAGCAAGCAGAGCCATCCAGATGAGCATTTAGCAGCAGAGGGAATTATTTTGTAATTATTTCAGACTTTCTATTTATTAAAATATGCAATTATATTTGAGAATGACTTTTTGAAAGCACTCCTGACATTATTATGGTAAGACTAAAGGGAAAAGAAGTTTAGGAGATTGAAAATGACATTGCTTGTCAGCTTCTTTCTATGAAGTGCTTACTTGTAGAGCAACCTACTTCAACTCTCTCTCTCACACTCAATTATGGTACCCATTTTATAGTGAGAGAAACTGTGGATAAAACAGATTCAGTAACTTTTCCAAAGCTACAGAGCTAGTTCTCTCAGTGAAGTTCTGACTCTTGATAACCTTGGTTCATTATCACAAAACTGATCTCCAATCTGTACACACTACCAATAAAGACTCTGTCATAGCCTGGAGCATCACAATAGACATTATGTAAAAGAGAATCCCCTGTATTAGAGAATACAGAAGACAGTTCCATCATACAAGATATGCAAGATGAGAGGCACACTTTGTGTGTTACAATGTGGTTCTCTTTCAGGCCTGCCAATGAGAATGTGATCTCAAGTCAGAATGTAAGCACTGCACCGCCCCAGCACAAAAATATCTGTTCAACATCAAACCTGTCTGCTCCCTAAACTTTCTGCTTGACAGTATTTACTGGAAAATGACCTTTTCCAAAAATATAACATGCCTGGCTTGATGATAAGAAATTCAACATTTCCCGTGGTTGCTACACTCATCATCCTAAGAAAAGTTACAACATTGGCCTTGGTCCATGAGGCTTGTGTCTCCTCAGTTCCTTTCAGAAGTTAAAACAGTAATAATAAGAAAGAAACAACAAGAAAAACTGACAGCCAATAAAACAAAACACTACAAAGTTTCTTAATTGTTTGTGTATTCACTCATTTTTCTGAGCATTTCATTAAGTATTTTCTCTATATAAAAAAATAAAGATGTACAGACATCAAAAGCACTGGGACTTGACTTGGGTGGTGAGGTGCTTGCCTTACATGCGCAGAGCCCAAGGTTGAATCTTCACATGACATAACATTGGGTGAAATAGCACTGACCATCCTAGGCAACATAGGTCATTTGGGACCAGCCTTGGAAGCATAGAAAGAACCCTGTCTCTTAATGAATGGGGGAATTAATGAATGAATGAACAAATGAATGAGTAGGAATACAATGTTTACTTTCAGTAAAATTCCACATCTTTCTTACATGCTGTTCCCACCTTACTGCAAGAGCAGCCCCTGTGGCCAATTATTTCTGTCACTTCTCAGGCCTGGCTGGGTCGTTGGTGCCATGGGATGCCATGTAGGGTTTTGTTATGTGTGCTTTTGTATGCAGGAAGTGTGACTCCTCAACTTTAATGTTGAAGACAGGTATAAAGTAGGACTCGTTTTACCCATTTGTTCCACGTGGCCTCAGAGTGACCACCTGTGATCTCAAGCCAAGTATTTATAATCTTCTTGTGAAAAATTGAAAGCTTCAAATGGAAATATTCCAAGAGTCATAGTGAGAAATCTCAACCTTTGCCTCTTAATTCAAAATATCCCTCTTGGACATAATTAAACGATTGCGTTTTTGTTTGTTTGTTGTTTGTTAAATACTTAAGGTTCTTAAGAAATAGGAACATATGTGCTTTGACTTCTGCTGTGTTCTGGCTATTCTTCTAAAGAACCCAAGACAATGATAGTAAACATCTGAGGTAATGATGAGTCAACATAAATGAAGTCAACATAAATGTATTAACGTTTTAGAAATTTCTCTTTGTTATGGCTTATTTTTGCTGCTTCAGTTCTATACTGTGAAACAGTTTGAAATACTAAGAACTCAGCCGAGTGAAGTGGCAAACTCCTTCATTTTCAGAAAGTGGGAGGCAGATGCAGGTGAAAATCTCTGTGACTTTCGAGGCCAGCCTGACCAACATAGTGAGTTCTGGAGCTACATAGTGAGACACTGTCTCAAAACAATGATTCAAATGTGGAAAACTCTAGAAAGCTACTCAGGGAGAAGCATTTTATGACTTCTTATGAAAAAATGTTTTAACTGGGGTTTATAATCTTATTAATAATAAAAAATATATCTGTTCTCAAATACTGGCAGCCATTGATAATAGTTTTGACAAGATAATTCTTTAGCCTATTAACCTGTGTAGAATTACAATGACCAAGACTTACCTTAAAGATGTGATTTTATCTTGTGATTTTGCAAAATCACTACCTGAAATGACAAGTGCTTCTGGCATATCTATCCCCCTGCCCCTCTGTATTATTAATTAATTTATCATAAAGAGTATATGTTTTTATATTTGAGGGTTTTTTTTTACTTAGACATTGGAGCTATACGCCAGGTTTGGTATTGTCGTAACAGTTCAGATTCTTTATTCCTACAGGCAAATTTGGGAGTAGGTGCTATCACCTTATACTATCAGTACTGGACTTCAACAAGAGTAACCGACTTCTCTAGAGTTAGAGATGTGTTTGGTGCATCATCTCCAGGTCTTCTGCTTGACACATTCAGAAGTGGATTTTAACATCAAGATCTTCAGCACTTTACTTTCCTTATATTGTTTACATACCCATGTATCAAAAATTTGACCCATTGTTTCCTAAAACACTCAATTATCTGGCACCCCAAAATGATAAAATAAATTTCCCAAAGGTGGGGCTATTATAAGTGGCTTTTAAAGGTCTTGGATCAAAACTATAGCATTTGTTAAAGTACCTTCATGTAGAAGACAAGGGTCCAGAGCAAAGAAGGGAAGGCTAATAACACAAATGATTGATTTGGCATTTTAATTGGTTACAAAATACTCTGGTTTCTTGGATAGCATCCTTACCACAACCTGACAACTAAATGTTCTTAGTATTATTTTATAAATATTGGATGACAACGACTTTAGTGCTATTTTATTAGACTACCTAAGACAATTCTATGTATAAAATCTGCCAATAACTTTCAGCAGACTCAATAAAGTTGGGGACAAATACTAGCCGTGGATAAAAGCACTATATTTGATCATCTTCCTTGAAAAAATAATTCATAAATATTATACCTTATAATTCATTGTCTTTTAAAATAAATGAAATACGTTAGTACTCCCAAGGAAATAGAATTGATCTACAATATTATTCATAGACAGTAACCTAAACTTATCCAAACAGGAAAAAATCTGACTCATTCTCAGGAAATTAATTCTTACCAGGTATCAAACATGAAAGATTCCAGATGTTTTACTGAATATACAAAGAGAGTTACAAATGACGCTCTAACAGAGCTCAACTAGGGGAAGTTGGATCTTTTCACAATGAAAGGAAAAGGCAAGGACCTCAGCATAAGGCAAGAAGCTATGAAAGGAAACTAAATGAATATTCGAGGGCATAAAAATACTACAGACAAACCTCAGGAACAATTCCTGGATGGCTTATTAGGTGAAAATCTCCATAGACACAATGATTGGTAAATAAAATAATTGAACATAAACAAGGAAAAATATTTCAGAGAAAACTGAATATTCATGGATTTGAGAAATTATTTCAGAGTGTCTACAGAAGGAAATCACAATGTGTAAACAACAGTAACCAAAATGATTACTGATTTTCCCCCAGGGATTAAACTATAGAATGCAAAAGGGAAAATGTGCTGAAAATATTTCAGGATAAGGGTTTGGATCAAGAAATCTTACATCCAATGGACATATTCTTTAAAATTTTATTACTTATTTTCAAGATGCCATAACGACATACTACACATTGGATGCATAAACAGTAGAAATTTATTTTTCATTATTCTGGAAACTATATACCCAAGATCAGTGAACACTGTTGGTCAGGGCATTCAGTTGGAAATGTGGGCAGCTGTCTTCTCACTGTGCCCACACAGGACCTTATTTGCTTCAGACAGTTGATGGTGTTTCTTGTTATAAGGATTCGAATCTAATTGGATCAAGACCACTCTTACTATTCTTACTACTCTGTTTTACATGATTTACTTCTTTTCTTATAATATGACCACATCAGGAGTCACAGAAGCTTGTGGGGACATGCAGATTCAGCCACTGAAACAATGAAGACAGTGTGCATAGGTATTTTTCCATAATAGTAATGTAGAGAACTTCTCACCAGCAGATTGGCACTATAAAAAATGCCTTTATAGTTTGCTTGACGGGCACAGCACATCAGGAAAGTGAATGCTATACTCTTCTGGAAGACTAAATTGTATCATCTATAGCAAGTATCTGAATAATCATAAAATCATTCTTTTCTTTTAATTTCTTCTAAGCAGTACCACCAAAAGTAAAATCTAATAATTTTTGTGTGGTTTATGTGTAAATTAAATGCATGGGTTAATTATAGCATGAAGAATGTGGCCTTATAGGTGGGTTTCTGTGTTTTCATGGTACCTATATTTGGTTTGCCTGCTGGACAAATAGGAGCTACTTTGTAGGAAATTTAGAAGTATATTAATATATGGAATGAATAGTTTTTCCCATATGCCCTCAGTGTCAAAAATGAACCTAAGGTTATATCAGTTATTCAAGTTTGTGATCGAAATTCCAGTCTTTGGTATTTCACAGTTTTTTTTCTAAGAAGAAACGTATCCGTTAGCCTGACGAGAAGTCAATTTCTTAATTATTATCAGCTGTTTTAATCTTTCAAATTGGTAGTGTTGATGTCTGGAAATCACCACACAAACCACTCAGACCCAATCTCAGTCAAATAGAGATGGTTTATTGAACACCTCACCCAAAGATCAGGGCCACAGGTCGGACTTTGGAGCCAATTGTGACATTGAATCAAGATCCTATAGGGCTTTTAAAGCCTGAGAACTACAAGCATCTGTGCCAAGTTATTCCACCAATCAGGATTTAGGTATAGGAGACATCCTTAGAAAAATGTCTTTGTTGTACACTAATCCTGCTCCCATTGGTTGGGATATTCAACTGTGTCAGGGGACTTGTTTTGTATAATAGTCATGTCCTAGCTTGTCAATCAGGATGGGACTTGTCTAACATTGATGTCTTAACTTTCCAACCAGGATGTCGGTTCTGGTTGGCACATACCTGTCCCTTTCTGACAAGTAGGATGTCAGCCTCCCCCCTGGGGGTCATGGGAACATAAACTTTACTCTCTACTCACAACACAAGTCTTATTCTAAATAGATACAGGTGTCTCTCTTAAGGTAGGGTCGATCCCAGGGTCATTTTATAAACGTAAATACTATTTAAAAGCTCATACACAGATATAATGAGTGCTGCTGAGTGGTTTGGGTCTAAGCATCCTGTGGCTAACTAGGTGAAGCAGTTCTAACTGACTTCTGTTGTGACTAGTTTCAAATATCTTAGAATATGCAATCAACTTGGGCATGAGAATCTTGTTCAGTAACAGCAATAATAACATATGAGGAAGTTTCCCTATTACATTAGTAACAGCAGAAATAATGACAGTCATCCAGGTTACAGTTACGTAGGCCTTGACATTTCACCTAAGCCCTAACATTCCATCTAGGCCTTAATATTTTACCTCGTATGAACTGGAGTAGCTATTATCATTCCACCCATACCTGCTGAGATCCTGGTATCACTCTACATTCTGAAAATCAGCTTTTCAGACCGTATGAAAATTAATATCTTTTGTCTCTTTGAACTTATAGTAATTAAAGTCCAAACCTTTCTCAAATCAGTAAACATATAATACTTATATAATATGTCTAATATGTGTTTCTTTTATATATAGATATGTTATATATTCATCATGTCCACATCTCTCTTTCCCCTCTCAACTTTGTATGTCTATGTATATAAATATATATACATACCTTACTGAGTCCACTTAATGTTTCCCACATGCATGTGAGTACTGTGCTGTCCACTGTAGGTTGGGTGACTTAACAGAGCAAAAGCATTAAGAAAAACTTACTTTCTTTTAAAACAACTGTTGATGTGTGTAGCTTGTCAAATACATGTGGGGCCATGTGAGCTTACCACAGCCATGCTGGAATATTGACTAGACAATTGAAAGTGAAAGGGCACTTGGATGAAGGTTTCTGAGGCTGCGGGAAATCTTCATGGTGAGACTGTTGTGTCCTCTACACACGAGACAAGAAATAGCTTGATTTTATTGTACTCCTACACAAGTGACTATATAGCCAAACACAAATAACAGATTCTGTCTCCTGACCACTACTAATTTTAAAGCAGCCTGAAACAATGCAAGCAATGAACCTCTGTTAATAAAAAAGGTATTTAATAGACCTTTTATTTTTTCAATGCCACATATAAGAGGCACTGTTCTTGACCCTGGAAATTCATCTAAAAGCAAAACTGACCTAGCTTTTGCCCCCAGTAAGTATTACAATGAATACAGTAAACAAGAAAGTAAATAAAAGTACTTACTATGTATTATGTATTATGAAATATTATATATTGGAGATACTGCCAAGTGCTATCTTCCAGAAAACACTAGAAGGTCTCTGACAGGTCATGTATTCTGAGCATCATTTCTTTGTAGCTTACTATACAGTGTCATTGTATTCATTGCTATACATACAGTGGTCTCTTCCTTCCAAGTGCTGTGACCATTAAATACAGTTCCTCATGTTGTGGTGAGCACCAACCATAAAATTACTTTCATAGCTACTTCACAACTGTAACTTTGCTACTGTTATGAGTTGTAATGTAAACATCCTTTTTTTTTCCCCCCCAATGGTCTTACATGACCTCTGAAAAAGGGTTCTTCAACCCCCAAAGGAGTCATGAGCCACAGATTGAGATCAACTGTTTTACAAAACTATTTGATCCAGCACATGACTTATGTGAGGGATAAGTCAAGTCATCATTTTGGAAAAAGGATTTCCAGCATAAGAAATGGGGTGGAAGATCTGGGCACATTTGAGAAAGCGAAAGATCATGATAAGACACGATCACGCAGGACTTTTGGCTGGAGCAGTGGGCAGTCTCGAATGCAGTGGAAGGGTATTGGGAGTCAGAGCAAGGGTTTTAAAGTTAGGAGCTCCTAATAGGTTAAGCAATACCAAGGAGTCAGCCCTAGAAACACACACATATATAGGCACCTCTGTAAAAACTCAGGTTTCATGTGTATGTTGAATGGTTTCTATGTACATATAACACCACTGGTTGAAGAGGAGGAGGCATTGGACTCTGGAGGGCAGGGTGTCAGATCTGGGCCCCTCAGCTGTGGGATAAGGGAAGGGGAGATGGTGTTGTAATGTTGTATCGAAAAAAAATTAAATAAAAATTTAAAAAGTGCAGAGGCATGATTTTACTAGACAGTCATGTTTAAACTCAGCCTGGACATGTAGAGAGAATGGAGTAAAAGAAACTGAGGAGAAATGAGAGGGGCCAGTCCAGTGACTCCTGCTTTCATCCCAAGAGTTGAAAATGGCTGTTTGGAACAACGTGCACACAGGGAATTTTCAGACTTACTGATGCCTATTCTTCCTCTGAAGATTACAGGAATGCTGTTTACAGCCCTCCTTGCACTATAACTCACATTCCCATTTTAGACTCTGCCTTTGTGGCACAGAATAAATCTCCTTCATCTCTGGCTTTCCAGCTGGATTCTGAGTACTTTATACATAGCAAGTAGCCAACGACTATTTGCTCAAAGTAAACAAAGTTACCATGTTTCTCTGTGCAGAGTCCTCTTTTTTTAATCTGTGAATATACACAATATATTTGTATATAATTTCATAAATAATTTGTTGAGCTTCAAGCTTTAGATTGTGTAAGATTTCCTTAAACTTGGCTTGATTTTGCTTTTCTCCTGTAAGACTGCCAAAGGTGAAGTTTTTATCTCTTTGGAGCTAAATCAGGGCAAACAAAGCTTAGAGCAATTGTTAAGTGGGGGGTTATATTTCTAACCATCTCATAACTAAAAAATAATACCTTAGCCTACTAATTTTACTCTTAAAGTTGAGGAGTTGGGGAAGAAAAGGTAGGGACAGAACATGAAACCTAATACTAATAACTTCATTCATCCAAGGTTCTAATCTCTCAATTCCAACACATTTCTTGGAATATTATACAACACAAAGATATGGAAACTGTCGTGAGAGCCCCTATTACTTTTGAGAGAAAGCTTTTCCACTTTGACATCCAAGTCTTAAAACTGGCATAATTCATTTGAAGTTTTAAAAACAAAAAACATTTCGGGAAATCATTGCCTGAAGAAGATGTATGGTTGTGTCTAATGCATTGTTGGCAGTAAAACATGGCCATTACATATTGAGGGAAGAGAAAGATGAGAAGAGCAGAGGTTCTATCTAATGAACTCTATCTCTGCACACGTGCCTTCCTTGCTGATTATAATTTCTGATCACATCTCCTATCCACCTTCCAGTAAACATATCATCAATACTGTAAGATTCCTTTATCCTCTGTGATAAGTATCAGTTTAGTGTGTGATCACACATCACCCCAAATTACATAAAGCTGTTTCAAGGCACTCACATTTGTTTTGTCCAAAAAGTAGAGGTTAGACAAGCAATTCATAGGAAATATTCATGAGATACTTAGCCCTCTGAAAAGTACTCCAGAAAAACGCACACCATAGGATGTGAGCTAACTCTTGGTCAGATAGGAGAGGCCAGAAGAAAGCACTTATTAGATATTGGTACAAGGGAATTTGACCAGCAGCAGATGAAACCAACATCACAGAGAGATTAACATGAATTCATTACAGTTTTGCTTCCATTGCCCAACAAAGTCCTGTATTCTAATCAGGAACACTCACCAGTGTGCTTTAAAAGTAGAAACTTCCTATCAATTTAGTTACACTAAAATGATTTGCTACTTGCATTTTAGACGTCGTTTAGTAAAACTTTTCTGGCTAAGTGAGCATTCTTTTTTGTATTCAGTCTCAGAACAGGGTTTCTGTCTCTGTGTGTACCTGCTACAGTTTTCATGTTCTTTCTGCTCTTTATGATGTCAATCATACTCACATCATTGGCAATTCTGATTGATACTACTCTCATGCAAATTTAGTAATTATCATTTGATATTTTCTTGTTGAACATATCAATAAGATGTGTTGTACTTTGGATATCTTAGCAAGATAGATAAATAGTTTGATGACAGGTAGATAAATAGATAGATAGATAGATACATAGATATATAGATACATAGATAGATAATTGACAAATATAGACAGGTAGTTTATAGGTAGACATATATCTTCAAACATTATTTCTTATTATAATAACTAATTACTTTGGTTTTCTCTGTGTCATATACAATTGTAGGCATGCATCTATCATAGCACATGTATGGATGTTAGAGAACAACTTTATGGACTCTCTTTTTTCCTTCACCCTTGTCCTGGCGGGTTTTGGGTGTCAACTTGACACAAGCTGGAGTTATCACAGAGAAAGGAGTCTCCCTGAAGGAAATGCCTACATGAGATTGAGCTGTAAGGCATTTTCTCAATTAGTGATCAAGGATAGGAGGGCCCATTTCAGGTGGTGCCATCCCTGGGCTGGTAGTCTTGGGCTCTATAAGAAAGCAAGCTGAGAAAGCCAGGGGAAGCAAGCAAGCCAGTAAGAAACATCCTTCCATGGCCTCTGCATCAGCTCCTGCTTCCTGACCTGCTTGAGTTCCAGTCCTGACTTCCTTTTGTGAT
Source organism: Rhynchomys soricoides (assembly GCA_019843965.1). Classification (NCBI taxonomy): domain Eukaryota; kingdom Metazoa; phylum Chordata; class Mammalia; order Rodentia; family Muridae; genus Rhynchomys; species Rhynchomys soricoides. The sequence continues at coordinate 14,233,087 of JADRCH010000033.1, read as the reverse complement.
GAACAGAGATGTGGAAATGTAAGCTGAATAAATCCTTTCCTCCCCAACTTGCTTCTTGGTCATGATGCTTGTGTAGGAATAGAAACCTTGACTAAGACAACCTTTATTAGGGTTTCTGAAGCTATAACTTAGGTGGTCAGGCTTGGAAGAAAAGCAGCTTTACGATCTTAGACAGCTCAGCAACCTAAAATGTTTGATTAATTCTTTTTCTATCATATATTTACTACAAAAGGAACTTCTACAATAAGCTAACATATTCTGATACAGACACACACACACACACACACACACACGATGGTTTATATATTCTTAGCCCAGAGAGTGGCACTATTTGGAGGTGTGGCCTTGTTGGAGTAGGTGTGTTACTGTGGGCTTGGACTTTAAGACCCTTGCCATAACTTCCTAGAAGTCAGTCTTCCACCAGCAGCCTTCAGATGAAGATGTAGAACTCTCAGCTCTGCCTGCACTATTCCTGTCTAGATGCTGCCATGCTCCCACCTTGATGATATTGGACTGAATCTCTAAACCTACAAGCCAGGCACAATTAAATGTTATCCTTTATAAGACTTGCCTTGGTCATGGTGTCTGTTCACAGCATTAAAACCCTAACTAAAATGTGTGTGTGTGTATGTGTGTGTGTATATATAAAATGTATTATATATGCATATATAATCTTTTTAACATTTATTTACTTTTTTCTTCATTTATTTATTTGCTGATGGCCCATGCCCTGATGTGTATGGCTAGGTCAGAGAATCTGGAGAATGAGTTCTCTTTTTCTGGCATGTAAGTTACAGAGATCAAACTGAGGCTGTCATTGTTGGTGGCAAGTGCTTTGACCCACTAATCCATCAGCCAACTTCCTAACGTAGAAATGACATGTTAAAAGTACAAAACACACAATTCTCCCTTTACTTGAATGCTGTGGGGAATTTTGTCTTATGGACTGGTAAAAGGACTTTAGAAAAATCTTAGTGAGTCAAGCTCTTAAAAACCTACAATATTCTGCCTCTAAGCTTGATGGGTGATTGGGGTACTAAGAGAACCAGGATGATGCTGGAGATGGGGAAATTAAAAAGTGTTACTTGTGTGATTGTAGACAGAAAGGAAGATTCTATAGAAAACTGGCCTATAGAATACCTTCATTATATTGGGCAAAATTTTGCATAAATTTTGTCTTTGACAGAAGACTTACAGGTATCCCTAGCTGCAAGGATATTTGCAGTTTTCTTGTTAAAGGACATGTCAGTCATACACACCTTCACGCACCAACACATGTATTATGTCTGTTCTTACATGGACTTATCATGACAATTTGTAGGAAAACCAAGTAAAGCAAAAATAAAATGTCTGATTCAGGGTTAAAAGGTGAAGGTGAAGCCAAGTAGGTCACCATGGCTAGTGAAATGACAAAGTTTATCATCATACTACAAAAGATATGTGTAGCTGGTATTTCAACAATCAACATGATCACGTGATCTCAGAAACTTAGAAATTCTAAATTGCAATTTATTTTTTTTAAGGACAAGCCATAACTACAGTTTTCCGAAGAGTCCTGTGTGTCCTGCTCCTTTAAGGTAACATAAGCTCTCAAGGTTCTCAGGTAAAATTTAGTCATAGTTTAAGCAGATTCTGGCACATTTAATTGTGTGAAAAGACCTTGGCAATATTTAAGTGATATGGCTTTTGTGGGCTTTTGCAAAATGTAAGAATTATTGAGTCGTGGAGACTTCTACTGAGAGTTCAAAAGTATCTGTGGGAGGATAGCCACTGCACTTACTACAGTGTTGTAATGCCTGCTGCATTCCCTAAAAACAGCCATGAGAGTGAAGCTCAAGGTATAGGCAAAACTCCTACAAGGCAGAAATAAAAGGAAAGTAGAATACTTGCCATGGGAAACTGCAGACAGCATGTAAAGTCAGCTCAAGACCATAGCCACTGGGATTGCTTGAAGCATGGCCATATGAGAGAGTTGCCTCTCTCCTCTGGAATCTTCTCTGAACCCATGCCCCACCACCCTGTGTCTCAGATGCTTGATATGGATATAAAGCCTTCATAAATACATCCTTTACTCCAAGCACGTGATTTAATGAGCATTGTGGGAAGCACACTCATTAGAAGACATTCCAAGTTGAAGAAAAACAAAACTTCTTACAAATTATTTTGAAACATACATTAAAAGCAATATTCAAAACCCTTTTGAAAATGTTTGTGAAAAGTCCAAGTACATATTTCTTAAGGTACAGATGCAAAATTGAATCATTTTTGTAAACTGTATTTAAGAGAAGATTCTATTTTTAATGATATTTTGTGTAATGTTATTATTTTTCCACAGGTGAGTTAAGAAAAAGCAGCATGATTTTCAAACTTCTTGGATATCAAAAGCTCTATGAGTGGGAAAGATCAAGCACTTAGACCATATGAAACAGTAGCAGAGGGAGAAAATCTATTGCCCGTGTTTCTAAACCTAATAGTGAAATACAAAAGAAATATCACTTGAAAAAATAATTATATTCATTATTATTATTTATTATTATTAACAGGATCTAGAATTTCACAAATGCTAGACACATACTCTACCACTAAATTATATTAGCCTAGAAAGTAAAACATTTTAAATTAACCATATTTGATTATTTCTTCTTATAAATATACCAAGGTATCATACTCCATATATGCATAAATTATTATTTTTTAATTAAAGTTAGAATGTTGATAAGATAGTTAAGTGGTTCAGAGATGCAGTAATTGATATAGGAGAAAAAACTTCTAATATCCTATGATCCAGTAAAATTAGTTCTGTTTACCAAAAATTAATGACTGTTTTAATATTGTGAGCCAAGAGGAATTTTAAAAGTTTTTTTCAATGTAGATGTTAATATGCTATAATTACACATTCTATGCATGTATTAAAAGTCACCTAGACTCTGTAAATGTGTACAACTGTATGAGTTAGAAATAATAAGTAAAAATAAATTGACATAAGTAAGTGAAGTCTTATAGGTGTTCGTAGAACAGTGCTAAAATAATGTTTCAATATAGTCTAAAAGCAAAGGTGTCTATGTAAAAAGTTGTTCTTGGAAAGCAACAGATCAATAATAAATTCTGTATTAATAGATTTTTATGAAACATATATATTTTTTTTCCTCTGAATGTAATTGAGGATGTTGAAGCCCAAGTGGTGTGCTATTAATAGGTGTGTTGTATATTACTGATTCTCTGCCTTTAATAGGTGTGTTGTATATTACTGATTCTCTGCCTTTAATAGGTGTGTTGTATATTACTGATTCTCTGCCTTTCCTTTCTAGAGTATAAAGGCAATGCTACAAATATTTGTGGATATTATTTAAAAGAAAAGAAAGAAATAAGAATCTAGAATATGTAGTCAGGCTCCTGGCTCAACACAAGTGATCAAGCAACACTTGTGAAAATGGATTCACGATGTTCAGGAACAGGAAAGAGGTTGATCAATCAAATAAAGAGAAGCGTCAGTTGGAAATATAATTATGACAGACGCTTTTGACTTAGTATGCCATTAAATGGAGAGAAAAGTCACCTCAGATTTAAAGATAAGGAATACTCATTTTGTCCAGTTTTGATGAGGAACTGGTATGTAGAAGCTAAGGAGATAGATAGCAGCTAACGGGTCTTGCTAAGCAAACATGAAGACCTGAGTACAAGTCTCTACCCTTCACATTTTAAATTTGGGTGTAGCAAAAAGCACCTGTAATGTCAGCATTAACACAGTATGTGAGTTCACTGGAGAGTCAGCTTAACTGAAATAGTGAGCTTCCCATTCTGTAAGATCTGTCTTTGCCCTGGACTACTCTCCACCCCATCCTACCTGCCCTTGGAAAGCTGCCACAAGCTCCTTCAATAGCCTCCACCTAGGCCCTATTGGTCCCAAAAAAGCATCTCTTCTAAACGGCAGTTACTGATTGGATGCCATTGTCTGTGTCAGCAATCCTTGGTCTGTTCAATTTGGTCCCCTTACATGAGATGCCTTTGCAGATGGCACCAGGTGTTTATGTAGAGGTGGCTGCCACCATTCCTTCTACAGTGAGAGACCCCATCTCAAGGGAAAACAGTGTGGAGCAATAGAGAAGGATATCCAATATTTAGATTACATGCATGTGCATCAGTGCATGCACGCGCGAACACACACACACACACACACACACACCACTGTATAATATTATTGTCAAAATCCACTATTAGAAGAAATTATTGTTTCTGTTAAACATCATACCATAAATATATGATAACTTCAGGACCCCAGGGAGAAGAGAAACTATCCTATGGAATAATCTTGAGATCATCTTTGGCATAATTATTACATTCCAAAAGATGACTGAATTCCCCTAACTATTAAAAACATTTAATTGTAATCCCTTTATATTGGAAAAAGAAGCAAAGTCATTTATTTCCTTTCTTCCTCTACATTATTATTGACAAACATTAGTTTGTGAAAGAAAAACAGCATTGTCTTAAGGATTGTGGGTAAATATTATTGAAATAATATAATAATATTTCTTTTTCTTATTGGAGGACAGTGATTTTAGATAAGATCTCATACTCAAGGCTGGCTTGGAACTAACTATGGGATGGAATTACTGATACTCCTGCTTCCATGTTCCAAGTGCTGAGAATATAAGGCTATATACCACCACACTCAGATGTTTTTGATAGAAGTAGGCATCCAATACAAAGGAGAAATTGGGACAGGAGACAAATAATACTAAAATTATATGATAAACACTCAATAAATAATGTTATTTTAGATTTACCTAAAATTGTACCTAAGATGTAAGTGTGTATACACATAGATCCTAAAGAAAACTAAACCACTTGGGCTGACAGTTATCACCACAAGAATTTAGTAGACTAACAAAACCCCCAGTAACAAGCAGGAGAAACTGTCTTCCAAATGGTTGCCTAGGGTAATTCGAGCTACTGCCAACACAATATGCATTATTGATGCGGTCCTTGATTGCCTCTCCGGTTGAGGGTTGGCTGCTATTGATAAAGACACTGCACACTTAGGACACATATCCAATGAGTTGAGCTTAATATGACCTGAAAGCCACTTTCCTGCAGCCTGACTTCCATAGTTCCAGAAAATTCTATACATGCTACTAAGGGAGAAAAGCAGTTAAACACCTCTACCCAGATTCAGTATCTGTGAACCACAAGAACTGCAGCATGGCAAGATATGCATAAAGGCATAGTAAGAGGCACTCACATATGTGTTGGACCAACAGCTTTATAATTGGACTTAAGACCCACTAAATAGGAGAGAAAACGTTTCTGATCCTAGAAAGTAAGCCAGGTTCCCATGGCCAGTGAGGTTATAGTCTAAAGTATAGACCTTAGAAAAGAAAGTAATTTAGCATAACCACATTCTAAGTCAACTTCATATCCGCAGATAAGTGTAGCTACTATCTTTTATCTGACTAACTTTTCTTTACAGCAAATGACTATCACAGAAAAAAAAAACACACACACACACACAACAGAATACAATTTAGAAATCAACAGATCCCAGGAAGCCAAGCCTCAGTAAATGCACCTAAAACACAGCATTTGCATCTATGACTCAAAGAACAACACAGAGGAGGGTGGAAAGATTGTTAAGAGTCTGATGAGAGTTCCAAGGACTCTAATGTCAAATAGTCATTCCTAGTAGTGGCTATATAAACAAGACTGTAACAGTGATCATATCCATGGGCATATTAACATGAAAGGGGGAAATGCTGTGGTGTCATAGTCTTAGATAAAGAAAATTAATGAACACAGGAAATAAAGAAAATTAACTCTCTCAGAGATAAGGCACTTATTATTATGCAGTTCAGAATGGGCAGCCTTGAAATCATATACATGCCAACAACAAAGATAGGTATCAGCAGGGTATTTTATGTATATTTTATGTATATTTGTGTATAATATATACTGTATACACATACAGATTGTGTATGTGTGTGTGTGTGTGCATGTGAGTGTGTATATGTATGTAGCAATAATAATTAAAGCAACAGAGGCCATTAACTTGAGAATGAGGAATGGAGGAGGTTCGGGGAGGAGGGGTAAGTGGGAGAGGTGGGAGAGAGCAAAAGAGGGAAGTGATGCAATTCTATCAATTAAAATGAACTGGAAAAAAAACAGTAAGAATGTGATTCCTTTCTGTACTCCTCGTGGCATTCACACATCAAGTTCCATTACAGTGAGTGTGGCTGTGAGATAATTTATGTAACTATACAGGAACATAATGAGGCTTAGAGAAGAATATTCTCATAATGCAATAACCATCTCTGTAGAGCAAGATGTTGTAGTTGGAAAGTGAAGACTTTTGATATAACAAAAAGAAAAATACAGCCAGGCAGTGGTGGCGCACACCTTTAATCCCAGCACTTGGGAGGCAGAGGTAGGCAGATTTCTGAGTTCGAGGCCAGCCTGGTCAACAGAGTGAGTTCCAGGACAGCCAGGGCTATATAGAGAAACCCTGTCTCGAAAAACCAAAAGAAAACAGAAAAATACTGACAAAAATGCAAAATATCATCTTAAATAATAAAGCAGTCAATCCTGATAAACGCACAGATATAAAGTAAATGTTTATTTTTTTTCCCTCGAGTACCCACCATTTACTGAGATAGCTGAGCTCCACCGACCCCCTAGTGGTGACGGTTCAGATTATAGATTCCTGCACTCTGAGGGTATAAAAAGGAATTTTATTTCAGAAGCACTAAACTGAAACATTTTCCTGTAAATGCCAAACTCCAGAAACATATTTTTAAATCTCCGTGTGGGAAGCAAGTAGAATTTTCCTCAGCCAATGTGGGGTTTCTTCTTGTACCCCTCAATAAAAGATATGTCAAGAGAAGATGACAAATTGGGATCGCACATGGTACATCATAATAACTCAGTACTTTTGCCACGTTGGATTTTGCAAAAGGTTGCAGATGACTCATAGCATGAAGTTCTGCAAGCCTTGCTATGTAGCTCGCTACTGCACCTTAATTTTTGACGGAGCCCCTCTTCAACAAACCCTTTTTGCCTGAGCTCTGACATCTTCAAGGGGGCTGCCTAATCATCTCTAGGGAACAAAGATATACTGAAGTCAAGGACATTTCACACTGAAGTTCATGTGTAATTCCCTTTGATATTGTCCCTGCTTGACAAGCTTTTTTTCTTTGATAATGTGCAAACTCTCCTAGACCCAACATTAAGTGCAATTTTATATATATATATATATATATATATATATATATATATATATATATAT
>JADRCH010000033.1:14197026-14225798 GCA_019843965.1 Rhynchomys soricoides | reverse complement strand
TATATATATATATATATATATATATATATATATATATATATATATATTGCACAGACCCTAATGTTCATCAATTCTAGGCCATAGCAAACAGTGTTTTCCAAGGAAGATGTCTGAAGGATGAAAACATCACAAGGGATAGACTGTCACAGTTCTTGTACTAATGTGTATCTTGAACTAATTTTCATGAGCTGGTGTCCAATCATCCTCTAATGAATCATGAACATTCATAAGATTATTAAACTATTGTTTGAAACACAGTACAAATCTAAATGTTCTATTTTCTGAAAGAGCAACCTATTATGCTAATAGAAAATAATATTTAATCAATTAGCTATCTAATTAAATGATTACTTGGGAGACCTGAACACTATGTGGTTAAAGAGGAATGAGAAGGGAGATAGTGAGCATGCTTCTCCTCTGATGCACTATACCCCAACCAGGGGATTGTTGCCTCAGAATGAACAGTGTGTGTAAAGAAGGAAGTGAGGGAGAGAGAAGACATGAAAAGAGGAAGAAAAGGAGGGAGAGAAGGAATAGATAGAGGAAAAGAAGTTGTTGACTTTTCTTGTTTATGGGTTGTATTTTCAAACACAATATTACCTTAAGCAGAAAAATACTTCTTTCCATTAATTTAGAGATGCTAAGGTAGATATTTTCCTTCTATTTTTTTTTATGAAGAAACATAGATTGATCATCAACACTAAAGATCCACAAAGTTTTAAAGCTCAAATATACCACCATATAATTCTTGTGAACACATTTCTGGTATTATATACAAGCACTGAAAAGCTGTGATAATTATTATGTATCATTATAAAACCAAATACCTTTTAACACCTGCAGATGAACTAATGTCACTCTAAAGTCATAGTGATATAGGATTGGTCTTTACATTTCATTTAATCTGTTTTTCAGATTCTTGTTTATGCTTACTCTAATGCTTGGGTTTGTGCTGAAACTTTTGGCTTTATAACATTTATGATCTCTTGACATCAGAAAATTGAAAGAATATATGATGCACACATGCATGCAACAGATAAAATCTCAAACCCATATTTATGTTATTGATATGCATATAGTTGTGATATGACTGTCTATGCATATAAAATTTAAGTTCACAGTACTTTAGATATCTAATATTTTCCCTAGTACTTATATAATTATATAATCTAGAAATTTTCCTCACTTTGAAAAAAAGAGAAATGAAAGATACAAACTATATTAGATTGAAAAGCTAACTAATACTCTTTAAATGTTTCTCTTGTACAATGTAATATAATTATGTTATGAGAAATTGTGTTAGCACTCGAAATACTTAGTAAAATCATCAATGTCAAGGATATATTCAGGGCTACAATTAAACACAATATTATTAGTGCACAAAAAACATTTTAAAGAGACAGAGTCATACATTGTGCTCCAATATGTAATTTTAAGTGAATATTTTAATCTAACATTTTAACTACTTTGGCTTGCAAGTTTCCAAGAATGTCTTCCAGAGTGGTGGTTGTTACTGGGTAAGATGTGAGAGTCAAACTTACATCAAAGACTCATGGCATTGTTACTCAGTATCTTAATTCCTTTAATCCAAATACCATGTGTCCGTGTGTCCATGGGTCTTCAGAAGAACTGAAGAACTACGGCCATAACCTAAAGAACAGAAAATCCATGAATCAATTTACCGAACTGGAAAGTACTATTTAAATCCCTGCATTGCTTTTTAGGCAATTGTGAGTGACTCATTAGTTTGAACACTAGAAAAATGATTGACAACTATCCAAATTACTAAATGAGACAGAATATACCAAGTCCTTCCTGACAGAAGGATGTACTTTATAAGTGAGTGCTCATGATTATTATTACTATTGTTATTGCCATGATTTATACAAAGGGAGAGTGAGTCTGGACAGGAGAGAATATGGTGCAAGGAATGATAGGAAGGGAACAGGCCATGAGAAAAGAGGGCTAGCGAATGGTTACTTGCAGTATGAAGAATGGTTTTATTGGCAAAATTAAGTGCATGGAATGATGCCTCATTTTATTTTTGGCCATTTTAGGTCACAGATTATGATATTAGTCTGGTTCATGGATAAAATTAGTTTTATTCTCCATAAAGGTCTTATCATAAGTCTAAAATTAGATAAATAGTTGATGATAAATTAAAATTTTTACAGTTTTATATGCTTGGATAAGAGTGTCAAAAAGATGTTTGAAAAATGAATTATAATTACCAGCTTTTAAAATAAAGCAAAATGGCTCTGTGAAATAGACATAGTGACAAAGACTCACCACTCTGTTTCTTTATTTGTTTTATTTTTCTATCAAACATCTATCTGGACACACACTATAATGAACTGATTTTAAGGTAGCTCCTGATTCCTCTACTTCAGAAATCAGACACATGCAACACTGTGCAGTATTCCATGCTGATCTCAAGAGTCACAGGGAACAAGCTAAATATGAACTTGAGATTCTTCAAACCTGTATTTATGTTTCTCTACCATGTTTCCCATTAGTTTGACCAACACATGAGATTCATAAATTAAGAACCTTCCAGGATAAACGGAGCAAAGGTGAGTGCAATTAAAACCATATAATCATTCTCCAGATGAGCCATCTTTAGGAGGACTCTCAGGTTTGGAGGACAAAATTAAACCATAAGACCTAAGGCCATAACCTAAAGAACAGAAGATTCATGAAGTGGATGCTTGCAATGTTGCTTTCCTTAAAGTAGTTATATGGAAATCTGTTGATAGCAGTTTTTAAAAATAAAATTATGTTCAAGTGAGCTAGTCAAGCGATACTGATGGCTGTCCAAAGTTTCTATATGAACTAGCTGAGTCATGTGGTAGATCTTTCTAAGTAAATGTTTTTAAGAATTTAGTTCTCCAGCCAACACCTGACCCACACAGATGCAGATACTCACAGCCAACCATTGACTGAACCCAGAGACCCCAATGGAAGAACTATGGGAAGAACTGAAGGAGCTGAAGAGGATTATAACCCCATAGGAAGAACAATATCAACTAACCAAACCACCCAGAGCTCCTAGAGACTAAACCACAAACCAAAGCTATACATGGAGGGACCCATGGGTCCAGATACACATGTAGTAGAGGAGTGCCTTATCTGACATCAATGGGAGGGCAGGCCCTTGGTCCTGTAGAGGCTTTATGCCCCAGCATAGGGGGATGCTAGAGCAGTGAGGTGGGAGTGAATGGGTGAGTGGGTGGAGGAGCACCCTCACAGAGGCAAAGGGAAGGGGGAGAGGAGGAATGGGATAGGGAATTTGTGGAGGAATAACTGGGAAGGGAGATATCTTTTAAAATGTAAATGATTACTATGATTAATTTTAAAAAAGAATATAGTGAATGAATCATTTGTGGATCTCCTATAATAATGTCATCTTTAGAGTCTAATTATTTATTCTTTTAATAATAATTGTAATTCCTCTAATCCTTTCATAATAATAATTAAAATTTTTGCACACATACAATGAAAACCTACATCAGAGAAAGACAAATACACACTACATTTTCTATAAACAGAACTCTTAGTATGTATTACTATATATGTCTGAGCACACTAAAATGACTGAAGTTACATTAAAACAACTCCCAATTTGAATTGAAAACTGTGTCAGAGACTTCTCAAATACAGTTGGCAAGTAGAAAATATGTTTTAAATTATCATCCTTCTCTTGTATTTAAAGTACTTACCTTTGTGGAAAGAGTTTAACATTTTGAAATAATAGAGCTTATACAAATTGAGAATTTAAAAACTTTTAGTCCAAAGTGGTATTAGATTTATTTGATCTAGTCAGAAGATAAATGTGTTCACTGATGACTAGACAAACACATATGAGTGAAAAATGCAGAGGAAGGGGGGACTGAAGAGATGGCTCAGAAGCTAAAACCCTTGCTTACTCTTTCAGAGGACCCAGGTTGAATTCCCAGTACCCATGTGGTAACTCACAGTCCTCTGGAATTCCAGTTCCAAGGGATTAGATGCCCCTCCTTCTGCCTCTGTGAGCACTGATTGCAATGGTACAAAGATATACAGGCAGACTAGACACCAATCTATGGGAAAATATATTTAATTCTTTTAAAAAGCAGGAAAAAAGTCAGAGAATGATTCTAAATGGGTTAATGGCTAGAACTGAAACTTTTCAGCCATTACACACCAAGGGCGAGGCTGTCTGCTTTTTCAGTCCCTCCTTCTCCCGTGAATAAGGTTTTGCTGTGTGATTCTCAAGTTGCTTCCTTAAAGCTTCCTGTCTTCTGTACAGCATGAACATCTTTGTGTGATTTGGTTTGATCAGTTGCACAGTAGTGTGGTTTTCACAAGACCTTGTAGCTTTCTACATCCCTTTTGGTACCTCTACCATGTCATAGAGAGAACATGCTCCTAGATGGTCATAGAAGATAGATGAGAAACACCTGGAGAAGCCTTGACTGTAAAAACTGACTTTCAACTGACACCCACTTGTGCTCATCAGTGCCATTTGTATTCTTGGATTGTTCAATAGAGAGGAAGTGGTAATGAGTTGTGTCTAGGTGGAACATAGCTCTGTAGGTGAGCACTCTTGATATGCAAGCAGAGCACACACACACACTCACACACAGACCCACACACATACAAACACACACATACCCACATGCACTTACTCATAGGAATACATAAACTCACACAACCTACAGTTATTTACATACAGCCACATACACTACTTACACACAAACTATTCACACCTATGCATACGTATACTCACACAGACTCACACACAGACTTATTTGCGCATACACACACACTCACACACATGCACTTACAGAAACACACAGAATCACACATACCACACTTAGTCACACACAGCCACATACACTACTCACAGCTAAACTATTCACACACAGACACACAGACACACACACACACACACACTCACACAGACTCATACATAAACTTATTTGTGCATACATTCATTTGTGAATCACACACACACATGCAAACACACACACACACACACACACACACACACACACATCTGGAAATCAGAGACAGCTTGCCAGAGTTGGTTCTCTCCTTTCAACATATGGGTCCCATGGATTGATGTCAAGTCATTAATTAAACTTAGCAGCAAGCACCTTTACACACTGAACCATCTTGTCAGCCTTCAAAAGGTATTAAAGAGATCACAGGTGCAAGCCATCTGCTGACCAAGTTACCTGCAGACACTTTATAAAACCAGGAAGGGTCCTGCCTTCTTATAAGAACCTCATTCTCCAATGGAAGCTTAGGTTTCTATGCTTTCATACAGAATCTTAGTGCTAAAAGAATGACTGTCTCCCCTTGACCATACACACACCTCACATCCCCGTTAGAGTTTAATTCTCCTGTGATGTCTGTCTCTTGGGTCAGTAACATCTTAACTTTCCACTGAGTTTGCCACATAGAACATATGATTCATAATGGAATGTACTAATCACTTAATAAAAGAGGGATTTGCAAAAGGGCCATAATGATGACAGTTTGCCAATCAGAGCAATCAGGGCACAGGACCAATGGCTAACCTGTCCATGCCAATTGAACTTGAAGCCACTTTTCTCTCATTTGTGCTTTTAAGAGTGAAAACAGTTTGCAAGCCCTCATTGATCTGTAAAAGCTCAATCATTTCCTCCAGCAGAATTCTCTCCAAAAATAATCATCACAATATGTGAAATTTGCTTTGTTATTTACAGATATTCATTTAACTGTAAATGCTTCAGGATGTGGCACATTCTCCATGAATATTTTTGAAATTTTAAAATGTAACAGAAATAAAATTAATTTCTCAAATAAGGTTTACAAAATTTAGCACCATCTTCCATTTGTTTTAAATAGGATGTTATGCTTTCTTCTTTGCTTATTATTTGGCCTTACTTAAATTTCATTTCTGTATATGGTTATTTAAATACATATTTAAGATAATTTACATGACATTATACTGTATTTATATTTTAAAATGTCTTATTAATATTTTGTTTCCATTAACATTCTTTCTGTCTTCTTTCATTTTTTTCTCTTTTGTGTGTGTGTGTGTGTTGGGGGGGCTTAGAGTGTGCCACATGCTGTCCTGGAATTCAGTAGGTATCTCTGACTGGTCTGCAGCATATTGATCTTCTCTTGCCTTGGTCTTCTGATCAATTATCTCCTTGTTGAGGAATGTAACAACCTTTCACTTCCTTGTTTTCTTTACTGATTTGTAGCTGTCCAGCAGCCATGGATGAACCGGGTCTACCTGAAAGGGAGACTGGAAATGAAAAAGGGACTGGGTGCAAGAGAAGAATGAAGCCAAGACAAAATTTCTGATCAAGGCTTGAATGTTATTATTCTTGAATGTTATTATTCTATACTCCTTATAAAAGGAAAGCCCAGAGACCCAATCCTTTGTTTCCAGCAAGGTCAGCGGGCGGTAAAGTCCTCCAGGCTCCTATAGGAAATGCAAATGCAGAGAGGCCAGACTGGCTCCAGCCAGGTTCTAAAACCATCATTGGTTTGTTTATCCTACTCAAGACTTGGGGAAGGGCACACTGATTATTGTGTTTAACCCGAAATAAATATTTTACTGACTGAAAAGAAAAAAAATTATCAGTGAAACTAGTTTTATATGATTAGAAATCAGAAATTACAATATAAAAAGCAAATATTTAAACATGTATTCATCATTGTTCAAAGAAAAATGTCCCCTGATGGGTATTTATTCATACAATGATAACAAATGGTCTGCCTGTTTTCCCTTTCAGGCGATAGTATAAAAGTGTACAACTAATTATCGTGGACATTAACCTGACAATTCAAATTCTAAACGTATAATGCACATTTTAGTTCTTTCCTAGTCATACATAAACTGTAGGCATCACTTCCATCACTTTTTAGGACTGTAGAGTTAAGTAGGAAATAGATTCCTTTGTATGTACATCATCATACTCTTCACTCAGCCAGGGTTTCCCTACCGCTTTGCTCTTCCAGGTGTTAAGCAGGTCTTTGTTCCTCTGATTTCACCATGAATCAGGAAGATGCCTCACACAGTAGATGGATGCATTGATGCTACAGATCATAGTAGGATCCTGAAACAAGCTTCTTGTGTCAATGTGTGCCCACTGCTTGTCTGAAATACCCATTCCTCTCATCAGCCAAAGACCCCTGCCCTCTTTTACCAAGGCCAGGCTTTGCTTAATACGTGGGGACTAACATGTTGAGAATGGGGTTTTCAGGTCTGGTATCAGCTCTAATATCTGAAGTAACTTTGTTTATAGAGCTGGAGTCTAATAGATAATTTTTAATTTCCCATGCTATAAGTCTAATATGCAACTATACTGTTTTCCTTTGTATTCTTTTTTAATTTCTGATTGCAAAATATCATTATATCAATCAGTGCTTGAAAAAAATGCAATACCTCTGTGTGGATTTCTCTTTATTGTTTGTATGTAAGTCTTGTTCTTTATTCCCAATTTTTAATTCTTCAAGGAAAATTTTTATTTAGTCTCCAAATAACTTAGGTTTGGGTGTAAAATTGATAGAATGGGTATACATACTTGAGGATTGAAACAATGGCTTAGTTAGTAAGATGCATTGGTTATCAAGCCTTATGACCAGAGCCCAGTCCTTGGAACTGAGGAATATGAGGAAGGAACGGATATGAGGAAGAGGGAAAAAACCAGATTACCCTAAGCTTTCCTTTGACCAAATACACCATAAATACTACAGTCTATTAAAAAAGATAGATAGATAGAGGATATCCTTAATACTAATGAGTTTTATAAAATAAACATATACAGTCATAGTTCAAAGGTTTAACCTTGGGAAACAATTAGAGATGGTTGATATTATTTTGGCAAGGAAGCCACTTCTTTACTGTAGAACCAGTATGTGAGAAGTGTATAGAATTAGAAAAACCTACCCTTGCTTTCTGCCAGAGGGCAGGCCTGAGCACAGAGCAGCTTGTTAGAGATCACAGATCCACACTCCCTGCTCAGCCATTGATTCTCAATCCTTGTTTCAATGGCATGCCACGCGAAACCCCGAGACAGAGTGCTCACAAGGAAAGATTTACTGAACTGCAAAAATCAAAATCCCAACCTAAGTCCTCAAATTCCACAGAGGAAAAAAAAAAGTTGGCCCTATTTCAGAGATCTTGAGCTACATAAGAAATGGTAATTCTTGAGGGAAAGGGAAGGAGGCAATAAGGCCATGGGACCAGGCTTATCATGTGTTTCCAGTTTTGTGGAGGAAACAGCACTCTTGCCAGGTATGGGATGTTAGAGTCATACATGGGGCATGGTGAGCATCTGATATGCTTCAGGCTCTGGTGATGCCTTTTGTTGAAGTGCACATGCTCTATTGTCCTTGATCTGCTGGTGTGACCAGTGCTTCTCAGTTTAAAGAGCCTCTGTTTTTCAGGATGAGCAAAGGAAGGCCACTGCCAGGAGCTAGGGTGCTAGAAATTTCCAAGGTTGCAAGGAACAGCAGTGATGACCTCATGAGCTTGGGCTCCTCCATTCTTTCACTACTTCCCTCTTTAAGGTCTACTTCCTCCAAGAAATAAGAAAGTGCTATTTAACTTTTTAGTTTTCAGATAATCTCTGCCTACCAGAAGAAGACGTAGAAGGATCATTAGAGGCAAATGGCATTGCCAAGATATGTGCATGATTTCACCTAGAATTTTGCCATCCGTTAGTCTAGAGTCTTCTTTCTGTGTCTTGTTTTTTGTGATCTTTTCAAGTCACTAAGAACAATGTTTCTTAAGTGCACTTTGAAAGTTTTCAAAGTACAGGGTCTCATTTTAACATCTTGCTATGCTTGTAAAATGCAGAATTTAGCATCAGAATGACTACATGAAAGAAATGTATGGAGCACAGACCAGAGTTCAGACATCTTGGGAAAATTCTCTGACATAACTATACAATGACAGATGCCAAAGAATAGTAGTATATCTATCTGTCTTTCTTGTTTGCATCCAACTTGCCTTTAAAATTATTGTTGTTCTCCACTCTAGTTCTCATTGGGGCTAAGTTAAATATAATAAGTAATAAGAACGAATCTCACTGAAAATAAAATTTCAAACATAAGGCAGGCTTCAATAAACATCGGACCTCAATTGTATAAATAAAACAAATACAAATACTACACACCAAATGTAAACAATACCTTGTTAAATAATATTTACCATTTATTTCTAATACAAGTGTTTCAAACATTGTAACATTCAAAGGAAGTCTGCTGAGATGTTTCAGGAAAATGTTGCTTTTGACTCCTTCTTAATAGGTTTTCAGCATTGCTAACTCCAGGCTTCTACAAGTGGATGGTGGTCTCTACATCTATGCCCTGCTCCTGAAAGGAGTTTTTCTTTTTAAATTCAAATTCATCAAGTAGAACATACTGCATTTTAAACAACGTATGTTAAATATTCCTAAACTTCCAGGATACTCTCCTTGTATGCAATGGAGCTATGACTTTCACATTGATTTTTTTTTTTTTCTTCTTCTTGTCCTTATAAGAGCCTGTAGGTAAGGCCAATCTATTCCAATTAAAGTTTAATAAAAAAAAAAAAAAAAAAAAAAGGAAAACATTCAGGGTAACAGGTTCCATCTGTGGTTGCGCATAAAATATCTACTTTTGGCAAGTAACTATATGCAAATTAAAAATTTGAGTGCCATAAGAGTTACATAACATATTTTATATATGCCTAAAATAGAGATTGTACCACCATTCACCCATCTTTCTATTTTTGCAATATTCAGGATCCCTATAATACAGTTACTGATAGAATGAATTGACTTTTTATTTGTATACTCATCATGGCTTTTATGAAAAATGTATAAAATATGATTAGTCGGTAAATATTAATCAAAGATAATAACACTGCTTTTGGTATCATTGTAACACTCCTATGACTAGGTTCTTTAGGTGATTATCATAGTGTTCCTTCAGGAACCAATCTTTAACATACACTTTCTGCTTTACATCTATATGTGTTTTGCTATAAGGAAAACTATCTATATTTATGACTCATGTGTTTACATTTAACAATGGATCTGAGAGGTCTCATGTGCAACTATGCAAAATTTTAACTCTTGTTATTTCAGGAAAGAAATAGTTTCATCTCTATCTGTGGGCCATATCTCTCATTAGGGGAGAAATCAAGTTAGTATTAGTTTTCTGAAGCAATTCTGGTTACAATACATCCAATATTTTAATGTCCCGGGGGGTTGTCCTTTTGGGATGGATGGTATATTTGATAATGATCTTGACACTAATGAACAAAATCAATAAGAATATTGTGACAAGAGGAACCTCCTCAGTTGAACAATTTACAGTTTAAGTGCTATTGGTGAGCAGATGACTCTCTGCTGTGTCTAATTCAGGAAGTCGGTGTTTGTGAATCAATACCTAAGGCTTCATTGCTTGCTAGCAAATGTCTCATCTCACTTCCTTGCTAGCTAGAAATTAAAGAAAGAAAGGGTGGTGAATAGCATAGTCACTCTGAGTATAAGGAGAAGTTACACAATTTCCAGTACAACTCTATTTTTTTTTTTTAAGAAGGATATATGATAAGTTTCCATTATCTTTTGAAGGGACAATATAAGGTTGTTCTTGTAATCACTTTGTAGAAAATTATAGGTACTCTTCACATTTCAGTAATGTCTGAAGTGTACACTTTAACTTGTAAACAGGTCAGGTTGATTCTCTCTCTCTTGAGGGATGTAATTAGGAATGATTGTCTCAAATGAAAAAAGTAATTTGGAGGTGTATTTGCACAGGAGCTATGTTGTATCTATGCCGACCTTCATTCCTCTCAGATATTCACAGAATTGAGCTGGGCTTTCTGTGTCTCTGAGGAATTAGAGCCATCTCACTACCAAGAAATATTTAGGAATGGGAAACATAAGCTCTGAGAAGCAGAGGGAATCATAGGTGTTTATCTTTGGGACCTGCTGCAGAATGATGAATCCCATTTAAATTTACTGGGAGATTTACTTGCTTGTGAGAACATGGAGAAGGGCTATTCCCATTCCCAGATACACCCCTGGGAACGATGGCCTGTGGAAGTGTAATACTGGTGGTCACAGAAAAAGAATGGATTCAAGAGTGAATGGACACATCTTTTACTCAGAGTTGAAATGAGCTAAATAGCTATTGAAATACATGCAGGAATCTTAAGTATGTGCACATTAGTAAATGAAAAATAATGTAGTTTGGTCATATACACTGCAATTCAGGGTAATAGCATTTCTGATCAAGCAAACTGTGGATACAGTGAAAAGAACCTCTGTTTCTGGGATGTAAGGAAAAACAGATGAACAGGTGAAACATAATGGGCTGAGGTCCTGGAACTATTTTTATATTGTTAGAGTGGATATGTTTTTCTGTACATCTGCTGAGAATGTATAACACAAAGACCTCGGAAGTAATAACGATATGTCAATGTTGATTCATGCTTGTAACAGAAGCAGGACTCAAGAATAAGAAAAATCTCCACTTAACTGTTCACTGAACCCCAAACTTACTTTAAGTAGTTTATTTTTGAAAGCAATGCAATGCTAGAGATATTATACAAGAAACATTGTATGAATTAATAGAGAGTGACTTGCGGAGTAGGCTTTCTAACACCGGGAGGTAGAAATCAGCCACAGATAGGCAGGAATAGAAGTTATGAGTGGGGAGATTGATATTCTCTAGGTCAGTAGTTGTATATCAAATATTCTGAGAGATACTTTCCAGGCTCACCCACAATTTATTTCTCATAGATTCTACAGTGATCAGCATGGGCTGTATATTCCATCTTCAATGTATCCAATTTCCTGTAGTCTAGGTAGATTTAATCTGAAGCCTATCATCTGTAGCTAAGAACCATTCGCATGGAAATGATATTCATTTGGGGCATAAATGGGAAGTACATGATGGCTTTCCTCTGTCAGCTGTGCACAGAGAGGCTGAGAGAGAAAAGTAAAACGACACAGAAAACAAATAAACCAACCAGCAGACATGTGAAGCAAAAGTCAATACATTTTAGCTGTCTCTCCCTCTCATTTTGATTATATACCTCTATTCTAAAACATCTCTGCCCTTTTTGTCTCTCTAAAGTGGATTAGGTTGGTCACAGCTCAATCCCAGGTTATTACTTCTGTTAGGAAATTACCAGTTCATGGTTTTACATTCCTAATTACTGAAAGAGTACAGTATTACCAATATATCAAGCCTGCAGAGTCATAGAATCACCCAATAATATTCAAAAGGAAAAACTTGATATGAAGCAAGATAGGAAATACATAATTATTGTGATTGTCCCTACTCCTGTTTACTTCTTCCTTATTATTGATAAGTCTCAATGTTAACACAAACTGCCATTTCATTTTAATATTTCATGATTATTCACAGAACAAAAAATGTGTCAAAATGTGAGTGAATTTCAAAAGCAAATATTTTATCTTATATAAAAAAGGGGGGAGCATAAGTAAAAGTGGGATGTGCAGGTTTATTTTTTTAGGAAAATGACCCCCTATGCTGTTTTGATGTATGCAACAATGTCCAAAGAAGCTTGTTAGGAAAGAATAGAAAAACAAACTGCCAGACTTACATATTGTACCTATTACATAAATGGATAGGATGGTGAGAGCCAAGTTTCACATCAGTGAGAGATAAATTTAAATATGAGGAAAGGCTAGAATGAGCCCAGTGGTGATGGATTAGGTTTGAAGATGTCAGTGAAATTTCATGCTTAGTTGAATGCAGATCCATTAAGTCAAAAACGTATAGCTAGTTATTAAGAAACATGTTAACCTAAGTATATTCCCTTGATGAGTCGGCTATGAGTAGTTAAAATACTTATACTAATAGTAGCAAGCACATCCTAGCAGAGGCTTTCAAATGTGTAATCCTATTCTCTACTGAAAGAACCAGAGAAACAATGGGATCTAGAAGTCGGGGCAGGGAAAGTATGGGAAAGGTATCTTGCATTGCTGGAAAGTAAGAAAGTGTTTAGAAAAGTTTACCATGTGTCTTAGTCAGGATTTCTATTGCTGCCATAAAACCCTATGACCAAGAAGCAAGTTGGAGAGGAAAAGGTTTGTTCAGCTTACACTTCCACATTGCTAGTCATCACCAAAGGAAGTCAGGACTAGAACTCACACAGGACAGGAAACTGGAGGCAGGAGCTGATGTAGAAGCCATAGAGGGGAGCTGCTTACTGGATTTCTTCCCTTGGCTTTCTTATAGAACCCAGGACCAGCTCAGGGATGATACCACACACAGTGAGCTGGGCCCTTCCCCCTTAATTGCTAATTGAGAAAATGCCTTACAGCTGGATCTCATGGAGGCATTTCCTCAAAGGAGAAGCTTCTTTCTCTCTGATAACTCCAGCTTCTGGCAAGTTCACACACAAAACCAGCCAGTACATCATGTTGATAAAGAATAGCAGTAGGTCATATAAGATATCTAAACATTTGTCCTACAGCCAAAGAGAATTTAATTTGATCAATAAAATAAATGAGATAGTCCTTGGCTATAGAATACAGTATGGAAGAAGTGATCATATTAATACATACTGATCTAAGTTATTCAAGTAATAAACCGGAGAGAAGATAAATCTCGTATGATAAGAATTTCAAAAGTCACATAGGTACTCTACTAAAAAACTGTGCATTATTCATCCCTTCCTATATTTGGGCTGAGTAGATTATTTCACTCCAAGTACAGTATGAGAAAGAGGCAAAGGTAGACAAAATCACCAGTGGTCAAAAGTCATGTAATAGGCACATGTGATAGGATGAAAATGTAAATTAGTCTCTGCCACCACTCTTCATGGAAGCATTAATTTTGTTTAAATGCCATTTTAGGCTTACAATGCAAAATTCATTATGTCAAAATAGTCAAGGTGGTCCAAAACAGAATCAAAATCTGAGAGACGGGAATGGCTTATTTGGAAAAACACTTGTTGCAGAAACATGAAGACCTGAGTTTGTTTGCCAGGGCCTATATTAACAAGCTGACAGAGCATTGTGTGTCTACAATCTCAATGCTGGGAAGACAGAGACAGGGACATTCTATCAGGTAGATTACCATCTACCTAATAGTCTACCTATCAAATATCTCCTAATCAACTAATCTATCAGCTTTGAAGTTAAAGTGAAAACCTCAAAAAATAAAGGGTGCTACTAGAGACATAGCACGTATGGTTACTGGGTTACTATGTCACATACATGGCAATAGATCTCATAGAAGAGAGAGAGACTATGCCTATGCATAGTGTTCTGACCTATGAACATCTGCATGATTAGTAGCCTAACATTACCTGACAAAAGCAAGCTGCTGCCAGGGGTCCCTGACAGGGAGCTAGTCTGAGACAACCACCAGGTCAGGATGGGCTCTCAAGGCAGGGAGGGGGCCAAAGACTAGAAGAACCCCTAGTGGTACCAGAGGCCCTGGGCAGGAGTGAGCCCCCAGAAAACAACTCATTATATGGCCACTCATGTAAGCATGGCATATAGCCAGCTAGGAGCCTCCAGAAACACAATCCACCATGAGACCACCAGATCAATGCCATGGGACATGGACTGACATAACCAGCAGTCCAGCAGGGGGGATCAGGCTGGCCTGAAATGAACCCTGCCCAGTTCTGTAATATACGAGTGGGACATAGCACTCCTGAGATGACCCCAGACACTCAGAGACCCCAGCTGAAAAGCAGTTTGATATCAATAGCTGGTTGGTGCCAACTGGGACCATGGTGGGTTGATGGCCTGTGCTGCAACCAGGGGTTACATCTGGGTACATGGCCAGCAACAGCAGGGCTCTGTAAGCACCAAAGGACAGGTAGACATTCTTTGTCTGGACTGTCATCCAGGGATATGTGGATGTCTGAGGGCTTTTTAAAACTGGACCCACCCTTCATGTGCACACTGTGGGAAAGATGGTCCTGGGGCATGAAAGTAGGAGAGCTGTCCAGAATCCTCCTCGCCTGCATTTAGGAGATCAGGCCCTGCACTCACCTAGGAGTAGAGCTCTACCAATGGAGGAATGTAGACTGAAGAGATTCGGAGAGGAGTATTAAACTAAGGGAAGAGGCATGGAGCTCAGATCTATCTGGGAATGGCCAAAGGAGTTTGAGTCAACCTCCTAGGTCAGCAGCATGCTTTGAAAGTCATTGGAAGCTTAAGGGCAGAAGGATAGAGACAGTGGGACAGGAAAATCAATAGGATTGACCTTTTGACATGTGAGTAGAATGTTCTGCCTCCATCTGTCTTATTTCCCACTGAATAATGCATAAGAGCATAAGATAATATTAATGCTGCAGAGTATAATCAGAATATCAGTCCACTCTCTTTCTGTAAATTACCCCAATGCAAATTCACAGCACCTCTTGAGCAAAATGTAAAGACTTTGGAGTTTTGTATTATATGCCTACTGCTTTCAGGAGGATTTGTTCTCTTTAATTATAAAATTGTCTTTATATCCAGAAATGGAATAAAAGAGGAGGGAATCTTGTCATTTAGTATGTACAGTGTTCCAGGATAATATTATGTCAATCCACCCAGGAGGTACCCTGATGAAGATGTTATTAGTTACCACATCATACACTGGGGCCATGAGGGTCCAAGATAATGGGTATCTTTTCTATATCACAGAAGCACAGAGTTGTACTCTCTCTCTCTCATTCTCACCATTCTGTCTAACCTACTGGCATGTTGATCTTCTAACAGCCCACCCTGCAGCACAGAAGCTTATGTTCATTGTACAGAATCCAACCCAAACTTGTTGGTAGTTGGCTCTCCTCAAGCTGCCTGCTTCTCTATCTCTTTTGCTACACGGCATACAGTTTTCCTTTCGTATCTGTCGAAACCCATGAACTACTTCAGTTACCACCGTGGTATTTATTCCCACTGTAGTTCTTTCCAGTACATTATGTATTTTTGTTCTCTGAAAATACAGCTCTTGAAAGATAGAAGAGTGGGGTCTCTCTATTAAAGAGCATGTCAAGCTATCAGCAAAACACATCTCAATGCTGGTTAATTCTAAACAGCATTCTGACAGTGCTCTCAGCTTGCAAAATAATGTGGCAAATCAGAATGTTCTATCTTCAGGAAACAAAAAGACATTATGTTGATGAAGAGAAGAGAAAACACTTTTTTGGAGGGGTTAAGCTCGGCCTACACTGAGATGAAGAATTGCAATGACCCAAAATGTTGACAGAATGCCTTTTTGTTTCAGATCATCAGATACCAGTTACTGGTATTCAGCTAAGAAACAAGCCGACTGAATTGGCCATCCACAGTCTATATATGGAGAGGAAAGAGAGTTGTGTTGCTTATTTTGACTGATAAGGCTGTGCTTTGGCTGAATAGCCAAGTAAGTTAAATTATGGTTTCCTTGCTTTGTTAGTAGATCATCTAACAACATCAACATAGGTGGTATTTTATAGACCACTCAGCAAAAAACTAAAGCCTTCAGCTACGAACTCCTTTGAGGATATCATTTAATCTCATGGTTTTAGGTATAATGATAGAAAAGTTTCCCAAATCTTCATCTTAAGTTACTGTTCTTTTCTGGGAATAGCACTAAATGTCTAACAAATTAAGTACATTTCATACCTTTCACCCCAAACCACTCCTTCTCTGGGCTAATTTGTACTTACAAAATTGCTGTCAGAGTTCTCTTAGGAACTAAAGCTTAGATCCTAAGCGGATGCTCTACCTTACCCCACATTCTTAGCACTCACTTTTAATTACTTTGTTAAATTATTAAACCTTTACTTCATGGTTCTAATTTTCCACATTTTGACCTCAGATACCCAGAATTTTAATGCATCTAAATAGAATTTAAGATTTTTAAAATCAATTTTTGTGAAATATCCAGGGGATTTATGAGAATTGCATTGAATATGTAGATTGTTTTTGTATGGTGCTCAGTATTGCATTATTAATCCTATTAACCCATGTGCATGGTAGATCTTTTCATCTTCTGGTATCTTCTTCAAATTCTTCAATTCTTTAAAGTTTTAATTATACAATCTATCACTTGCCTGGCTAGAGTTATATCAATATATACTTTTGAGGCTACTCTGAAAGGTACCATTTTCTTGATTTCTTACTCAGTATGATTGTCACTTGTGTATACAACTCTTGTAATACAAAAGTTTTATATATTAATTTTGTATCCTGCTACTTTATTCGAAGTAATTATTATCAAATATACTTTCTTGATGGGTCTTTTCCATATAAAATAATATTATCTACAAATAAAGATATTTTTACTTCTTCCTTTCCTATTTGTATTGTTTTGATTTGCTACAGTTGTCTTATTGTTGTGGCCAAGATATCAAATACTACATTTAATAGGAATAAGAAGGTGGACATACCTGTTGTATTCTAGTGAAAATGTGTTATGTTTCTTTCTATTAAAACTGATATTGCTATAAGTCTGTTGTAATTGCCTTTATTATGTTCAGATATGTTCCTTCTACCCCCTAGTCTTGCTAAAATATTAACTTGAGGAGGTATTGGATTTTGTCAAGGGTTTTTTTGTTTTTTTTGTTTTGTTTTTGTTTTTTACCTAATGACAAGATCATGTGTTATGCACCTTTCAGTCTCTTTATGTGTTAGATTATATTTACTGATTTATATATGTTGAACCATTCTCTTATCTCTGGCATGAAGTCAACTTGATCATAATGGATAATTTTTCAAATGTGTTTTTAGAGTATTTGAAAATTTTTCCATCTGTTTTCAAAAGGAATGTTGTTCTATAATTTTCTTTTCTGTTGAATCTTTGTTTGGCTTTGGTATCAAGGTCATATTTGCTTCATAAAAGACATAGATGTTCCTCTCATTTTCATTCCCTGGAATAATTTAGGGAGTATTCGTGTTGATTCTTTCTTCAAGATCTGATTCAAGACTGTATTGAATTTATCTGACCTTAGGCTTTTAATGGTTTGCAGATTTTTAATTACTGTTTCTATATCAATTGGTGTTATGGGACTGTTTAAAGTGTTTATTTCATCTGGATTTTAATAAGGTAGGTCATATTTATCAATAAATCCATTTATTTCTTTTATAAATAGATTTATTTTTTAGTTTTGTGGAATATACATTTTTTAAAAGTATATTCTTAATATTCTTTGAATTTCCACAATGTCTCTTTTAATGTCCCTCCTTTTAGTTTTAATTTTATTAATTTGGATCCTTCCTGGCTGGTTTTTTTTGGGGGGGGGGTGGCTAAAGGCTCATCTATTTTATTGAATTCCTTTCAACAAAACTCTTCATTTTATGATTCTCTTGTTTGTTTATATTTCATTTATTTAGCTGAATTTAATTATGTCTTTCATTGTCTGCTTTTGGATATTATTTCTTCTTGTTTATATAAAGCTTTCAAGTGCAGTGTTATCAATAAGGAATCTGCTAGTTTTTTAATATAGGTATGAAGGGTTATGACCTTGCCTCTTATTATTGCCTTGAGTACCATAGTATTGGTTATGCTATGCTTTCATGTTCATTTTATTCTAAAAAGATGAAAATTTACTTTTTGTTTTTTGTTCAGCTTCTCTGAGTTTGTATGTTTCATGCCAATTCTGTTCATGTTGATATCTAGCTTTAATCTGAGGTAATAAGAGAACATGCGAGACCATTCAATTTTCCTAATTCTGCAGTGACTTTCTTTGTCTTTCTATTTCTGATGTCTTTTCATACATTAGTGAGGCTTCTCTCTGAGATTTTTTAATGACTTTCTGAATTTTTTATTTCCAATTTTACTTCAGATTGGGGTTTTTAGTGGTTCTATTTCTTTGTTAAATTCTACTTTCATGTCTGAATTATTTTATTATTTTATTATTTCACAGTTTTCATATAATTATTCATATCCTCTTTGAAGTTCTGGAACATACTTATAATTCCTATTTTTTAAGTCCTTATCTTTTGCTTCAGCTAAATTGCCTGTTTTTAGAGCCTATTCCAATAGAGTTGCTGGCTTCTGAAATAAACATATTGTCTTGATTGTTCATGTTTATGCTTTCATGTTGATATCTAGGCATCTGGAATGACGATCCTTTGTTGTGTTTCTTTGTAAAAATACCTCATTTCACCTTGCTCGAGTTTTGTATTTCTTATTTCATTGTTGCTGCCCAATTAGGATACTAGCCAAATATGATGTGGGGTCTCTAAGAAATAAAGATGGTTCAGGAGTGCCTTAAAGGAGCTGAATGGAATAGCTAGGAGGACACTAGTCCTACACCAAGAGGCATAGACCCAAGAGGAGCTCATTTCCAATCTTATAATCTAAAAACATTCTAGGAGAGTAGTATATCTTTATCAGTCCTAATAGATGGTCAATATATGTCTGTGGAGAAAAATGAATATAACATGATATTTGTTTGTTCTTTGTAGAAAAAAGAGAACATAAGAGAAATATTCTAGGAATTATGTTTTTTTCCCATAGTTCTATCTTTCTTCCAAATCTGTTCACATTTTCTTTTATTTTTGAGATTATAATTGTATCATTCTCCTTCTCCTTTCCTCCCCTCTAAACCCTCCACACACACTCCTTAAACTTATTCATAAATGTAAATAATCACCAAACTTGAATAGTCATAAGAAATATAAAGTTAGTTATTTATCCCAATGTTTAACTGTTTTGTTATGATGAAGAAATGATTTAATGGAAGATGTAAGCAAGGAGAAAATGATAGGATTCAGAAGAATAACCTCATGTTTTGCAGTCAGAAATGTTTCTAATTGAAAAGAATTAAACATCTAAACAATCCTAGTTGAAATACTACTTTTAATTGCTATGCATACAATGGGGTCTGATGGTCATGAAGTCTGAACTATGGCATCTTAAAGTAGCAGCATGGTGAGGGTTAATTTTTACAGAATCACATGTTCTAGACTTACTTAGGAGGCAAACCTCTGGGCATTCTGAGTGGAGTTCTCGAATAAATTAATTAGTGTGTGAAAACTCATCCTAGCTATGAACAACACTTTTGCATAAGTCAGGAAACTGAGTTGAATAAAAAGATATATACTAGAAAAGCACCCCTGTTGTTGATTCTGATTCTGGTGTGTACAAGTTAACCAGCTACCTTAGGTGGCTATTGCCATGATTTCCTCACCATGATGAGCATATGTGCCCATGAACTCTAAGCCAAAACCAGTTCTCCATCTCCAAGTTGTGTTTTCCCTCCATCTCCAAGTTTCCAAGTTGTGTTTTCCCTCCATCTCCAAGTTGTGTTTTCCAGGTATCTTGCTAAGCTAAAGAGAAGAATAACACACACAGAGAGAGAGAGAGAGAGAGAGAGAGAGAGAGAGAGAGAGAGAGGGCAATCATACTTTGGATGCTCTTGACATTCCTCATGTTCTTCATGCTGTGGACCGGCCCCCCAGCTATTAATCTGCCTAAAGAGCAGAAGGCAGAATAAGACAGCTGTTGGTTCATCACAAAAGCAAAGCATGCATACCAAGAACTATATCCAGTTTGCTTCCTTTGACATTTTATTGGCTAGTGCTATGTTTTCTGGGGAGCTCTTCAGAGGTTGATGATGTGTGGTAAGGGCTACCAGCATTGAAATACCCAAGGTATGTCTACTTCAACTTTACAGAACGAAATTTATAGCATTGAGTGTTACTGGGAATTTTAAATTATATTTTATATTATTTCCTAAAAGACAGAATTAGGGTAAAATTTGATAGTGTATGTTTTTGTAAGGACTCTAAAAGCAATTCAACCATTAAGCATCCTCAATGGAATGTCATTGTTACTGTATTCTACATTGGTTAGCTCTATTCAGAAATCACTCTTTCCTAAGATGTTCTTATGGCTGAGTCCTCTCCAATATATAGTCCTGATTTCAAGTGTTACCTCCTTACACTAATTCTTCAGGGACATTAACTTATGTGTCAAACTGCCAAATGTACCAAGTCCTGTTAATAATTTGTTTATATATTCACTTTACATATTTCTAAAAATAGTAAGGACTATAAAGGAGTGGGGGGTTTTGCCTACCATCCTATCCTTTACATCTTGTAAAGCCAATATTGCCAATAGTGTAAGTGCTCAATAAATATTGATACAATGCTCACACATATGAGTATATCAGCAATACCTATAATTTATTCAGCTTGAAGAATATTCATATAAACTTAGTAACAATAAGCTATAAAATCTACATCTCATTATATTACATACTGTAAGTTGCCAGCATCCAACATCAAACCAGTGTTGCATATCCAATATTCAAATCAGTTTCTAGAGAGACTTGATTAACATAGAATTTTATTCCTTGCACTGGACCCTACATCATAAATGAACATGATGTCATGTTTAAAATCAAATTAAAATGCTAGATGGAATATTGTCCATCATTTGGTCCAGTGGCTCCAGTAATGTTGACTTACTTTGGCAGTAATGGCTGTGATACAGTGGTGCAGAATCATCAGAGATGGTTTTGCATCAATGGAAATATCTGAACAAGTAGTATTCCAGTGTACCTGAAGTGTCTGCGACTGGATTATAAATGTGAACATCAGTGTGTTAATCCTTAAGCAGTAGCAGAAGGAAGAGAAACAGAATCGAAGTGAAATGGTTCAGCAGGTAAAGATATATGCAGCCCAGCCTGAGGACGTGTTTCTGTTTTCTGGGACCCACATAATTCAAATAACGAAGCTAGTGTCACAAATTGTCTTCTGACCCACACACACACACACACACACTAAATACATGTAATCTAATTTTTAGAATAACAAATAAAGTGTTCCTTGAGACATATAAAACCTCTAGTTATTTTTGTGACATCTTCTGGCTTCAAGTTAGCGACTCATAAGGGTGGAGATAAATTAAATGCCTTAATCCTTGATTTTTTGTCATTATCTTAAGAAAGGTCCCTGAAAGTTAAAATATATAGATAATCTAGTAAAACATTAAACGAGGGTTGTTTCACAGAACAGTGGTGGCAGATCATGAAGTGCCTTATATACACTGGTAAGCATGCTGGAACTGTTTTAAGGAAATGTATACAAAGGGAATGAATGCTTTGTAAGAATAGTGTTACAGTATTGGACTTATATAGTGTAAAACATCTCCCCAGATGAGGAGAACAAATTTCAGGGATCAACTGCAGAAGTGGAGATGCTAGAACTGAATTTAGATAAAACAAAACAAAAAAAAAACAAAAACAAAAGCAAGCAAACAAATAAACGAACAACAACAAGCTATCACATGGCTTGAAAGAGGATGACAGTGGTGAAGATCAGAGTTACAAGACTGTACCTTTGGTAGCATTGCACCAAAATATGTTTCATCTTCTTCTCCTTTATTACTTGTAGTTTTAAAGACCAACTGTAGTATACACTGACAACATCCTAAAGTAAGAGGGGACAGGTCAGAACAACCCAGACCTTGCTTAGTCCTTAAAGTAAAAGCTACTGTGTGCCATCAATTTTGGCATTTGTGAGCAGTACATACACACAATGAGACTCTAATTAGTAAACCAAGAGAAGGTTTTCTCCTGTTATCCTCTATTAGCAAAAGGACTCCCAATAGGCCACATGCATGAGCTAACAGAAAGAGCTTGATGCAATACTGATGAACAAAACAGAGAGCTAGTTTAAACTAGGGAAATATGATGAGCTCTGCATTTTCAAAAAAACCTGGTGGACACAGCCTTCAGGTTCTAAGCATTTAAATGTACATAATGGTCTTGCATGTCAACATTGGTTTTGATTGAAAAAGAAAAAAATATAGCAACATTTACTTATTTATTTACTTATTTATTTATCTATTTTTGGAAAAACTAATTTAATCTTGTCCATAGTTAGGTTAAAAAAAAAGACACTATGGAAGTAAATGAAATGTCATGTGCAGATAACTGGGTCATAAAGTGATTGTATGGGTACAATCTTTTTTTTTTCATACTTTATTTACATTTCAAATGTTTCCGCCTTTCCAGATCTCCCCTTTGGAACCTTCCTATTCCCTCTCCCTCCCCCTGCCACTATGGGGGTATTCCCCCAATCACCCATCCACCTACTCTCAGCTTCCCTCCTTGGCATTCTCCTATACTGGGGGATCTAACACCCTCAGGCCCAACGGCCTCTGCTCTCCCTGATGGCTAACAAGACCCTCTGCCGCATATGTGGCCAGCACCATGGTCCCTCCATGTGTATTCTTTGGTTGGTGAACCAGTCTCTGGGAGCATTGAGGGGTCAGGCCAGTTGCCACTGTTGCTCCCTCCCTGGGGCTGCAAACTCCCTCAACTCCTTCAGTCCCTTCTCCAACTCTTCCATCTGGGACCTCACACTCAGCCCTATGGTTGCTGTGAAGTGACTCTTGGGTATTCCAAATTTTTGGGCTAATAACCACTTATCAGTGAATACATACCATGTTCATTCTTTTGTGACTGTGTTACCTCGCTCAGGATGATATTTTCAAGTTCCATCCATTTGCCTGTGAATTTCATGAAGTCATTGTTTTTAATAGCTCAGTAGTATTCCATTGTGTAAATGTACCACAGAAAACCAGATACACTGAATCTAATAGAACAGAAAGTGGGGGAAAGTCTCAAACACATGGGCACAGGGAGAAAGTTTCTGAACAGAACACCAATGGCTTGTGCTTTAAGATCAAGAATCGACAGATGGGACCTCATGAAATTACAAAGCTTCTGTAAGGCAAAGGACACTATAAATAGGACAAAATGGCAACCTACAGATTGGGAAAAGATCTTTACCAATCCTACATCTGATAGAGGGCTAATATCCAATGTATAAAAAGAACTCAAGAAGCTAGACTCCAGAGATCCAAATAACCCTATCAAAAAATGGGGAACAGAGCTAAACAGAGAATTCTCAACAGAGGAAACTTGAATGGCTGAGAAGCACCTGAAGAAATGTTCAACATCCTTAGTCATCAGAGAAATGCAAATCAAAACAGCCCTGAGATATCACCTCACACCAGTCAAAATGGCTAAGATCAAATCTCAAGTGATAGCAGATATTGGGGAGGATGTGGAGAAAGAGGAACACTCCTCCATTGCTGGTGGGATGCAAGCTGATACAACCTCTCTGGAAATCAGTTTGGCAGACCTTCAGAAAAATGAACATAATACTACCTGAGGACCCAGCTATTCCACTCCTGGGCATATACCCAGAAGATGCTCCAACATGTAATAAAGACACATGTTCCACTATGTTCATAGCAGCCATATTTATAATAGCCAGAAACTGGAAACAACCCAGATGTCCCTCAACAGAGGAATGGATACAGAAAATGTGGTACATTTACACAATGGATACAATCTTACTAAATAATTTGCTACTAAAGAAAGAAATAGTACAATGCAAACTTGCAGATGGTCCAGAGATTTTTACATCTCTAAGTGTTAATTAATTGATTTCTGATGGTTTACCCTTTCCTAATTAATCACTGACCTGAGGTTTGACTACTCATGTGGACTATTTTCTATTTAATCGTGTACTTCAACTTGTATTCAGCATGGCATGCTCTGGTTACTACCAGGCTTATTCTTTTCTTGAACTACTGACCATACTGGATAAATCTTGAAGAAACAGAAGAGGACAATGTCCAACACACTACCAACTCTTTAGTGTTTAGTAAAAAGCACTTTAAATGTGGTAAGGGAAGGTGCTCAGCTAGTCACTATGTATCATAGTGGCTGAAGTTTAAATCAAATCCACTCAGAGTCCTTTAAAAGGATTCCTGGACCATTCATGGCTTCTTTTATTTATATACTTGTCTCTTTGAGTAGAAAACCCCACTCCAGCTTATGATTTCTCCCCATTGAGAACTATCCTGCCCCATCGGATTCCTACTCTCCAACATCTTTCTCATCCTTCTGGAATCCTATCTAGAATAAGCCATTGTTAAAACTCTATCAAAGCTCCATAGCTATCAACAGAGATAGTAAATAGTTATCTTGGGGAAGAATAAATTCTGTTGCCCTAGTTTTGCTAATAGTAAAATAATGTGACATTAAGTATCTTCAAATTAGTTAGCTAATAACAAATGGCCAACTCTGAAATCATATAAATATAAGCAACATCATATGGACTGAGAAGACTGTAGTTATACAATTAGGAATAAATATATACAGAAATATAGATAGATATAAATGGTATAGATGTAGACATAGATTATATATGTAGATGTATCTATATTCCTATGTATCTTTAAATCTACAGCTAGATAGATATATAGATACATAAATAGGTAGATAGACATGTGTATATGTGTTCCATGGGAAGGATTGCAAAAGGCAAAGGATGTAATTATATTTTAATATAATTTTAATTTTAAAAAATAAATAAAAATTTAAAAGGTGTTAAGTTAAAAAGGGGTTGGCAAACATATCCATAGGTGACTATATTCTTTTGTAAGTATAACAGATTATTTACTTGTGTAACCATTATTACATGGGGTTTCTTGCGTTAGCTGTGGGACTCAGATAAACAAAATGTATAGTGATACTACTGGAGTAATGACGATTATTATTTTGTAACATAAACCTAAATTGTAAAGTAGGAGTTCAGTTATTTTAGTATTTGAATAAAAATAAAATAGTCCATTAGAGCATTAAAATATTGCCTGTCAGTTTTGAGGATGTACAACACATTCTATATCTCTCATATTTATGATTGAGTATATTTATTGAGTGTTAATTTATGCTAACATCATCAGAAATATGTGAGTAGGACGTATGCTGTAACATTACTATGGCTATAGTGTCTCTATGTTACAGGTATAGGAATATGTATTTTTCTACTCTACTGAAATGTTTGGAACCACTGTTGTGTGTGTCTTCCCTTATTCATGAACACACCATTATGAAGTGCATAGACTAACTGAGGTTCTAGTTTGAAGTGATGAGCAGGGTTATCTACAAAGAGCCACATAAAAGAAATAAGGTGAAACTTTGTGTGGAAAAGATAACAATGTAGGTATATGGGAAAACCAAAGCACTCTGGGAAGAAAGATCTCAAGATCAATGAAAATGGAGAACCAATCTGCATAGATCTGAAGCCTTGAAAATGGCATAAAATAAAATTGGATTTCTAGGAGCAGTATGGGCACAAAGTCCTCAATAGAATTCCCTTAGTTTTCACATGAATGAACTCTCCATAATTAACATTTCAGACTTAGAATAATTAGCACTTCAGGAAATCCTGGACAACTTCACCTTTTCCTCCATAAGATGCTTCCCTGTAGAATCCTGTCCAATCCAAATTCAATCCTCGGACAAAATTAAGTGCTCAAAATTGCTTGTGTTAACTACAATGTCAACAAGGATGGCTATAAGGAATATTGGCACCAAAACCTGGAGGTGAGCTGACAATACTAGGTTAGCTATAGCAGTGAAAATGTATGCCATGGCATGCTCAGAACAAACATTTTCAATTGATAAAACTAATTATCATTAGCACTCAAAAGATTTGAATTTAGATATACCTAGTTATAGAGACTCCATGAAATAAGAGGGTTTACGCTTGTCACCTACAGCAGAACTATGTATAAAGTTGGACAGCTTACAAATTATTAAGCAAATTATTATGTGATTAAGCTACATCTGCAAGTATATTTTCCTCTTTGAACTACAAATCAAATGCATGGTGAGCCTTAATTCCTAACCTTAAGATTAAGGTAATCTTACCTATATAGATAAACCTTGTCTGTCTAGCACAGGAGTTTGTGGCATATTGATTTTAAGCAGAATATATTCTGTTGATAGAAGAGTATATTTCAATTTTTGTGAGTCATACTTCAGCTAAATGATACCAAAAATCAGAGACTCCCTCCATCTTTTGGATTTCTAGGTCAAGCATATAACATTTGTAAATAATATGTTGAAATTTTGAAAAAAAAAAAAAAGTAATAGTGTCTCATATCTTTGTAAGGCATTGCTGAATTGTTGGGAGCCGCCTGAGTCGCACCCACATCCGCCATTACAAGATGGCGCCTACATTCGGCCGAGGACAAGTTGTAAACAGGCTAGTGCGCATGCACCTGGTAATTTTCCACCTCAGAGTCTCAGCCTCTCTCGTGGCGGCATCTGGCCTGGTGTGCGGGAGCCAATGGGGAAGCTCCATGTCCCAGGCAAGCGCTGTGACCCATATAAAGGGCGGGTGTTCTATTGTTCAGGGTCTCCATTCGTGGCAAGCTTATGCTCTCCCTCTCAAGATGCATTAAAGCTTTACTGCAGAAGGATCCTATGTGTGCCGCGTCGTTCTTGCTGGCGAGACCGTAGCGCGGGACACTGAATACTGACTAGTATTTGCTAAAATAGCTTTCCCAATGGCCTGGTTTAGTATTTTAGGATTTTATCTTTTGTGTGAGCAGTTGGGAGAGAATTGAATTTCAGTCAATGAAAAATTAAACCATAAAATATCCCATTGAGTTTACAGATTAGTCATTGGAGAAAAACTCAACATTTTACAAAGGGATACATATATTGTACCATGTTCAAAACATAGGAAAAATGGTATCTATCCATGTCAAATTAGAATGTCATTAGCAAGCACAAAATAGCAAAGACAAGAAATACTTCTCCAACTCTGAGTTGAGAAGTCAAGAATACATTCTATATTTGGAAAATGCCACATGGGGTTGATTATGCTAAATTTCTGTCTAGATAGTAATTAGTAAGAATTGCCATTCATTATTCCCCTGGCTATGTTAAGAAGATCTTGATGGAAAGAGAGTTTTAATGTCAATGGCTCTTAAGGCCAGCATGCATTGATCAAACACTGAGAGGATCATTATAACACAGATGGCTGGACCTTGTCCCCAGAGTCTTGATTTGGTAGACACGTAGTGGACATCGGCAATTTCAACTTTTTAGTTCATAGGTAATATTCATGTTTTAGTCTCAGAAAACACATTCTGGAAACCAGGCCCCTTTATTTATGATGGTCTTAGTATTTTTGAACACTTTAATGATAAAGATGTGATGTTGACAAACATTTCATTGGAAAATGAAGTAAATTATGGAACAGAATTTTTTTTTTACATTCTAAAGTATTACATTCTAAATTTTCTACTCAATAAGGCAGTATTCTTAGTAACCAGCATAGTATAGACACAAACTGTTTAAAAGCTGAAGCATATATTGTCCTCTTTTAGCTTTTCAAAGACTACTTTGATGGAATGTATAACTGTTTATATACTTCTGCATTTTCAAAATAGTTAAAGATGCAAATAACTCACAAAGCATACCAAAATTTCCCTCTGTCTTTCCAAAAACTGAACACCAAACTAAGATATTTTAAAAATTTTTCTTACAGGCTAGAGGCAACAAGAATCACTAGACCCAGACTATAGAGCTTAGGGAAGTTTAGTTAACCAAAAGCTCAGGGAGTATGACGAGTTTTCTTTATACTTATAATTTGAGATTAATTAACATTCACTAAAAAACAAAGCTTAAGATTTTCTTATTTTGTGGAATACAGGCTTTTGAAGTAAGACCCAATGATTCTTTGAATTTCCTCTGTATCTCTTGTTATTTCTCCCTTTTCATTTATGATTTTGTTTATTTGGATACTGTCTCTCTGTCTTTGGGTTAGTTTGGCTAAGGGTTTTTCTATCTTGTTGATTTTCTCAAAGAATCAGCTCTTGTTTTCACTGATTCTGTGCATTGTTTTCTTTGTTTCTAACTAATTGATTTCAGACCTGAATTTGATTATTTCCTGCCTTTGGTGTTCCTCCTCCTCCTCCTCCTCCTCCTCCTCCTCCTCCTCCTCCTCCTC
>JADRCH010000033.1:14182581-14192794 GCA_019843965.1 Rhynchomys soricoides | reverse complement strand
CTTTTTTGTTTGTTTGTTTGTTTGTTTGTTTTTGTTTTGGTTTGTTTTGTTTTTGTACTAATACCTACAGATATATCTACAGCCTTCTTCCCTGAGGTGAAGGTTCTAAAGTTTTTTATTTGTTTTGTCCTGTATGGCTATGGCTTGCCCTCCAGTCCTGACTGTTGGAAGCTATACTGGGATCTCTGTTAAAATCTTCCAGTGGGACGTTTTCCAACCTCACTTCTTCTTCCTTTTCTACAGTAGCACACCATCCTTTATTATTGATGTCAGATGATGACAGGTCTCCACTTTAACACAGATATAGATGTCAAGTTTAAGGATAAATATGATCTCTAATATAAGAACCTCCAATGGCCCTTCAGAATCCATTGAGATACAAGTATAGAAAACTTCCTAGGTTGTTACTGAAACAAGCAAACAAAAGAACTAGACAGTCACAATGGGGGCTTAAAAAGGAAAAGCAAGAATGTGTTAAGGGCCTCATCCTTCAGCATGTTCTGACTTCTTTAATGTATGGCCTTTGGTACAGACTACATGCTT
This sequence comes from Rhynchomys soricoides, assembly GCA_019843965.1. NCBI lineage: Eukaryota > Metazoa > Chordata > Mammalia > Rodentia > Muridae > Rhynchomys > Rhynchomys soricoides. Next base: position 14,192,251 of record JADRCH010000033.1, on the reverse strand, counting down.
GTCTTCCCAGAATTCACTTGGTGAAATCCTAAATGCCCATGGATTTACAAACCTGAGATTTCAAGATGTAGTTGGGTTTTAAAATTAGAAACATCATGATGGGACTTGTGTCTCTCTAAGAGACTGTGGAAGTACTGAAGAGTTGGCTCAGTGAGGTTCAGAATCAGAAATGAATGAGTACATGTTGATCTTCCAAAGGATCTGAGCTCAGTTCCCAGCACTTGCATTTACAGCTTAGATTTATCAATAACTATAGCTCCAAGAGATCTGGTGCCCCTTTCTGATCTTAAGAGGTGTCTACATTTGTTTGTATATTGAAGGGACAAGTACTGGCTATAGACATCACAAGATCAGCACTCAGCCAAAAAGACTTTTTCCCCCCTCAGAGAGACAAAAGGCAGGGAATAAGTGGCAGAGAAAGGGGAAAGGAACAAAGGACAAGGGGAAGAAAATATTGTCCAGGGGGACAAAGAACTGCCATTGAATAGAGAGAAAACAGGCATGGCCCATAGGCAATTGTCAGTTTATAAATTGAAAGGAGAAAACCTTCTGTTAGGATGAGGTGTTTAATTTTGATTGTGCATTTTAGTTAGGGAAGGAAAGGGGGTCTTTCTATTGCAGGACTTCAATGCTTTGATAGTTGGACCTTAATAGTCAGCCTCAGGAGGACAGAGTGGCCAAATAAGGAAATAGATGTTGGTGGCTTGCTTTAGGAATGTAATATAATTGTTTTTTTTGTTTTTTGTTTTTTGTTTTTTTACCAAGACAGGAAGTTGGAGAGAAAGGAAGGCCTGCTAAAGTCATGTTTACTATTCCTGGACCAGCTAGTGTCCCTTCATACATACTGCAATTTGAGACACATGTACATACACAGTAGTGTTTATGTAGTTGAGAATTTAATATTATATTTCTAAACACACACACATAATGAAAGAAGAGGCCACAAAGTTGAAGATGAGCAAGGAGGGGTTTACTGGAGGAATTAAGAAAGGAAAGAGAAGGGGAAATGTTGAAATTATATTATAATCTCAAAAAATATGCAAGTTTTAAAAAGAAAATGAGCTAAATCTTTAAAAAGAGAGGAATAAAATAGAATGAAGGTATTGATCTTGTCTTCCCCTTCTTCATCATGTTTCAATATAAAAGAAGATAGCCATCTTCTCAACAGGAATATGGTACTTCCTAGACTTTAAATCTCCAGGTACTTTGATGTTGAGCTTCCCAGCCATTAGATTTAGAGCTATTAATCCTTGCTATTTAGAACATTCCACTCCTTTTAGTTTTCTAGAGCATTCTTAAATTTGTTATGAAGATGAAAGCAATGGCTAGTTAATAATAATTCTTACCTTGGAATTGGCAGAGCTTAGGAGTGTTCAAGAAGCTAAGCACATTAGCTATGCTGGAAGTGAACTGATTCAAAAGTAAATGCTTATTTTTGCAGAGAATAGTTACTGAAAAAATCTAAATGTTTTAGTTATATATTGCCTTTTAGAGATGACTGTGTCTAAGTGGAAGCATTGAGTTGAAGATCATCTGTGATGAGACACACGCTGAGTGTAAATAAAGTGATCTTCACATATCTTGAAATGATTGTTTTCAATATGATAAGTCATGAGCCATGCCTGTTGAAGTCACATAGAACCTATGAAAACTGGGAATTTGGGTGTGTGTCATTAATAAAATGAACAGACTAAAGAAGAAACATGACAGAGAAAGTTGACAATAGTGAGTCTCAATGATACAACATGGAATGTGTACAAACATTAAATTTAAGGAATAAAAGTTTCTTTTGGCTCACAGCTCAACAGTACCATCTCTCTCTGTGAGAGATGAGTAGCAAGTGGGGCTTGGGGCAGCTGTTCACAGTAGATCCATATCAGGAAACAGCTGAATGGAATGCTCAGCACACTTTCTCCTTTGTATGCTCTCCAGGATGTCAGCTCACATAGTTTGTAGTCTCCCACACATAGAATGGGTCTTCTCGCCTCAGTTAACTCAATCTAGAAACTCTCACAGACTTGCACAGAAGTTTGTCACTATGGTGATTCTGAGTCCCATCAAATGGATCACAGCATCTCTGTTTATTAAGCATGATCTCAATCACCAGTGATTTTTCATCTTCACTGTATTTGAATCTCTTTGTTTTGTTCCTCTCATCTTAATTTACATCATAGCAAGCAATTGTTTAAACCTCAAAATTCAGAAGATTGCAAATTTGTCAAGAGAGGCTGCACTGTGCATAACGTATCATTGCTCATAGTAATGCAAGCATTGGCACTTCAGTGACTATCACCTTTATCTAACTGGATCAGATTTAGCCTAAAAGCATGTACTTTCCCAGTCTGCACTGCAGATTCTTTCTTACAAATGAACATGCACCATTTGCTCATGTTCCTTTATGCCTTTACTCATCAACATCTGCACAACACATTCATCAGCCATAAAGTTTGACCGAATCTTACAAAGGCAAAGCAGGTTCAACACAGCAAATGGATGTATTTTGATGCAGATAATAACTTTTACTGAACGTCATTGACTGCAGTGACCAACATTAAGACTGGGTTGGCAGTATCTAGCACAATTTCTAGCCTGTCAAATAGGCAAATGGGAGCGGCCAAAATAAAATGTAGGCAAGAAATTCATTTCTAACTAGAAGAAGAAGAATATTTGATTCAAACAGGAATACACAGAGCTTGAACAAACTCGTGTTTAGTATGACTAAGTGAGAAATTACAGTAAGAAATAAAGTCCAGAATTGACTTATTTAAGAAAGAAAAACTTCTGTGTGAACAAATGTTAGGGAAGCAATGCTTAAACTTTTCATGGAGTAAAAGTTAGATGATTCAGCAGCATAAAGCAATTATTTTCAAAGCTAAAATCATGCTAGAATATATTAATAGAAGCTGGTCTGGTTTATCATAATAATCTTGCTTCCATATTTGGTGATAATCAAGCCTTTGCTGAAGTATTTATGAAAGTTGTAGAGAATTTGGATTTCATTCAAGGAAGAGCAACAGAAAGAAAATGAGACTATAGAAAGATGAAAGGGACTCTGGGACTCTGTGGGGGTCAAGGGGCACCAAAGAGGACCATGGATTAAAAGTTGTCATCAAGCCCAGCCCAATACTTGGCACAAGACTCAATAAAACATCACTTGATTAATTAAAGTACTTAAATTAATGCTTAAAGGCCAGAGACTAATAGTCATACATTATTAGTACACTGGCCAAAACTGCATGAATTAAATTAAAGTTCTAGAAATACATTAGGGTTATTTAAGAGTCTCCTGGCTCTCACAAATGATAAAATACTGTAACAAACTTCAGTGATAAAACTTCAGTGAAGTGTTTTGCATTTATTTTTATTTGAGACATTTAGAAAAGATGTTGCTTTGAGCTGCATTAAGTCTAGCCTACCCATGGATATTTGAGTTGATCACCCTTCTTGATTTCTTAACCAGATTTTCAATGTTTATTGGTTGAGACCTTAGCTACAGTTTTGTTTAAACTAGTGCACATCATAATCATTTTTATATTTCTAATATTTGCCTCCACATTAAAAGAAGTGTTTCCACTTAAGATGTTTCATGGGATTTTTGCCTGATGGAGTTTTGAACTAAGCTACCAAAAAAGAATTAGACATGGAGAAGTTGATTCCATTTCTTGAACAAACAGTAGTACTAACAGTTTCCTACCACCTTTTTAACCTAAATTCCAAGGATGGAGATTTTAAATGTTGAATATCATATACCTCTTTCATTCTTTATCCTCGCACAATTAAAAAAAAATTGCTATTGGCATTTTTTTTCACAGATGCACACCATTGCTCCTTGCTATAACTCACAAGAAGTAAGAGAAAGAGTGGGAATTCAGGAACATTTCTTCATACTCACAGATTTTAAATTATTATTCTATTGCATTTATCTAGCCATCTGTTTTTCTTCCAAAGGTATTGATTCACATGTCTATTGAAAGCCATATTTTTCCATGATGCTGGGGCCTGGTCGAGTTTCATGAAGAGCAAATATGATTTGCTTACAAGGAGCCTGTTGGGAATTTCTCTTGGGAAAAGATTATGGGGATATATAAAAGAAATCGAATTCAGCACTAAGAGGAGCTGAATTATAAGTCAGTAGCAGAAGAGAAAATCTCATCAACCTATGTCTGAATGTGAATATCTAAGGTGCACAGGGCTTCTTCAGAATTGTGCCAGTCTGGGGCAACATTACCTGATACACAGGAGAAGTGATTAACTTGAGACAGATACCTCATATGTGGAAGAGGTTCAACGGTGGGCCAAAGCTCAAATGCAGTTATGTGCATCAATGTGTGAATACCTACCCTCATACTTACTTAATGTTAAGGAAATAGGAGAAAGTATTACAATTTACCATTTAACAATAGTAGATGATGATATGCATAAGGAGAAAACAGAGAAAGAGAGAGAGAGAGAGAGAGACAGAGACAGAGACAGAGACAGAGACAGAGATCCAAGTATAATGGCTGAGTGTGGAACAATTTAAGCAAAGCCTCACTGAGCAGGAGACTTCTGAACATCTCAAATAGATGAAAAGATGATCCAGGTAATTTTAATGTGAAGAAAATTGATTCTCACACAAAAAACGTGCACTCATGGAATTTCTAAGGCATTGCAGAGAATCAGGCTAGGGAGCTGGGCAGTGTGGCTAGATCATAGACTGCAAAGGACAAAGTGATAAGACACAGAAGCCAAAGATATACTAGCAGATAGGAAAACAGATGCTTCATGGGATCCATAACACATTAAGCAGTTTGACATTTATTCTGAATGAATTAGAAAAGTATTTGAGACTTCTGACAAGAGGCGTGAATTAACTGGCAAATGTCCCAGGCTCCTCTTCTGTGTTAAGAACAGACTCTAAGGAGACAAAAGCAAAAAATAGGATAAGAGTTAAATTACAAGAGTAGTCCGGGCAATAACTGGTATCATTCAGGTGGAGTGGTTACACTCTGGGTACACTGGAAAGCACAATCAATGGAACTTGATGGCAAGCCATGTCAATTTACTTTTAAGTAATTTACTATTACAGTGTAAGCAGAGCATTAAATTTCCCAGAGTGTTAGTATAATTCATTTAACTTAAGGACACTACCATCTATGTTCTACTGAACAAGCTATGAAAGATAAATGAGAAGTGTGTATGAGGTGAAGACACAAGGATTCCAAACAAACACTATTTGGCTCCAGTTAGTTGCTTCTAACCTTTATCAGTATAGTTTTTTATTCCTTTGAATCTTCTGTATGAAAACACATACATACTCTTACTAGTATGTCTAACATGTAGCCTATAGGCTGAGTATGTCTCAGAACATCTACAAATGAGCCCAATACATTGGTAAGAAGACAATGTCCTGTCTAATGGTACCTCCGCAAGTCAAATGCAAGCATAACAAATGAAATTAAATTTTGTTTTAAATTGGAAAATACAGTATCATTAATTAATTGCAATGATGTATGTGAAGGTTTATTGAAGTTAATCCACACAACCCTCGACTTTATTCCAATTGTGATGGGTCCTCAAGTTCAGAATGAAGCTTCTAGCTGGTTGACTTTTGAATCCTTCCAGATATGTTATAAGAACTGAAACTTCCCTGGGTGGGTTTTGAAAATGTGCTCTCTGAATTTTAAAGGTTTCCTTTAAAGAAACATATGCTATCCCAGCTGTCTATGTCTAATAAAGCAACCACTGACAGAAGGGAGTAAAAAGAAATGGAATATAGCATTTCAGAGGTACCTCACACACACTGAGGATTTTGCCATAGGAATGCAGTTGACTATGGTTAACATAAAAAGGGGGAATCATGGGAAAATGAGAGCCCCTACCAATGTGTGCAGGATTTCCAACTTCTAAGAGCAATACTATTTACAACACATAAGCAGGAAGCCAGAAAAATCATGGATTATTAAAGTAAAACAGTGAGTTGTTTCAGTTATGGAAAAAAGTATTGATAAGGAGTTTTTGTAAGAATTTTCAGTGTTTGGGATCTCTCTTACAGTGTTTGTGTGTTATGTTGGCTGCTTTGTGTATGGGTATTACCTGCTCAAGAACACAGTTATATACAGTTTATACTGTTCACACTTGAATATTTTGTGTATAGTCAGAAATTTATGTAAATTTCAATGGTCCAAAGTATTGAAAGAAGGAAAAAGCATCAAACCTACTAATAAGTAGCACTTATTTTCATATTGGGTTGGTGGCATAAAGAACACACCTTTTTTCATATAACACGTAGCATTTATTAATTGTATGATTTATCTTTCAAGGCCAGCATGGCTTTAGATACAGATAATTTCAATCTTACTTTGCCACAAATAAGACAATGTTAACCTGACTATTGGGACCCCTAAAATGGAATGTAGATTCCTCCATCCTTTCTTGTCTTTCTAGACACTCTTCCCTAAACCAGGCAATGTAGGAACAAGAATATTAAAATTCTAGCAAACTTTACTAAATGTTCCTTTCTCAACCCGCTGCAGAGTTGGTTTCAAATACAGTCTCCTTGCCATATGGGACCCCTCCCACCTTCTGGGTGGGACCCAGAAATCTCAAATCTCTAAGTGCTGTTTTTGTTTGTTTGTTTGTTTGTTTGTTTTTACAAAGACAATTCCAAAGCCACAGGAGACAACATAACTATACATAGGAGATAACATAAACAAATCATTCAAATTATTATCTCCTGCTTTGCTTACATGCAAATTATGTGGGCTTATATTCATATCACTGGGTCATATTGTGAAGATCCTGTTAGAAAAATCTAGATGAAATACATAAAGTTTTAAATCACAGTTTTTGACTCAGCATTTGTACTTTTTTCTGGAGTGTTTCAAAGGGAAGACAAGAGACAGGAAAGTATTTCCCAGAAAGCTGTTCCAATGACATATCAGCAAGTTCAGACCTGATACTCGTAACAGTGAAGGAAAAGAAAAGACAGCATGAAAAACAAATGAGTAAAGGCTATGAGAATTTCAGTAAAATCAAAGAGAAGGTTTAGTGGGCCGACATTACCCATGTGGTAATGGAAGTGTGGTGTGTGTGTGTGTGTGTGTGTGTGTGAGAGAGAGAGAGAGAGAGAGAGAGAGAGAGAGAGACAGACAGACAGACAGATAGACAGACAGACAGAGACAGAGAGAGGCAGAGACAGAGACAGAGAGAGACAGAGAGAAGAGTGTGTATGTGTTTGTATGTGTGTGTGAGAGAGACAGAGAGAGAGACAGAGACAGAGAGTCACAGAAAGATAGAAAGAGACAAGATAGTTTCTCTATGTGTATATGAGAGAGAGAGAGAGAGAGAGAGAGAGAGAGAAAGAGACCGACAGACTGACACAAAAACACCAAGGTAAGAGGTTTTTTGTGTGTTTGTGTGTGTAAGAAAGAGGGGGGACAGAGATAGAGAGAGAGAGATAGAGAGAAACATGGAGACAGAGACAAGAGAGTTTGTGTGTATGTGTGAGAGACGAGAGATAGACAGACACAGAAACACAGAGACAAGAGTTTGTGTGTGAGTGTGTGTGTGTGTGTGTGTGTGTGTATGTGTGTGTACATATGAATGTATGTGTTTAAGAATTTGGGGCCATAATAATATTATTAGATACAGAAGAAACAACTATAAGTCTATAAAACTGTGATGTAAATGACAACAGAAATATGATATGTGGCAACTTAATCTTCAAAAGGAATAAATTACGGCATTCTTATGTCTAATGACACTATTTTGCTTCCATAAAAAATAACTTTTGAAGAATAAGAGATTGTAAAAGATAATAAAAATAGTGGACAAAGGGGTTTACGTTGGGCATTTTATTCATCTAAGGCAGATGTTCTCCATCTTTGGGTCGTGATACTTTTGGTGGTTGAAGAACTCTTTCCCGGGGGGTAACATATCAGATAGCCTATCCAACAGATATTTACATTAACATTCATAACAGTAGCAAAATTACAGTTATGAGGTAGCAACAAAAAATTTTATTTCTAACTTAATTTATATACTTTAATATATTTATTTGCATGAAGCGCAGCCTCCCTCTTGGTCCTGCTCTCACAGAGACTCCCCCTCCCATTCCCCTTCTTCTCTGAGAGAATGGGGCCTTCCTAGGTATTCCCTGACTGTGGAGTCTCAAGTCTCTGCCACAATAAGAGCATCCTCTCTCACTGAGGCCAGACAAGGCAGCTGTTAGGGGAAGTGATACTACAGTCAGGCTACAGGTTTAGAGAGAGCCTCTGCTTTATTTGTTGGGGAAGAGCCACATGGAGACTGAGCTACAAATCTGCTACATATGTGCTGGGGGTCTCGTTCAAGCCCACGTGTATTCCTTGGTTCGTAGCCCAGTCTCTGAGAGCTCCCAGAGGTCCAGGTTAGTTGACCCTGTTGGTCTTTTGGTGGAGTTCTTATCCCCTTCGGGGCTGTCGGTCTTTCCACCAACTCTTCCATAAGAGTCCCCGACCTCTGTCCAATGTTTGGTTGTGGGTATCTGTTTCAGTTAGCTGATGGGTAGAGTCTCTCAGAGGTCAGTTATGCTGGTTTCTTGTTTAGAAGCATAACAATGTATCATTAAGAAGGTCAAGGATTGGTGCTTCCTGTGGCATAGGTTTCAAGTTGGGCCGGTTATTGTTTGGCCATTCTTTCAGTCTCTGCTCCATCCCCTGTCCCTACATTTCTTTTAGACAGGACAAATTTGGGGTCAAAACTTTTGTGACTGGGTTGGTGTCCTTTATCCCTCCACTGGGAATCCTGTCTGGCTACAGGAGGGGGACTTTTCAGGTTCCATGTCCCCACGGTTAGACATCTTAGTTGAGGATAGGGAGAATCTTTAAGAAGTCCCAGAGACGTGAGATGGGGGAGGCTTTTAGGAGTCAACTGTCTTTATGATTGGAGAACATCACAATATGTGGAGCTGTATTAAAAGGTCACAGAATTAGGAAGGTTGAGAACCATAGATGAAAGTGGTCCTTGTTACAGGAAGGCTCAGTATATGATCACGGAATTATTGATTATAGTTAAAAATCAATGGGCTCGAACCACAAGGACCCAGCATGGCCTACAGCTTATTCACATGAGGGTCAGCATAATGCTTTAAAGGGAGACACCATTGTTCTTATGAGCATAACAGCACACACTGCACACTCAGGAAGCTTCCAAGGCTGTCAAGGTTTGCAGAGGAGCATCAAGGAATACAGAGAACTGGGCAGAGCAGAGGCTGCGAGTGCCAGGAAAGCATCTTGAAAGGGGCTGGCCTGGCTTTATAGCTATTCTCAATCGCCTTAAACTTTCCTCCCTGAACACAGCCTCGTTCTCATAAAAAGGTCTCCGAACCTGCGGATGTATGCTCTGTGAACCTTCTCCTGAAATTCCTGACGATTTTACCTCTGAATTTGTGTTGAAAATGACATCTGGTAAAGCCCTAAAGAATGTGCTAGGACTTCGAAACTTGCCTCATCCTGTGCCTTCTTACCTCCATTCCTTCCCAGGGCTACCTGCCTCCTCAGCGCCTGAACAAAGACTACTCCAACCTTCACTGGATGCCTGCACATAAACTCGCATGCGCATGTTTGGGTGTGTGTGTGTGTGTGTGTGTGTGTGTGTGTGTGTGTTGGGACACAGTTCTTTCTCATTCTCTCTCTCTCTCTCTCTCTCT
>JADRCH010000033.1:14020949-14182571 GCA_019843965.1 Rhynchomys soricoides | reverse complement strand
CACAAGCATCTGTGAGAACTTTACATTTCCCTGCCTGTGTTTATTCATATAACACAGGGAGTGTGTGTGTGTGTGTGTGTGTGTGTGTGTGTGTTAATTTTAAGAGATAAATCACAGAAGAAATAAAAAGCTTTTCTCCCTTTGTTCTTTTACATAGATCACTAGAATTTTGTGCTGTTCCTCACAGATCCTGGCTCTGGACCCTGATAGGAAATATCCACATCTCACAGAGAAAAACTTGGAAGGATGGTGCTGGTGAGCAGTTAGAAAGAACCTCAGGGATAATACAGAGGACAGATGAATACATTGAGATTGTGGGGGCTGGAACTTTACATTCTGAGCAGTTGCCAAGGTAGCATTTGTGAGAGACAGGGAGGGTGTCCCATCAAAATTCCAAATGGAACTAGGCCAAAGTTTTCGTGATTGCACTGAACCCCGCTGACTCTCTTTACTGGCAAAGGCCCCGGCATAGGGTATCAGACGGAAACACTGCAAGGTTCATATAAGTTGGTACAGTAAATACTTTCCAAGCTTCTGTTTATAGAAACTTCACTTTGAATCTGAAGCAGCTTCTTATCTTGAATGCAGAGGGAACATCAAGATCTATCGAGGCAGGAGCCACAGCATGGCGGTGAAGAGCTTAGGTCACATTTTAGTATATTGTGCTTTTGTTTTATTATTTAGGACTTTTAGATAGAACCTTAATTTTTGCTCCAGAATGGCCTAGAGCTCACCATGTGGCAGAGAATGGCCTTGAACTTTTGACTGACCAGCTTCTACCTCTCCAGGGCTGAGATTACAGACACACAGTATGACAGCCAGCTGCCTTTTCATTCTGTGAAGCTGGTTACAGCCAAAACCTAGTGAGTTTTCCACAACAAAGGAAACAGATTTTGGTGCCCCATTTTCAGTCACCAACTTTTTAACTGGGATGAAAGACTTTAGTTTCTTTTATGGTTTAGAACATGGGGTTTGTACTTCTTGCTTCCTAGATGCTCGGAACATAATGCTTGTTTAGTTTCCTTAAAAATGACTATAATAATGCTGATACTTTTATTCAAATTCCATTTCTCCCCTTTCAGAGGATTATAGGATGCATCAAAGCACTATGGGCTGGGTCTAAGCGAGGAAGTTACAGCCATGCATCCTCTTGGCCAGCCCTACCTCTCTTGAAACTGAGAAACGAAAAGAAAAGAGTTGTTTAATTTTTCTGAACTCTATGGAGGATTTTATCCCACATCACCTCTACTTCCAAGTGGTTTGTCTGTTTGATATACTGTTGTTTCTTCCTTTCAATATAGAAAAGCCTAGCTAACCATACCTCAGGGCCTCGTCCTTACTCAACCAGAAAATTGAGCACATGAAAGAAGGGTCAAAGAAGAACACTAGAGGACCTGGTGTAGTGGCTCAGGAGGTAAATGTTCTGGCTGATAAGATGACCCCAGTATTGATGCCTTAAACCCACATGGTGGAAGAAAAGAATCTGCTCCTACAGATGGTGTTCTAACCTCTGCATACAAACCACCCCCCATACACAAACACACACACACACACACACACACACACACACACACACACACACATAATGTAACAAGATACTTTTGAAGGTTGAGAGGCCAGAAATCCACTGTCAATCTAAAGAGAGTAATAATTACTGCAAGGCTTATAAAAAGATCGTTGGGCATTTAGCCCAGAAGCTAACATCCAAGTATAAATTTTCACAGCCTTTTCTACAATTAGCAAATATCTCAGAGTAAATCTTATTGACATTTCTTTTCTTATACGTATATTTAAGGTTTTAATGTAAATCAAATGCATTTCTAGGGTTCAGAAAATTGAAGGAAGACTTTAAAATCATGTTCATATTGTGTCTCAAAAATTTGTAACCTCCCCCAAGACATAAAGCAGTAGTTAGTGTAAGGTTTATGTGCTAACACCAACTCAAATTTAAAAAAAGAAAATAAATAAATAAAAAAATAAAGTGACTGTAGCTTCTTAGAAAACATCGCCATCTAGGGGAAACTGACAGAGCCAACATTTCATCTGCAATGCACCACCTTGCCGCTTAATTCCAATGACAGATATTAAAAAGAAAGAAAGAAAGAGAGAGAGAGAGAGAGAGAGAGAGAGAGAGAGAGAGAAAGAAGAAAGAAAGCAAAGCAAAAAGAGAAGAAAGAAATGATTACCACATTCATTTAGGAAGCAATACCTATAGGGTGGAGAAAGATTATGTGTACACTATTTTATTTCTATTCCTAACATTAGGACTGAGTATAGCTTTTGTTTTTTGTTTACACATTAGAAATTGACTTCTAGATAATTTTAGAAAGCATTTAAGTATATATATATGTATACATATATGCTTAAAAGTCTTATCTGTGAAATACTTTGCAATTTAACAACAGCAAAGGAATTTATCAGTACCCTGAAAGGTCTGAAGTTGCTAACATGTTTTTTAGGAAAAAAAGAAAGAAAGAAAAGAAAAATCTGAGTAAACTTGTGATTATCTCTTCCTTAAACTCAAGTGTCAAAGGCATTTTTTTCTAGGCTTCCTAATAACAGCAAGTAAAAGGCAACATAATTTAGTTAGCTGTTAATATCATACCATATAGTTTAGATTTTGTTTCTAGTGCTTTTTTGATTACTGTTTTAGTGAATCATGAAATTTCTGAATGCATATTAAACATATTTCTGTACTAATATTAACGTGATTCTTATAAACGAAAGATTTTTAAAATAATTAACAAATTACCAGGGAAGTTTAAATGATACTTTACCAGATAAAAATTGAATATCCCATTTGAATAAGTTACTAAATTTAAAAGTTAAATCTTTCAACAAACTACTGAAGATAATTCTTCATTAAAATCGTGATTTATAGGTAAGAGTTTTTGATCAATCCCATGATTGTGAATTTTTGTGTGTTATATATTCATGCATGCATGTTCACCTGTGTGCACATGTGCATGTGAAGGTAGTATGTGAATGTAGTATGTGAATGTGGATCCAAGTTTTACAATTTGGGTATCAGCCTCAATTGCTCACCAAGATAGTTTTTGACACAGAATTTCTTACTGAACCTACACTAACTGAGCAAAGACAAGCTGGCCAGGGAGCTCTAAGGATCCACCTATCTCTGTATGCCCATCCACAGGGTTATGAACACCCACCATGTGTGGCCTTTTACATAGGTCCTGGGAATCTGAACTCAGTATCTCGTGTTTGAGCCATAAACACTTTATGGATTGCACCATCTCCACCTTTCCTGGATTGTGAATTTTCAGTAGTTCAAGAATAATAGAGTATATGACATAGCTCTACGACCCCTGGGCATATACCATAGGATTTTCTAACCCACTGTGGTAGTTTGAATATGCTTGGCCCATGCGAAGTGGCACTATTAGGAGGTGTGGCCTTGTTGGAATAGGTGTGGCCTTGTGGTAGGACATGTATCAATGTGTAGGAGGGCTTTGAGGGTTCCTAGTGCTCAAGCCCTGCCAAGTACGGAAGAGAAACCCTCCTCCTGGCTGCCTGTGGAAGCCAGTCTCCTCCAGGCTGCCTTAGGATTAAGACATAGAACTCCAAGCTCTTCCTCCAACCCCAATATCTGCCTGCCTGTTGTCATGCTTCCTGCACTGATGGTAATGCACTGAACCTCTGAAACTGCGCCAGTCCCAATTAAATGTTGTCCTTTATAAGAGTTGCCTTGGTCGTGATGTCTCCTCATAGCAATGAAATCCTAAGAGACCCACTACAGAAAGAGATACCTCCACTTTTGTGCTAATTATGACTCAGTTCACAAAAGGTAAGAAGTGGAGTCAACCAAGACATCCATCACCAAATGAGTAGATCAGAAAAATGTACCTGTACAAGATAGAATATTACTCGGATGTAAGGAAACATGGAATTCAGAAAAATGATGGCCCTCAAAAAAATTATACTGAGTGAGGTCACCCAGGTTCCTAGATACAAACACATCATGGTCTTTCTCATATGTGAATCGTATTTTCAAATCTTTTGTATGTTTGCAGTGAAGTATATGTTGAAGCTAGGAAAATAGAAATGAGCCATCATGAGTACAGAGTTACTAAGATAGAGGAGTTAGTGAAATTAAGCAAAATGAATGTGGAGAAGCAGAATGTAAGGGGAGGTGCTGATACTAAGGTCTGGTTCCCTAATTGGTTCTTGATTTGGTCAATAAAGGAGGCCGGGAACCAAGTGGGACTTCCAGGTCCCAATAGGAGGAGATGCAGGGAACGAGAAGGGACTTTTCTGGGCAAGCTTTGGAAGGAGAAGCACACTACAATCATGTAAAATCTTGGGGAGTTAGAACCCGCAGCCTCCACCATGGGCAGGAGCCCAGAAGATTGGTGGGGTGGGGCTTGGGGGGGTTGCTGATATAAGCTAGCTGATACATTTAGGGCAGGAGACTCTGCCCAGCAACTGTGTTAGCCAGGTAAATGCTAAAGTAATAAAGCTGAGTGTGTGTTTTTTATCTGCAAATCCAAACGTCTCCGGCAGGGCTGGTAATGTGACCCTGTGAGGAGCAAAGGCAGGTAGGAAAGAGAAGCTGGGTCAGTCTTGGAGGTTGGGCGGAGCTAAACGGGGAACAAACAAAACAAAACAAAAACAGGGAGAGGAAAGAGCAAGGCAGCAGCTCACTGGCAAGCCAGGTCAGTGCTGGTGGCAGCTGATCTGGAACTAAGCAGGGTGGGGCTGGGAGTGCGATCTCAGCTCCAGGGAAAAGGTGGTAGAGATGCTTTTATTATTTTTTTTTAAATATTTTTGATACTTTATTTACATTTCAAATGTTTCCCCCTTTCCAGATCTCCCCTTTGGAACCTCCCTATCTCCTCCCCCTTCCCCTGCCTTTATGGGGGTATTCCCCCACCCACCCACCCACCCTTGTCTTCCCTCCTTGGCATTCCCCTATACCGGGGCATCTAACATCCTCAGTTCCAAGGGCCTCTCCTCTCTCTGATGGCTAACAAGACCCTCCTCTGCCACATATGTAGCCAGCACCATGGGTCCCTTCATGTGTATTGTTTGGTTGGTGATCCAGTCTCCAGGAGCATCGGGAGGTCAGGACAGTGGACACTTTTGCTCCCTCCATGGGGCTGCCAACTCCCTCAGCTCCTTCAGTCCCTTCTCCAACTCCTCTATCTGGGACTTCACGCTTACCTAATGGTTGCTGTGAAGTGACTCTTGGGTATTCCGAACTTTTGGGCTAATAACCACTTATTAGTGAGTACATACCGTGTTCATTCTTTTGTGACTGAGTTACTTTGCTCAGGATGATATTTTCAGTTCCATCTATTTTCCTATGAATTTCGTGAAGTCATTGTTTTTAATAGCTGAGTAGTATTCCGTTGTATAAATGTACCACATTTTCTGCATCCATTCCTCTGTTGAGGGACATCTGGGTTGGTTCCAGTTTCTGGCTATTATAAATTTGGCTGCTATGAACATAGTGGAACATATGTCATTATTACATGTTGGAGCATCTTCTGGGTATATGCCCAGGAGTGGAATAGCTGGGTTCTCAGGTAGTATTATGTTCATTTTTCTGAGGGTCCGCCAAACTGATTTCCAGAGAGGTTATATTAGCTTGCAATCCCACCAGCAATGGAGGAGTGTTCCTCTTTCTCCACATCCTTGCCAACATCTGCTGTCACCTGAGTTTTTAAACTACATGCAACAGTGGAACTCTGGGGACCAAGCATTTCAAACACAGTGGGGACAGGAAAATGAAGGGCTGGGATAAGGAAGTTTTATGGGATCTATGATCTTTTAGCCCAAGGGGAAAATAATTTGGGGCATTATTGGAACACAGAGACATGGAAAGGAAGAATTGTCTATGGTAAAGGTTTAGGAGAAGGGGAACTAGGAGGAAAAGATAAGGCTAGGTGGCCTAAAGTAAGTGTCTATGAGAAACTAAAGAAATATACTTGGTTTTAATATTAAAAAAAAACATTATGTACAGGAGTTTGAACAGATTATCCTGGATGGGTAGACAGAGGTGCTCCCAGAAGACATGAGTTCTTATATGAAAACCTCAGAGCCACGCACAGCAGTGTCTTCTCTCACTATTTTATAGGTTAATGTTTTTAAGGTCTTTTGTCTTGTTTTTAAACATTTTTATCATGTTTTCTTTAATTTTGTGTTTACAAAATTCCTGCAAATATAGGCGGAGAGGTAGATAGTAAATGTATTTAAGCTCAATATATTATTTAAAAAGAATTATGGAGTAGACAAATGTCTAAACAAAGAGAAACCCAGGTGCTAGGGTAACTGAAAAGAGTATGATACAAGGCATGCTTACTCTCATTAGGACACATACCATACTGTAAAGGAACTTCATCCTGCTCAGAAATCTTCCCTACTAAAAGATAAGCACATGGCACAGCCTAGGTTTATTAATCCAACTATTTCTGTGGTACTGATTAGTCATTGTTCTGAGCAATGTTCATTCATATAATTAATGGTAAAATGTTCTGGATATAATCCCTATCTATACTCATAAATTATAAACTAATGCCTATCATTAATATGGATATATATTCATATATTTATATATGGATATATGGATATATATGCACTCTTTTCTCTTTCTTGTAGTATACATGTGAACCTGTCTGTGTGTGTGTGTGTGTGTGTGTGAGAAAGAGAGAGAGAGAGAGAGAGAGAGAGAGAGAGAGAGAGAAAGAGAGAGGAGAGGAGAGAGAGAGAAAGAAAGAAAGAGAGAGGAGAGGAGAGAGAGAGAGAGAGAGAAAGAATGAGAGAAAAGAATAGAAACATTATCTTAATCTATACTGGTAGTAGAAAGACTCAAGGTAAGATATTTAAGACAGAACATAGATATGCCATTGACTGGAAATTACTTTGAAGAACAGTTTTAAGGTCTCCCATAAGTGATATCTCAGTCTTTGGTCTCATCCATAAATCTGGTCTGATTGTTCACCTCAAAGAACTAGGAAGAAAGGAGCATTATTTGGTGTTATTCCTAAGATAATTTTTAAGTTGAATCTGTGTTTTTAAATGTTCATTCTTCCCACTTTGATTCTTTCCACAGGCCAAGCTTTCTCATTTGATCCACTTTGACATTTCTTCATGTTCATGCTACAACTTTCCCTGGCTTCCTGATAATACATGTTTTAAAATATTGGATTTTATTTTTTTAGACCAATGACCACATGTGGAATCCCTTAGACTCCTTGCCTCTGGTAATAAGCAATTCTCCATTTTCATCCACTATCATAAGTGAGGGCTGATTCTTAATTTAGACCATTAATGACTACACAACCAGAGTGTTCACTCTACTTTCACCTTAGAAGAAAGGGGAAAGGGGCCAGCAAACCTCTCTAATGATTTGCAAGGACAATTTGGCACCTTGCCTTTTTTCTCTTTAAAGTATCTCCTCCTATAAATAATTTATCACACAACCTTTGGACTTCAATTACTGAGACTCAGCACTTTGCAAAGACAGCATTACCATATGCAATATGACTAAAAACCCATGGCTTTAAATATTGAATGAAAATTGCATCCTTGAATAATCTGAAGAGATGGCAACATTTTATCCACAGCCTCTCCAGTCCAGAATGGAAGGAATGGAAGTAGCAACTGACTTCCGATCTGACATCTACTAGCCATATGGCTTTGACCAAGTCTTTTAGTAGTTTCTAGCTTTGGCCTATTCTTTGGTGAACTTAGAATATTTAAGTAGTATGAAACTTCTCCTAGGGCAAGGGCTTGATAAAATGAACATAGAATAAAATAAATGTTAATTCTTTCAGTCATTATTTCTAAACCAGACCCTTTAAATCAACATGCATTGTTCAATGAACTATGCATAGCAATGTTGTGGCGAGTATTGTCTAAGTGGGTCATTTTCATGATGATTCCACGGTCAAAAGTCACTAAGATTGTGAAATTGAGAATTGCTCTTTGCAGTAACAACTTTTTTTTTTTATTTCCTGTGAAAATATGTCATTTCCAAGGACCATGCTAAGAGAAGAGGCTTGGGAATGCCAGAGAGGTGCTCGGCACCCCTGCCTACCCTTTCCTCTGCTTTTCTACCCTACCGAAGTGGCTTTAGTTCACACTGAAGTAAGTCATTTTGCTCCTCGGTTAGAACTAGCTAGTAATTACCATTCATTTCCTATATTTATTTTAGTTTCAACATTTTCCATAAACACTCATGCCATTCTACACTGGAAATAAATGATCCAGTTTTTGCCTTATGTACTTTTCTAGAAGGGAGAGAATCACTGAAAATGCCGGGTGGCTTACAAAGTGAAGTGAATACCCAGGCAGTGGAATATAAGACTCATAAAAGCTAGTATCTTCTACTCCTCAAGGGACTCTGTGCTGCCCGTGAATGCATCCATAACAAAGCTGTGTGCACAGAGACTCCATCTTCAGACAAGGCAGAGTTCATTCTCAGCCTGAACGAATACTCTCCTAATACCACCTGACCAGTTGCAAAGAGCAGAACGTAGAAAAGTGATAAAGCTGTCGATTACCCTCAGTTTGTCAGACCAGTAACAAACAAGACAGTTGTTTCATCCCTTGGAACTCTGTTGCTTTCATTGATGGTTGAGATCACGAATGATTTACATGATGTTCAGGTCCCAGGAGCAGCAAATACACATCTCACTCTTAAAAGTGGGTCAAGGAGGGAACACATATTGTTAAATTTTATTTCTTAGGATTCAGGTATGAAACATTGTTTAGCTTCGCATATTGGATTTCATATTTAAACATATAAATCACAAACATGCTAACTTTCTTCTTTACTGGCACTATTGAAAGAAAAACGAATACAGTTAGTGAAAAGCATAATTATTGGCCCTTGTGTTGAAAGGGACTCAACAGATTTGCTGTGAGAATGCTTTTAGATAAAACATACATAGGTAAAGTTATTGTAACCACATTTAAAAATATACACAGAATTCTAGAATATATGTGAATCTAAGGATTTCTTAAACTTTTATTTTTCCCTCTATATCTTAGTCTTGTGGATAAAAAAAACACAAGGAATAACATAGCAATACATTTAAATATTATAGTGCTTTTATCAACACAATAGCATTATTCTTATGTGTATTCATGCACTGTTTTCCTTTTTTAACCTTTTTCCTGAATGACATGTTTATTAAATAAAATTAAATTAGGAGATTTACAATTCTCAGAAGCTTACATTGTGTCAGTTTCTTATGTATGTGTAACTAGTTAGTGGTGCTTTCTGATGCTTAGAGAAAGCATCCAATCCCAACTGTGCTGTGTCTTTCAAAATACTCCTGTAAATAAGACATCTGTCATCCATAGGACACAGGTACCATGGCCGCTAGGTGGCAGCTGTATATTAATCTGGGGAACAAGTTTCAAGTTTTTCAGAGCATACAGTCAATGAAAGAAGAGTCAGTTCCATTAACATTGTTTTCTGTTTAAATATGTGTGTGGAAAGTACTTTGGAACCATGTGGCATTTTAAATAGTGGAAACATTAATGTTTTATTGTTATTTTTAAAACAGAGAATATAGGCTTTTAAAAAGCTGCGATATACAGAGACTGATGAGAGCCATTTTGACTTCATCTGGACTTCAGTTTGGCAGTCTACATTACGACTTCCAAGTTCAAGGAAATTATGCCATCAATCAAAAGTTAAAATACAAAATCCCTAAATACATATGGAGCATTTAGTTAGAAAGTCAACTCAATAGACTTTGGTAGTGTTAAATAATATAATGTGATTAAAACATTTTTGAGAAGTAATAAATTACATAGGCTAGCATTAAAGTAATAGAACTAAAAATACACATAAGAAGTATTAATATATCTATAGGTAAGAATTATCAGTCATAAATACTTCAAAAGCCATGTGAAAATGCCCAAGCATGTAAATATTAATAGCATAAATTGTTCCATACATGTCAATTAATATGTCTGAAATGTGTAAAAAGAAATATAAAGCTTGAGTAGTATATATTAAAGAGTATCCAAATTAAGTATCTTAGGATATTAAATACATCCAATAGAATTTGAACAAACTGGGAAAGTACATGATAGCAATCACCCAGCTTGTGCTGCAGCTGTTCCTCCCAATTCCCTCTTATAAAGCAAGTGCCACATTATAATTCTTAAAATTGCAATATTGAATATATACAGCATTAATGTAGGGTGAAGTGGCAACATAAAAACTCAAAATTCAGCATTCCAATTGTGAGATGTATCTGTTGTAGTCTGGAATCAGGGTCTTAAATATGGAACAATCTTTTTTTTATAGTTGTTTGTTTGTTTGTTTGCCCTGTATATCCTGCAACTCAAAAGCAACATAAAAAGATTTCAGAATGTAGAAGCCTAGCTGGATGATGTAAATGAAGCAATGGTCTAGGTAGTTCATGATGTGTCTGTAAAAGATATTATAAACCCTTCACATCCCATCTTATTTAATATACACTTTGTTTTATTTTCCTATAGAGAAAACTTGGGACAAAGTAGTGTTCAAAGGACCATTGACTTTAGTTTGTGTGTGTGTGTGTGTGTGTGTGTGTGAGAGAGAGAGAGAGAGAGAGAGAGAGAGAGAGAGAGAGAGAGAGAGAGAGAGATTGTTAGGAACAAACCATTTCACCTTGGGATATGGAGTTTATCAATCTCTGGCTGGCTGAACCATGACCTCTAGTTATCAACCTATCTTCCCTACCCCAGACCTGGAGTATACCTATCCACCCAGCTTTTTTTTTTTTTTTTTTTTGGTTTTTTTTTTGATTTACATTTCAGATGTTGTCCCCCTTCCTGGTTTCCCCTCCATAACCTCCCATCCACTCCCCTTTGCCTCTATGAAGGTGCTCCCCCCAACTCCCGCCTCTGCACCCTCAAATTCCCCTACATTGGGGCATTGAGCCTCCACAGGTCCAAGGTCCTCCTCTCCCATTGATGCCAGATAAGACAGTCCTCTGCTACATACGCAGCTGGAGCCATGGGTCCCTCCTTGTGTATTCTTTGGTTGGTGGTTTAGTCCCTGGGATCTCTAGGTGGTCTGGTTAGTTGCTATTGTTCCTCCTATGAGGTTGTAATCTCCTTCAGCTCCTTCAGTCCTTCCCCTAACTCTTCCATTGGGGTTCCCCGGGCTCAATCCAATGGTTGGCTGTATTTGCATCTGTATTGGTCAGATGCTGGCAGAGCCTCTCTCGAGTGACAGCTATACCAAGCTACTGTCAGCAAGCACTTTTTGGCAGCAGCCATAGTGTCTGGGTTTGGTGGCTGCATATGGGATGGATCCCCAGGTGGGGCAGTCTCTGGATTGCCTTTCCTTCAGTCTCTGCTCTAGTTTTTCTCTGCATTTCCTTTAGATAGGAACAATTCTGAGTTAAAATTTTTGAGACAGGTGGGTGGCCCCATCCCTCAACTGGGGGCCTATCTACTGGATATGATCTCTACAGGTTCTATCTCCCATTGTTGAGTATTTCAGCTAATGTTTTCCCTGTTGGGTCCTGGGAACCTCTTGCTTTCTTGTCATTTGGGACTTTCCAGTGGTTACCCCCAGTTCCCCATCCCCCACTGCTGCATATTTTTGTTCAATTTCCTGACCCTCTGTACTTCTCTCCTGTCTTCTTCCCATACCTTATCCTGCACCCCCTTTTCCCTCCCCCTCCTGTCTCCCTTTCAGATCCCTCCCTCCATCTCCTGTGCACCCAGCTTTTTACATGGGTAGTCCGGTTCTGAACTCAGGTCTTCTGTTTGTAAGGCAAAGGCTTTACAGTCTGAGCCATGTCCACCATCCCTGAGATTTCTCATTAATGGAAATACAACTGCATTTCCACAGGTATGTCATATCTCTGCAAGTGCCCTTCACATGGAAAATAACTGGACATGATTTATGTAAAATAAGATGAAAGAGGCTTGGGCCTGTGACTTTCCAACTCAAGTATCTGTCAGCCTTTGATTTAGGATCATATGTGTTGTAAAAATTTATAGTAACATGTGAATAAATGGAAAGCAAAGTGATAAATGCATTCATGGTCTACATACTTGAGGTCAGCTTCTATTTCAAAAGACTTACGGAGGTAATCATGTACCATGGAGAAGGGGTCCTTGTGCATTACTGAAAAGCTTTGGAGGAGAACAATTACAAAGTCATCTGAGCTAGTGTTCATAGTCATTTAACATTCTGTAGCTCTTTACTACCTTAAAAGATCAAGCCTTCCTCTTGGACAACCTTCTCAATGCACGATCTTCCTATATGATAAACCTGGCTATGCAAGTCTCTTCATGCGTGTAGCTGTAAGTAAGTGATATTTCTAAAATAATGAATGTCTACATGCTAAATACTGAATATATTTTGAAGTAAAATCATGTTTCATTAGATGAGTTCCAAGAAAAGTATTTAAATGTAGTTTGTTCCAGCAATAAATTTGCCTCTAATTGTTTATTTCTTGCCAAAAGGCAACAATAAACATCTCTATACCACAAGGTATGCAAGTAGGGAAATATAGTTTAACTTTTTTGTCTGTGTCCTAATGATTTCAAATAAATCACCTTTAATTCATTTTTGACTGTATGAGAAATATATCTACTCTAGCAAAATTGATCCCTGACTAGCGGCCTCACAAGAATGACATACAACTTTTGCGCATGTGAGCAGAAGGTAGGGACATTGGTGCATCTTCTTTAGGTCCTTTGCTCTTCATATTGAAGAGACCATATTTTGCTTCTCAGAATTCAAACCAAACTTAGATTATTTCTAATTTTTCCTTACCCCCTCTGTTACTTTTAGCATTTCCTTCCTTTTTTCTTTCTCTTTCCCCCTTGTTTATCTTTTATGTCTTAATGCAGTCTCAATTCATATACATACATACATATATGTGTTTGTATGTGTGTGTGTGTATGTGTGTGTGTGTGTGTGTGAGAGAGAGAGAGAGAGAGAGAGAGAGAGAGAGAGAGAGACTTGCCTAAAGTTTACTATATGGATTCCTGATAATATTCTAAATTGGCTACAGAGAAAGAAGTATGTCCAAGTAAGAAAGCATATCTACATTTCTGAACTAAAATTAGAAAACTGGAGGATGGAAACCATTTTCTCATTTGATTTTTTCTATATATGTAACAGGTAAGTAAATGTATGTTGTGAGAATGGTTATGTGGTTAAAACTGATAATGTTTGTTAAGAACTTTGCATATACTCAAATGTGTTTTGTAATCTGAAGTGCATCTTCCTAAAGTCTTATGATGGATATTTATATTCTTCAAAATTTGCATTGTATCTTCATTTATATTGAATTTTTTAAAGTGAAGCATACAAAAATTTTCAACTAATAACTTACAAATGATGTCATATTTCAAAATTCCAAGATTACCTACTAAGTCATGAGTATTTAGGTGAAACTTAGAATTACTAATGAGAAATAATAAAATTAAACTAATTTATATTATTTGCACATATTTTACTCAAAATATATGTATTTATTGAAGCCTATACATATATATGAACGAGACAACTGAACACATTAACAGTTCATATTGTTATATATGTTTTATATATATATACACACACAATACATAACTACATACTGTTAATGTGTTCAATTATATTTATATAACTAATATAAACCATTTAACAAGTATTAATGAAATGATTTCTTCAATTATGTTAGGATTTGAAGTATTTCCTCAAGTATCTTGGTTTTGAAAAATAAAGCATACCAATATCTTATGCTTTAACATAGAGCTTTATGGGTAATTCCTAGCACAAGTCATGGTTCAATGTCAGCCCTAAAAAGTAAAGGACACATCATTGACCAGGATGAAGAGAAAATTGCACAATAAAGAACAGGAAATATTTGGGGAATGGATCCAATTATGGAAATATGAATGGTTCTTCTATTCTTTATTATACTATATGAAGTTTGGAGCAGTGCATCTGCCTGAAGTTATACTAGAGAAAATAAGACAGAGTCAAGCAACTATTCTGTTCATTGAGAAATTTCATATGAGTTGTTTTAATAAGAGACAAGTACTATTAGATACTCTATATCAGTGTAGTCACTTAGTTTGAATAATCCCACTGGATTTCATGTAAATACTATAGATGAAGAAAACTAAAAGTCAAAGTTGTGGTAGCCTCTCTGAGGTGTCCCTAACAGTAAATGACAATCTTAAAAAGCTTAAAATTAGAAATATCTCTAAGCTATCTTCAGGATCTAACTGCAGTTATTTTTCTGTTTATGGTCATGTTTAGCTCAGGGTGACTGACTACTTTAGTATCATAAGATAGAACGAGATTTCTTGAGATTTATTAATGAATTTATTAGTGAATTAATAATGTAATGTTCAAAATTCAAGGGTCATTACTTTCACCATAAAACTTAGTTCAATATATACTAATATACAATGATTTATGGTCCATAAAAAACTATTAAATTTTGGGTGGGTTGTTCTTCATACTTAGTCTCTGTGACAGTGGAGTCTTATCACTATGTTTGGGAAAACAAAAACAAGGAGTTACTATTTCACATGTCATAGAGGTACCAGGGCAGCATATATTCGGAATTCTTACCATGTGTCCAATTCTCTTTCATTTATCAACTAACCTTAACTTTGAACACTTCCTCATTAATTTTGTAATATATTAAATCCATGCACAGCAGCTAATAATGAAACAGCTAAGACACAGCCACATTTTGAGTTTGTTATGTGTACACGAATAACCCAATACAGTGAGTCAGATGTATTAAATACAAGTAAGAACTATATATGCATAAACCTGTCTGATACAGCATAGCTGTAGCTTCACTGTGGAATCCTGAAATTTCCCAAATTTTATTTAAGTAGGCCTTTTCCTCAAAGAATACCTATCAATTGTTGATTGTATCATTTATTTCCCAGATTTCTATAGCAAATGTAGCTAGAAAAACATCAGTTATGTTTTTTTCTTTGTCTTTGATGAAACTGAATGTTTTGGAAATAATCTTCTTTATATACAGAAGTGTGCATTTTTATAAAATTTTACTCAGGGCTCAAAGTTGATTTGTAACTATCAAGTGGGTTTACCGTTCTCTGACAGCCAGCATTTTCACACAAAGAGTGTTGTGTCTCCATTAGTCTTATGGCTAGAAAGGGAAAATACATGTATAATTTTTAGGAAAAAATTTTAAATTAAGAGTCTGATTTCCTTTAGTAACACATGAGAGGTAACAATAAGACCTGTTTTACCTCACTGAGTATTTTTCACACAATGTTCATTAGAACCTAAATAGAATTACTCCATTCAATTGTCATAATATAATGTGTATAATTATTTAACAAGTATTTATGGAATATATGTCATCTGTCTACCCATCTCAAACAGACAACAATGGTACTTATCAAAACTAGGCCTCCTAAATGTTTTCTGATATTTGACAAAATGTTTTTATTCCTGAAAGTAAGGGATAAATGGCAGCTGCAGGCAACCATGACCACCTAATCTATTTTTAAAATGGCTTTAAGAATAAGTTTTCTTGAGACATTATTTTTCTGCCAGTGTACCTTAACCTCCACACACATATTGGGTCTACTTTGAGCCAAATTGATGCTCAACTCTTCTGAACCATCCCTCATATTCTCTGTAGAAGCTGTACAGTTCTTGAATGGAAGGTAAGGAATAGGTTCAACAATCAGGCTAAACAAAACTCAACACACTTCATTGAGTGGCAGTGTGTGGCCTAGTAAAAGAAATGTATAATGGGGGGTATACTGTGGTGGCAATCTCTCCAACTCTCAGTGTGGCCTCATTATTTCATTTAGTCTACGGGATCATCACAGTGTCTGGTTATAAAACAAGCTTACATGGCTATTCATCAATGACTAGCTATTAAAACTTGCTCATGTTGTTTAAAAGATACAGATAAACACAGGTACAAAGTAGAAAATGACTTTTGCCTACCTCTTTGCTTCTTATTGGCTGCTTCTTCCTTGAGATTCTACTTCTTGGTCAGCCCTTGGTTCCTCAGTGTCACAAAGCTCCTCCCGGCTGTTGGTCAGCTTACTTTGTACCCCTCACCCCTAGACACATAGGAAATATCCCAGCCTCACTTTATGGTTTCTTTATGATTTGTGTTTTCTTTAATAGTGTTCCTTCAGACAGAAGTTTCAGTGGAGCAACATGTCATTATCCTTCACATTTCTTAATGAACAGTAATAACAAATTCTAGTCCAGTAACAGATGACAGTCCCTAGAGTAGAATGTAAGTTGAACAATTGCTTACATTTCTGTGGTAGTTGGTTAAGAATGGGCCCTATAGGCTCACAAATTTGAACAGTCACCGGGAGTAGCACTATTTGAAAGGATTACAAGGATTAGCAGATATGGCTTTGTTAGAGGAAATGGATCACTGGCTTTGAGGGCTCAAAAATTTATGGCAGTCCCAGGTTCCCTCTCTTCGTGTGTCTCCCAGTGTATCAGGATGCAGCTCTCAACTGCTTCTCTAGCATCTTTCCTGACATGCTCCCTGTCTTGATGATAATGTACTAAGCCTCTGAAACTGCTTTAAGAGTTGCTTTGGTTATGGTCTCTTCACAGCAATAGGGCTATGACTAAGACATCCCTAGGAGTGATGAAAACGCTTTAACTTTGGAGTCATCTAATATGCTGAATTTATTGTTTTAGAAGCCACAAAGTTGGGAAGATAAGATGTTGTGTTGGGGGATCCAGGGAGAAAGTGCAGTAGGGCGGATATGATCCTAATACATTCTATACATGTATAAAATTCACAGAAAAAAAAATAAAAGTATCTCTTGCAAGAAAAGTGAGAACTGTCCAGGTATGAGATCATAAAGACATGTTAACCTAAATAGATATCTTGAATTGAAACCTATATACATTTGACAGTGATTTTTGTGTTTTGTGTTTTGGATGAAGCACAACTGAGTTTTGATGTGTACAGAATGGCCAGTAGTATCTGATGCAAAAGGTTTTGTTTTTCCTTATGTATACATATGATAAGCAGGCATATGATAGCCATTTTATATAGGACATTTAGAAACTGAATTATATAGAAAGTAAAGCTTTCTTGGCTTACAATGAAATATTTGTGATTTGCTTGTATAATTTGTAATGTTTGAAATGATTTTTGGAATCATACAGTCTTTTTCATCTTCATCTTGTTGGATACTAGCATACAGCTGAATAGATTTCTGATATTTAAATATAAATGAGGACAGTTTTGATACTTTTATTAATTAATAGCTTATAATCCTGAAAGCATATGTCAATATATAAGAACAAGATCAACACAAAAATAGTCTGAGCAACCAATAAATACTAACTCTTGTTTCAAGTTAAGAAGGGGAGATGACAAAGTGTAATTCAGAAGAAGTTGTATTCAAATCATTCATCTAGGATGACTCTCGATATATGCTGTCATTGGAACTTATACAACCAGGGAAAATGTGTTTTTATGTCTTAAAATGTTTGAACTAAAGTTGGTATTTGGAATGATGTATCATCCTTGGGTAATTGCTTATTGATTATCATAGATTATTCACACAGGCATGTTTACATATTGTTTTTACTCTTCTTTTTAAAGAAAAACTGGGAAACAAAATTAGATATTCCACCCCTCCAAAGGTCAACATACTTTTCTTTAATTTACTCTGCAAGACTATGCTTCTATTTCCTCTGAACGTATTCAAGGAATATATGCAGGAACAAGGCGTGACAATCTAAGCCATGTGCCGCTGTTTGCAGTTACCTTGGATCTTAACTAGATGTGCAAGTTGACTTCTGACCATGGGGAATCCTCTCCATACATGGATTATGGATTGCTGAGGCCATGGCAGATAACCAGTTCCACAGAAGCAACTTCATGTTCTTCTGAGGAAGATCCATAGCACTGTGGAACAAGGAATATAAATGAGAGATGCCACAACAGACTGCAAACGGGGTTACCAAAATACAGCCCTCAAAAAATGAACTCTGAAAGTGGAACACCTACAGCTATAGAAAAATGCTGTTTTGAAGCGCCCTCAGTTACAAGAGCATTGGCAGAAATTCAGTGGCCATCATACATCCTCCTTGAGCATTCGACAATCAAAAATCTGTTGATTTCAAGCTCATAAACCTGCTGTGTAATTTAAATGGTTGTCAATATTGAAAAAATTTTGAACTACAAAAGCTCAGTTGTCTGAAGAAGGGGGACAGCAAATGAAAATATTCAAACTGTAGTAATAAAATATTTGGCCTTTAATCATTTCCAAGAAAATATATCTGAAATCTTCCCCTCCCCCACCCATAGTCATACACAAACACACCAATGTTTAAATATTTTATAGTGGCCAACCAAGGTGTTTACATTGATGTTTATTAATGGAACTCACTTTTGAATTTGTTTTTAACAAGCTGTTAATCCATATTAGCCTCAGATCAGTTCCATTTCGTTTCTCAGTTCCCTTTCTGGTGACTAATGGCTAATGTCCGGTACCATGAATAGATCTGCCTCTGACACATTGGGAATTATTTGTTCTTGGCTTAAATAATCATAGTTCATAAAGTTCTCTCTCTCTTCTTCGTCTCCTACTAAGATTGACAAAGGCATTCCCAGAGGCAAGAATTTGTCTTCTTCTCTCTGTTCTCCCTCCTCCAGCCCTGCCTCTTCCAACATATCCTCCTCTTCTTGGTCCTCTTCCCCTTCCTCCCCATTGCCAGCCTCTTCGACTTCCTCCTCATCCACATCTTCATCCTCTGACACTCTGTCCACTTCCTCCTCCTCTTCGCTGTCCTCTTTTTCATCACAAACCTCTTCGTCACACTCATCATCAACGTTTTTCTCCTCTTCCTCTACCAGCCCTGGGGTGGGAGACTGGTTTTGCTGCATTGGAGCAGGACTAAAAGTTAGAGAGTGATCCTGCATGAAGCCATACAGATCATCCGGCAACTGCAAATCTTCGACGCCACTGTGGGGCGCATCATTGGTAGTGCAGTCTCCTGGGGAGATGCCACCGGCCTGGGCTTGCTGTGCCCACAACGCTGCCTGCTGTCGCTCCAGCTTCTCTTGCTGCCTCATGTCTTCATAGACCTGGTTCATGATGAACTGGGTGGTGTTCCGTGGAGCTCTCATCCCAGGCGCCCGCCACCCATACAGATTAAGCGGGCGCAGCATCTTGCTCAGGTCTATTGGTGGATTCCTCGGGAAGGAGCGACGATGGTGGCGGCGCAGACCACGACCCCTGCGTCCCCAGCGCTTCTTTCTACCCGGGGGTCTCTCCCAGCCGGGGTTCCAGGGTCCGCTCCAGCAGGAGCAGCAGCAGACACAGAGCGGGTGCATACCATAGGCCCGAATCATCTGCGCTGGGCACAGGGGGTTCTGGAATGCTACGAGGGGTGGACGCCAGGGCCCTTCGCAGCGTCCCCAATTTGAGTACAGGGCCCAATAGGACCCTCTAGGTGGTTGAAACCAAGGGCCAGCGATGCGCTGTTGCTTGGGTTGTTTCCTGGGAGCCTCATACTCAGTCTTGGGGCCATTACGGTACCGCCGCTTGGACATCGGAGCGCCCCTGTGCCTTCGATGATAGGAGGACCAGGTACGCAATGGAATGGAGGATGCCCAGCCGCCGCCACCCAGATTAAGGGGGTCCTCCCTTTCGTTGACCGTCTGGGTCATGGTTCAGGGATCTCCACCAGTTCTCAGTGGTAGCTTCCTAGGAGCAGTCACTTTGGCCTGATCCAGTGGGCAATCAGAAGCGCCTCCTCAGCTGGAGTCCCTAGTGCCACGTGCCTTTGACTGTGACCACGCCTTCCCTCTTCACGAGGACCCCCTTCTTTCTTCTCCACTTGCTCGCTCTTCCGTCAGAATCACTGTCTTTCGCACCTGGGTTGTCTTGCCCAGGTGGGTTGGGTGGGGTAAGGATGGTGGGGGAGGAAGGTGTTGGTAGGTGATGAGATGTGAGAGCCACTCCCGGGTCCCACACACACCCGCCTCCACTGAGGCTAGGGCTGGGGACGGGAGAGGCAGTGGTCGCTTGTTACCTTGCTCCTCCCTCTCAACCCAGGTGCTTCACCGTCGCCGTCCTGGCCGGACTGAGTGGGCACAGGCAGTGGCAGCCTTTAAATACTGGCACCCTCCCCCCGGCACGTGCCCCTTGCGTCCTTGGTTGCCCAGGACGACAGCCAATTGGGGTGGACATGGGTCTCTCTGTGAGGAGGAGGGGTTCCTCCCCGAACTAGATATCCCATGAACATTCGCAGGGGTTCTTATGACGTAGGATTTAAGGCAGAGAGAAATGCTAACACCCTGGCAACTTTTAGGGGAAGGGGAGTATTTGAAATTTCTATCTTAAGTCTGATGGTAGATATTGGAAGATCGGGCCTTCATCTTAACTGAAGTGGAATGGGAAGAAACACTTATAGTGTCTACAGCTCTGTGGACAGCTGTAGTAACAGAAATCCGACCCCAATTTCTTCTCCAGTCTATGTTCAAAAGCTGGATTCATGGTACATGAAACATGAACACAGACGTTTGTGTGTACAATCTCGAATATATATTGCCCTGCCTTCTTTAAGAGATGGCTACCAGATTTAAAGGAATTGAACTCTCTCTCTCGCTCTCGCTCTCGCTCTCTCTCTCTCTTCAATGTCCTAGACTTTACAGCTAGCTACTCTTTAAACCCAAATACATTTAACTGTAAAAGAGATAAGCTCACAGCATCACTGTACTATGAGCTAATCTTTAACAGATCCCTTGCGATAAGTAATGAAACATACAAGAGAAAGCACCTTACTAATTCTAGTATTCTGTAGGTGAGTCTGTTCACTAGGCATGGTCATGGACTTGACTTTGAAAATAAGAATATTCTGATTCTCTGTTTTGTTCTTTCACTGACCCTATAATTCATGCAGTGGGTCCCTTTAAGTTTCATAGTAAGACATAGCCTTTGACTTAAGTAAATTGCTATGAATCAGATTTATATCCCTCAGTAAGCTCTTAGGGAGCCTGGGGTCTCTCATCCATTCTGTAAGCATTGTTCTGTTCTATACAGTATGCATTCCACAGGATTGGAGAGACGACTGAATAAGAAACAAAACACAGGTACTCCTAAATATTCAGTAACAACCATCGTTTTTATATTGACTTCTCATACAGTATATGTAAAAACACTGATACTACCTCTTATGCAACAATAGTCATATCCTGAGTCTTGAGCCCATTTCTGTAGAAACATCAAGGAAGCTTGCAGGCTTGATCATACATAGATGGGAAAAGTCTTAGAATATTATCATCACATTTTTGTGGCAAACAGAATTATGAAAAACAGAACACTCCCCACTGAGAACATCAATCAACTAAATGCTAAAGTAGCCTGCTTATGTCTTGTGTAAATTCTCTGAATATTGAGACCAGAATGAGTCTTCTTCAGTTAGGACTCCACTTGCCTTGGGAGGATAGACTCCACAGGCTTCATTCAATGTCACCTTTTCAATGGCTTGCTCACTCCACCTACTTAACTCAAAACGCAGAGTAATAACTCCTTTGGTCTCCCAGATCCTTTTCTAGAGGCATATTCATAAGGTTGGCATTAATTCAAGATGGCTCAGTGCTAGCCCAGATCTGTTTCTTAAAGGACTCAGTATGGGCCTTAAGGGTGAGATCAATCATTTATTAGAGTGAAATCCCCCTTTCCTGTGTTTTGCTTTTTTAAAAGATGTATATCTTTTTACCAACAATTTACACTCTTTATTTTTGATCAGTTGACTTTTAATGAAACAGTAATAGTCTATCTTTATTAGTTGTCTACTAAAACATATTGAGTCAGTAATATTTGCTCTGTTCTTAAGAAAGCAGCAGGTTGTAATTCAGGATTTATACAGATTTCTTTTTCTAAATAAATCATTTTATTACTTTTATTTTTAATGTGTTCCTGTAAGACTATATAACACATGTGAGCAGGCACCTAAGTCAGAAGAAAGTGTGTGATCATCTGCAGTCCCAATGATAAATTACTGTTAGTAACCCCATCTAGGTGCTAGGCACTGGACCTTGGATACCTGGAAGAAGACCAAACACTCTTTTTAATGTGTTTTTTAAATTCTATCTATCTATCTATCATCTATCTACTATCTATCTATCATCTATCTATCTACTATCTATCTATCTATCTATCATCTATCTATCTATCTATCTACTATCTATCTATCTATCATCTATCTACTATCTATCTATCTATCATCTACCTATCTATCTATCTATCTACTATCTATCTATCTATCATCTATCTATCTACTATCTATCTATCATCTATCTATCTTCTATCTATCTATCATCTATCTATCTACTATCTATCTATCTACCTACCTATCATCTATCTATCTATCTATCTATCTATCATCTATCTATCTATCATCTATCTATCTATCATCTATCTATCTATCTGTCTGTCTATCTTACTTATTCACCTTACATCCTCCTCACTGCCCCTTCCCAGTGACCCTCTCCCACAATCCTTCCCTCTTCCCCTCTGAATGAGTGGGAGAGGGTGAGCAAACACTTTTAACTACTGAAACAGTTCTCTAGCCCCTGGGTTTTTAGATTGTTTTATAACCCTGGCATTGTAATATAAGCTTTTTAATATACTGGCAGAGCTATGCAGTTATGGCTTAAGGCAATTTACTGTCAGAGTCAACATTACCACCAGGAGCATGATGGGAAGTTTTAAAAAAGACATTTGTACTTGATTTGTGTACATTCAATGTACACTGATTCAAGCTTCAAACAAGATACATTTATGATGCCCATATATATTGTTACTGTTTTTTGTCTTTGCATAATCAAATTATAACATATGAGGCTGCTTAATGCAGCATTCATTGAAATGTCAGCTTCTAATGGTTAGGATACCAGGAGCAGCATATCCTTTTCTTCACTAAGGATTGACCC
This sequence comes from Rhynchomys soricoides, assembly GCA_019843965.1. Classification (NCBI taxonomy): domain Eukaryota; kingdom Metazoa; phylum Chordata; class Mammalia; order Rodentia; family Muridae; genus Rhynchomys; species Rhynchomys soricoides. The sequence goes on along the minus strand of JADRCH010000033.1, from coordinate 14,159,661 downwards.
GAGCTGAGCAGAAAGGACTGTGTTAGATTGTCACTTGAGAACCCAAGCACAAAATCATGTATGCATTATTGGAAGAATTCACTCTATTATGACTTTGCCTGGGCTTCCTGACAGTTTTCTGTTCACTGGAAGTTATCTTCATGAGTCAAAGGTCACCTGCATAACTCAAGACCTTGAAACCAATGTTACTTGGCAGGGACTCCTTTTGTGTAGTCTCTCATTCTGTTAAACTAGCAAAGACAAACACTGTAGTTCTTTCTAGCAAAATTTCCATTGTATAGTGTGTGCGTGTGTGTGTGTGTGTGTGTGTGTTCACATGCCTGTCTGTTTGTCTGCCTGTCTGCCATAATAATGGCCATAAAGTGAAGTAGAAACAAAATAACCAATAATTTTGCTTACTAATTGAATTAAGTTTATTTTTGATTAAATATATTAAGGAAATCCAGAAAAATATGGATTCTCTACTATTCATTTTATCTAGACAGTTTTAATGACACTGCTGACATTTTTGAAATTCTAACAGATGCTATGTAGTGAAATAGCTTGATAAGCCTTGTGCTATATTTTCAATAGAAAACAGATATCTCTGTATTGTAATCCTAACACTTGGTGGCAGTAGTAGTTCATCTAAAACTCATTCAGCACTAGTCTTTATTCAGAATAAACAGAGACTGCAATCTTCTTTTAAAATATATATACATTTTAAATTATAATAGAATCATATCATTTTTCTCCTTCCATTTTCTCCCTCTTCCTTTCATGTATACCTACCTTCCAACTCTACAATGACCTCTCTCAAATTAATAGCCTTTTATTTGATTAATATTCTAGCACACACATGTAAACATATGTACAAATATACAAATACTAACTGCTGAGTCCACTTTGTGCATCTGTCTCTGTCTCTTTGTCTTTCTCTGTCTCTCTCTCTTTTTCTCTCTCTCTCTGTCTGTGTGTGTGTGTGTGTGTGTGTGTTTTCATTACTAAAGTGATATATTGCATTGGATAATCAATAAAAAAGATCAACCTTGGAAAAGATTAATTTTACTTCTGCCAGAATCCATTAGTTGGCTGTATTTCCATGTTTAGGAAAACTAAACTACCCCCTTCATACTACCATGACTACTGCTACTGACATTGTTCTGGTCTTCATTACATAGCCACTTCGCAGTAGACTTTCTGGTGTTCTGACTCTTATAGTCTTTATACTCCCTCTTTTGTGATGTTCCCAGAGCCATAGATTCAGGAGCTTTGATATAGGTGTATCCACTGGGACTGTGCTCCCCACTATCTGTCCATCTTTGCATAGTGTGCAGTTATGTTTTTCTCTGATGATTCCAGTGATGGTTTGTATATGCTTGGCCCAAGGAGTGGCACTATTTGGAGGTGTGGCCTTGTTGGAGTAGATGTGTCACTGTGGGCATGAGCTTTAAGACCCTTGTCCTAGCTACCTGGAAGCCAGTATTCTGATAGCAGCCTTGAGATGATGAATTTTTAGCTCCTCCTGCATCATGCCTGCCTGGATTTGGCCATGTTCTTATCTTGATGATAATGGACTGATCGTTGGAATCTGTAAGCCAGCCCCAATTAAATGTTGTTCTTGGTCATGTTATCCGTTCACAGTAAAACCCTAACTAAGACAATCTCCATGTGCTCTAAAGAGAAGTTTCTTTGATGAAGAGTGGTAGCTATGGTCATCTGTAAGTATAAGTGTAGATGTGGTTTGTAAGCTGTAGACTATAGGAAGGAATAGTCCAGCAATGCTGTGGTAGTAGATTCTCTTCTAGGGGCCCTTTCTTAGTTAAGGTTTCCATTGCTATGATGAAACACCATGATCAAAAACAAGTTGTGGAGGAAAAGTTCATTTGAATTAGATTTTCACCTCTCAGAACATCATTGCAGGAAGTTAGGATAGGACTTGTACATGGCAAGAACTCCAAGGCAAGAGCTGGTACATAGGCCATGGAGGAGTGCTGCTTGCTGGCTTGCTCTCATGACTTATACAGTTTGGGCTTTTTAATACATTTATATGTTTTTTATATGTTTATTTCCATGATCACATGTTAATATCAACACTATATTATAAGCATTCCAAATTTTGTATGCCCCATGATTTTAAAAATGCAAACAGTTAAAAATTCTGTCCTTTAAAATATTTAGTATCTTTTAAAATTTTAATATCTCTCAACTGCGGGCTCTTTTGGAAATAAAAATAAAAATTTATTGGTTTGTTACTTCAAGAGGGAAGAAGCAAGAAACAGTCATAATCTGAACAAAGCAAAACCAACCTCCCTCCTAACGCTCAGGATCATTGAAGAAAGGGGGTAGAAAGAATGTAATATCCTGAAGTAATGAATAACTACAAGGAACTATTTTCTTCTGTACACAGCAGGGGAGTTGCACATAAGGACTCACAGTGTTTTTAATACCATGTTCAAACCCTGTGCAAACCCATGTTAGACCAAATCCTAGTGGGAGAAGAGTTGGACAAAGGATACTTCCCCAAGCCATCAAGTTACTGGCAACTATGAGCTTCAGAGAGAGGAATAGGTGGATAGTATTTTTGAAGAGTATGATCCTTGGTAGAGTGTAACCCTTGGTAAGTTGACCACTCTTCAGTGGCAGCCCATGCATAAACGAATATTTGAGCAGCATAAATTTGTTTTGAAAGATTAAAAAATACACATAGTTATTGGATAGAGAAGAGGTCATGGGGAATTGGGAAAGATTTTGGGGAGGGTAGGTGGGTGAAAATGATAAAAAAAATGTATAACTCTCAAAAAACTAATAAAATGCATTTTAATTGCTGAGATACAGGAAAATAAAAGAAGCGATGGGGAAAATGAGGAGGGGGTGGCTTTAATTTGGAAGAGGGAGGGAGGACAATAGAAAAAGAGAATGAAGCAAGAATAAATAACACTAAGAATGTTTGACAAAGATATAAGTATAGTTTAGTTTATACCTAAAATAACACACGCACACACACACACACACACACACACACACTCACACACACATTAAGCCACTTAGGAAGGTAATACTCCTTCCAAGAGCTATAGACTAACAAAAACTCCAGTAACAGGCATAAGAAAACTTTCTTCGAATTTTAGTCAGGGAAGACCAAGAGATGCTCAAAACATCATAGGCTACTGCTGCCAACGTTGTTCACTTCCTAGAAGTTCAGTGAAGACACTGCATATTTCAGACATAAGAATCAGAAGATTCATGCAGGATATGACCCACCAACCTCGCCGTGAGAACTGATTTAATAGTACTGGAAGGTGCTACATAAGCTACAAAGACAGGAAAGCAATCAATAGTATTAACCAGCTCTGGCACTTGTGAATCTCAACAATGTCCAGCGTGACAATATATTCTTTAAAATGTAATAGTCGCATTTGTAACCTGACAGCAAACAACATACATCTAAGTGGACATTAGGCACACTTAACAGAAGTGAAAGAATGCCTGATGCTGGAAACTAATCAACTAACCATGGCTAGAGATGCCATGGGTCTTAGAGAATATCTTACTGCCACTACTTTTCTGCATCAATATCATTCATAACTGCATTTTAAATACTTACTGTTATACCCACAGATAAGGGTAGCTCTCACTACTCATCGAAGATTATTTTGTACAGCAGATAGAAACTTTTACAGATAGCTACAACTTTCAAAATATTCAAAATGCAATGAACAATTGACTCAGGGCTACCCAGCCCGAGTTGATACATGTGCAACACAACCTTTGTACCTAAGGGTCAAGGAACATGGAAGAAGATATGTTAGAAAGATCAAAAGATCCATGGGCCTAGGAAGGCTCACATACCAGGGGAGCTCTATATATGAAAGCTCAACAGTATGGCTGTTTGAAAAGACCTGAGTAATGCTAACACCAATGGACCTCCCAATGTAGATAGGGTAACTCTCATGGGGCTCCACCCTAGATAAAGAACTATAGACCATAATTTCTGAGAGAGGGAGAACCAGTCTTTTTCTAGGAATAATTTCCCCCACTGGGTTATCTAGTACCAAATGGTCAACCCTAAAAACATATGAATACAAGTAACACTAAATGAACTCAGCAGGTTGTGTGTATGTGTGTGTATACATTCATGTGTATATATTTAATGGAAAAGAAGCTATGCATTTTTTGAGGGAAATCTGGGAAGATACACAGCTATTTTAAAAATTTGTGTGGTATGGAATGTTTCATCTATGAACCATCAAGTCGTTTTCCATAATGAAGATAAGCACAAAGAAAGTTTTTCTATTCTGTGAAAGACAAAGATGTTGGCATTGAATTTATAATAGTGTCATATTTATAGTATCACTCACTATCACCTTTTGAAAATGCTATTAATCATGTGGCAACTCAGAAGTTTTCAAAAAAAAGTAAGAAAGAAGAAAATAGTAATAACAGCAGAAAAACGTATGCTTTCTGTAGGAACTCAAGAGAGGCCACTGGATGCTGTAACCGTGGAGGAAGGTTTCTTATTTGTTGACTCATGTCTCATGCTCAACAAGCTTTGTTATGCAGTTCAGGCCCACCTGCCTAGAAATGGTGCTGCCTAAGATGAGTTGGATTCTTCCACATCAGTTATAAATTTCAAGACCATCTGTCACAGACACAGATATAGGCCAATCAGATCTGAGTAGTTTCTTAATTGTGACTATCTCAGATGACTATAGGTTGTGTCAAGTTGAACACTAACACTAACTAGGACAATACTGACAAAGGAAGAGACACAATAGAAAAATTCTCTATAATTTGAGTTATATTTATAATGTCTGTGGAACTGGCTTTACAAAGGATTTGGAGCAATATTAAAATTAGTACTCATCCACACTCCTCAAATATATATATATGAATGTATTTGAGGATTGTGGGCAAGAACTTCTATTACAATTATTTTGTTAAATGCACATAATGTCAAGTTGCCTTCTATTTTGTTTTTATTTATTAGTGATTTTATTTGTTTACACTTCAAATGCTATTCCCCTTCCCAGATTGCCTTCTAAATATTTATTTTTATGCTTATAGGTTGGTGTAGCTCTCAGTCCTCAGCAGAGAAGTTCCTTTTTGCGGTAGACAGAGATAATACAGACCCACAACTGGTCAAAATGAGCAGAAGTGATGTGAGCTGCTTAGCCTTAAGTTTGACATCACTCTCCAACCCCCACTCAAAGCTGAAGAAAATTCACTTAGTATATGTTAAGAAAGTTTCATAATACTTATTAAGAATTTAAATGGTATATTACCCAGACTCCAGTTTCTATGACTTTATCCATAGAGATACTCTCAAGCATCCGAAGTTTTTTATGCTCAAACATTGGACAGTTTGACAACTTGGTGCAAGTGCAATATTTGCCTAGCCATGGAATGGAGTAACTTTTCAAAATGCCAGGAGCTGTACTCATGTGGAAATGTCCCCAGGGAATGTTTAGAAAGTATATAAGCAAGGTTCAGTATATTGAGTACACTTTGCACTTAAACAAAATGTTCATGTGTACAGATATGTAATGGTTTTATGTATATATATGTAACACATTAAACATATATTTCTATGAAAAGAGGAATTGTTTTTACTTTTGTTTCTGAGGGAGCTTTTTAAAAATACACTTAGATAGAACATCAGTGTGTTGAACTTGGAGTTTTGCATCTGGAAGTACAACTTTTGCGTTCTGTCAGTGTTTAACCATTCACTCACATTTATTCATTTTTCAAAAGATTTCAAAAGACACATTCTCCATAGAGGTTTTTTTTTGTTTGTTTTTGTTTTTGTTTTTTTTTTTGGGTTTTTTTTTGTTTTTTGTTTTTTGCTTTCCCTAGTATGGTTATCACAGCATTTTTAATATGTTCCAGATCCCATATTTCATTTTTCACATGTAAAGGAATGCAGGCAGCTGTCAGCTAATCAAAACTGTAAAATGAGTTGATGGTCTTAAAAATGATAGATGTCATTAAGAAACTGACAGAATGTATGTTGCTATTGCATTCAGTTATTTGCATACTATGATTATAAGAAATACTTTCTCACAAGATCATATATTTTTCAACCACACTTAGTATTTTCTTAATGTTCTTAAATGAATCGGGGGAAAACATACATCAGTGAAAATAAACACTAAAGAAGTTTAATTAAAATGTCTACTTCTTAGCAACATATCTAAAGTATTCATTTCAAATGTTTTATTTCTTACATATTTAACTTGACATGAACACCTACAATTTTCAAATTGTATGTGATTTGATGACTAGTTGAAATACATATTTAATTTACTGTTTATATATTTTGTTAATTTATACCTGTCATATTTAAATTGTTGAACTCTAATGTTAATCTTTACACCCTTAGCTTATTGTTTATATATAAACATGCCACATTTTTTAACGCATCCCATATATACTGAGTTTGTTTCTGAAGAGAGATATGCTGCACTTGGCTACAGAAAGCATCGCAATTCTGATGTTTGCTTAACATTCTAACATTAGATAAAACTTCCAATGGGCAAACGAGGTAGACACATGTACGCTTGAGGAGTTTTGCTGAGGTTGATAGGGTTTCCATCCAGTCGAATATCCTCTAATGCTTTACGAACATAAGTTAAATTTTTAACATTACAGAAAGTATCCTCATGCATCTCCAGAATGTCATTATTCTAAAAAAGAAAGAAAAGTGAAAAGATAAGACATAACACCCTTGGGGTAATGGGTGAAACTGTAGTACATTTTGAATCACCTCTTTTAATTCTTTTGTTTATTCTACCAGTCAAAACTATTCATTCTATGATTATTATATACCAAGCACTGTTTGTATACAATTAGTTAACAAAGTAGACATGTTCTTACCAGTATGGGGCACATAATGGAATATATGTTAATGGAATATAAGCAGGTCAGGAGGATTATTGAAAGAAAGAAGTATTTCTAAGAATGATGAAAACTTTGATGACAAAGCAGTACAAGAATACATGGGCATGGACAGAGTCAAGGGAACAACATCCTGGGAAGAAAGAAAGCAATCACACAGTCTCAAGCATTTGTGTGAAGCTGCTTGTGTGTACTTAGAATTCAAGTCAACTTGGTTGAAGTGAACAAGTGGGGATGCAGATGTTTCTTTCCCTAGTCCTGGGAAGCTACTGACTTACCTTTTTGTTTATTATACATTTCACTGTTCTGAAAATATCACATGTGTGGAATTATTAAATGCTATTTTTGAAAGAAATATGTGCTTCCAAAAAATATTGAACACTGGAGGAAAGAGGAGGTGGCCATTTCAAATTGGCTTAAGAGGCAGTAGTGAAGGTTGATCAGTTGGTGTAATATGTTAAAAATTCATTTGGGACATGGTATATGTTGATGTTTTCTTCTTTTCTATCACCTCTGAGTATTTCATTAAATATATGTATTCTTTTGTTATCTACTCACCTGTTAATGCAAGGGTGGATTGTTGTTCAATACACCAATTGCTTTATGGCTCTCATGAAAACTGGTTTCATGAATATTTGTGTGCAAGTTTTATGTGGAGACAAATAATTCATTTCTCTTATGCACATATGCAGATACCAAATTGGTGAGTTATAACTCTCTCTTTTGAATTTAGAGGAACTCTTAAGTATTTTCAAAAGTAGTCACAATGTTTTATACCCCAAACAGCACAATAAATGTTTGCTTAAAACCTGAATGATAGTTGTGGGTCACTGTGTATTTTTTCATTGCCAGTGTGCAGAGGTACAGTTAATCTTACGCTATGATGGTATATGGATTATGGATCTCAAAATATTATGGAATAATACAGAAATACGTTGGTCTTATAGCCTGTTACACTGCTGAACTCCAATGCTATGCTAAGGGCTAGGTTACTTCCTTACAATTTGCTACATGCAATACTTGCAGATGAATTTAAGAAGCATGCACATCTCAATAATACAGCTTTCTAATCTTTAGTATTGAGGTATTTTCACTTCATCTAGATATTATAACTATTTACCTCTGTATTTCATCTTTGATTATACAATGTTTACTATTATTTTGTTAAATTAGTATTTATATTTAAAAATAAGTGTCTTTATTAAGGAGAAAGGATTTGTTTGTGTGTGATAGTATGAACTTAAATTTTCCACCCTGAAGAGGCAAAGACAAGGGGCTCTCTGACATGTTTCAGGTTGTATGTGATAGATAGATAGATAGACAGACAGACAGGGACAATAGAAAGATGTTAAATTGATGGATTACAGATGATAGACAAAATATTTTCTTAATATAGTTCTCAGATTGATTGTTGTAATATATAAAAAGTATAATTCACATTTACAAATGATCTTGCAGCTTGTCACATTGCTGAATTCCCATATAAGTTCAGATATCATTTAATGAATTCTTTCAGATTTTCTGTGTATAAGATCTTGTAATCCAAAAGGAAAAGGAGAAAGTCTGCTTCCTTCACCTTCTGAAAGTTAATTATTAATATAATTTACTTTTTCTGTTATTCTCAGTAGGATTATCAAACACAATATTTAATAAGGTACTAAAGAGTCCCCTTCTTGTTTCTGAGCTTAGCAAGAATGTATTATTGTATTTTGTGTGTATTTGGAATGATTGGGTTGACAAATGTCCTTCTATTCATAGTTTTGTTTCTTTAGAGAATTTGTAAAAAAGAGGCAGTGGATTTGTCAAATGCATTTTCTGTATCTAGACAATATGCCAGTTTTAACTTTTATTCTGTTACTATGGCACATTTATGTCATTTCACTGATAATGATTTTATTCTTGAAATAACTACTACTTGATAATCATATGTCATTATTTTTACATGTTAGTAGATTTGGAATGTTACTTGACATGTTGAATTATGTTTATAACATGCTTTGACTATGGTGTTCTATTCTGTTGATAGATTTGTCTAAGTCTAATTTTGTTACTGAGCTAATACTAACTTTTGTCAGGACATATTCTTCATTTCCACTATTTAGCATTCTTTGTAAAGGATTAAAATATATGAAGGCAATAATGCTGGTCAGAAAAAGTCAAGAAACAAGTTAACCATATTTCAGATATATACAGAAATACAACAAAGGTATAAAAATATAAATACTACCAGGAATAATAAAAATGCAGATGTAAATAGTAACATAATGTACAGAAAAATCATTGAAACCAGAAATTACTTCTTGCTTTTACTTCAGCAAATAATGGATATTTTTCTATTTATTCCACCAAAAATTAGAATATACCAGAGAAGCCTGATTATAGCTATAAAGCAAGTAACAGCCATGTGGATATGAAGTAAATTATCTACCATTGTTTCAGTAGCTAAAATTGTTTAACAAGCAGAGTGTAATCATATGGATGGCAATGAAATATACGTAGAAACTATTAGGTCAAAACATTTGTGAAAATGTGTTTTTTTTTTTTTTCATTCTTCCCTAAATAAGATTCTGCTTAATGGGAGTAGAAGTAATTTAAACATTCAAGTGTTTTTGTTTTACTTTAAACAAAAGAAGAATATAAAAGGGGGAAATCTGAACTCTCTTAGACAGAAGAAATAGAGACTTTTCATTTTGTAAACATGTGCATGCCATTGGACTTAACTTACTTCATTAAAAAACCTGATATTTTAAAAAAAGATCTTGAAATGTTTTTTTCTGAAAACAATAAACCAAGCTAGATTTTTGCCTTCCCTTTGTGAAGCTTGTGTATTTCTTAAATTGATGAAACTTTCAATTTAAAGAAAAATCTTTGTTATCTAAATTTTATTTCTAAAAGAATAAAAGTAATGACTGAAGTTACCAGCAATTTGATAGACTAGATAGAACCATAAAGATGCAGACGCTTTATTAGCTGATGGGATGACTGGTAAAGAAACAGAAGCAGGAACATTGATGCTCATGCCAATAGGTCAGGATGGATGAATTTGTTAGTCCTGGCTCTCTTCTATTTGTGTTTGTTCATCGTGGGGTTTTCAGGCTCAGTGTACCATGAGAAACCTACCTGGAGGTGCAGAGCCCGCAGACTTTCTGGGAGTGGCAAAGGGATGTGGTCCAAGCTGTTATCCGTGATATAGAGATGGTGGAGATCATACATATCCTGTAAACAACCATATGGAAGACTGACTTTCTTCTCTATGCAGTAAATTTAAGCTAGCATGTCCCTGTCAGGACCCTAGTTCCTAAATTACTAGACACTCCAATCAACTTTGGAAAATTTTGCGATAGGCATATGGAAATGAAAATTATGTTTTAGTCATTTAGAGTCATAAGCTTGGAAAAATGAAAATTTTACTCAATGACAAAATCCTTAGTAAGGAAATTTGTACTATGTCAAGACAGAAGACAATAACTGGTGTACACTAGCCAAACACCCCAGTGAAGGGGTGACCCATCTCCATTCATGACCTCTCATTTCAACACTTAACAGTGTACAGGATGAGATGCCCTAAACTAAGCTGCTTCAGAACTCTTCAGAAGTTCACACTTCCCACCACCAGCTCCCTGAGTACATTAATTTTCCCTTCAAAGACCAAGTAATAACTTAGCATTCAACCTATATCTAGAGATTTGACTGGGATGAGGGGTGCTTAAGAAAACTAGCTTGTTCTCAGAATACAACCATTGTTCTAAGCAGGGCTTCCATATCCAGACTTGTTTTCTTCACTTACAAAACAAATTCCCAAAGGATAACTCAATCTAGACTCTTTATGTCCTTCTGTCCTCAAAGCAGTATCCCCTTCCCCCTTCCCAATCAACCTCCCCATAGGTGGATCTCGAAGGAAAGCTACATTTTCTGTCTTGTCTTCCAGATGCTTTTTGCAAACAAGTGCCAGTGACTTCTAATTCAAGCCCCACTTTCCATTCATAGGGCTTGACCACTCTCAGAATGAACCAGAATCTACCTTATTTTCAGTTTCCTTATATAAGGCACAAAAACTTATTTTAGAGGGTATAAAGTTGCCATTCCATGAAATTGTTTTGGAAATGAGCAAAGTCTAGACCATGACAGAAGAGAAAGTGAAAACTGAGGACTACTGTATGCACGTGGCATCAAAAACTTACTTTAAATGCTTCTTGCTTAATGCCTTTCCTTCCCAGTCTATTGTTGCTGATATCAATAAATGTCAAAGTGTTTGGCAATTCTGGAAGCTGCTTTATCTTATTGTCACGCAGAACCAGCTCTTGGAGACGAGGCAGCTTTCGGAATGCATCTTCATCAATCTCTGATATTAAATTTGATGTCATATCAATCCTTTTTAAATCACCTACAAGGAAAATAATATGGCAGTAGCTAAACATTAATGAATATGGTTGACTCAAACAAAACATGAATAAATATATCACAAATATAAATATGGATGCCATTTGTACTGGATCTTAAATAAAATAATTATTTTTATGAAAGTGCTTTTCAAATGAGAGCTGTGCTCATATTTCTAGAGGAAATGATCATTTTACTAAATAAATGGTCATGTTATATTTTAAATGGCTGTTCTTATCTTGACATTTTTCATAATCTTTGTCTGGACTATCCTCTTTAAAGTGTTTTCCTCAGAAAAAAAAGTGTTACATATTTTCTGATAGTCCAAGATATAGGCATTAAAAGGAAATATTAATATTGTTGAAATGTTCTGCCATGACAACTACTAAAATTCTTATAAGAAGGCAACTATTCTAAAAGTAAAATTTAAGTTCATATTCTTCAATCATAAATCAACTGTGCTTTAATGGAAACATATCAAAGAAGAACAGAACACTTGTTAGTTTAATACCACGGCAGTATACCTAAAATTATAATGTGAAAATTAGTTGTAGTTTATTTATAATTAAATTTAGTTGAAATAGTTTGAAAATAACAGCAATTATGAAATTTTCTATCGGCTAATAACTAAGTGTTCTTCCATCTTACCATTATTAAAACATACTTTCAAATATTTATGTAAAAAAGTAACTAATTTTTTAGCTTTTTTTGAATCAAAGTTTCATTCTAAGTACCAACAGCAAGCTGGTACAACTACTCTGGAAATCAGTCTGGTGGTTTCTCGGAAAATTAGAAATAGTTCTACCTGAGGACCCAGCTATACCACTCCTGGGCATATACCCAGAAGATGCTCCAACATGTAATAAGGACACATACTCCACTATGTTCATAGCAGCCTTATGTATAATAGCCAGAAGCTGGAAACAACCCAGATGTCCCTCAACAGAGGAATGGGCACAGAACATGTGGTATGTTTGCACAATGGAATACTACTCAGCTATTAAAAACAATGACTTCATGACATTCGCAGACAAATGGATGGAACTTGAAAATATCATCCTCAGTGAGGTAATCCAGTCACAAAAGAACACACATGGCATGTACTCACTGATAAGTGGATATTGGCCAAAAAGAAGCTTGGAATATTCAAGACACAACTCATAGACCATAAGAAACCTAAAAAGATCATACCAAAGTGTGGATGCTACATCATTACTAAGTAGGGAAAAGAGAATAATCTCTGGGAAGGAGAGAGAGAGAAGGGGATCTGGGAGGGAGAGAGTAGGGGAAGGGAAAAGGGAGGCCAGTTCAGAAATGGGAGAAGATGGGGGAGAAGTACAGAGGGTCAAGAATTTGAAAGTGATGTGTAGCAGTGAGAGCAGGGAGGTCTGGGGTTATCCACTAGAAAGTCCCAGATGTCACAGACCCAAGAAATTCCCAGGACTCAACAGGGAGGACTTTAGGAAGAGAGAATGTGTAGAGACCATATCCAGTGGGTAGGCCAATCACCCACCTCAAAAATATTAATCCAGAATTCCTCCTGTCAAAGGGAAATGCAGAGACAAAGAATGGAGAAGAAACTGAAGGAAAGACCATCCAGAGACTGCCCCACCTAGGGATCCATCCCATCTGCTGACACCAAACCCTGACACTATTGCTGATGCCAAGAAATGCTTACTGACAGGAGTCTGGTATAGTTGTCTCCTGGAGAGGCTCTGCCAGAGCTGGACCAATACAGATGTTGGTATACACAGTGAAACATTGGACTAAGCATGGGGATCCCAATGGGGAAGTTAGAGCAAGGACTATAGGAGCTGAAGGTATTTGCAATCTCATAGGAAGAACAACAATATCAACCAACCAGATACCCTACAGCTCCCAGGGACTAAACCACCAACCCAAGAGTACACAGGAGGTACCCATAGCTCTAGCTGTGTGGATATATATATAGTCTCAGAGGATTGCCTTATCTGGCATCACTGGAAAGGAAGCCTCTTGGTCCTGTGGAGGCTTGATGACCCAGGATAGGGGAACAATAGGCCTCTGAGGCTGGAGTGGGTAGGCTAATAGAGGCTGGGGGAGGGAGGAGGGAATGGGGGGGTTGTGTAGGGGAAACTGGGAAGGGGGATAACATTTGAAATGTAAATAAATTAAATACATATTTTAAAAAATTCAAGGAGGTCTACAAGGAAAGACGATTATTTCTGTCCATACTTAAACTTGCAAAGTCATTTTTGTTGATCTTTTTAATTTTGTTAAAGCGTGAATAGAAATACGTAGTTTTCTTGGGCAGTGGAGGAATGGCATCAAGTTCATGGTCATCACAGTATACGGTGGTACTTATACAAGTGCACAGAAGGCAGGTTGGAAAGTCTGAAACACAAAGGTAAATGATTATATGTCAGTATAAGAATTCTAAGGAGAATGTGGTTCTGATTGCTTAATATACAAGATTAAAATATCTCTCAGACTTTCCTGATATATTTCACGTATTTTCAAAACACTCTTAGCTAGTAGTACATTAAAGTCAATAAGTTAGAACATCTACCATATTGCTTATAAATCTATTTTTAAGGATATATTATGGCTGTTAATTTTTTACAGCTAATGGATATAAAGGTAACATAAATTCAAAACATAAATATTGAGATTATATCTTTATAAATTTAAATTACCATGTATTCATTACACATGAGACTCAATATTTAAACACTCCATTGAAAATGTGTTTCAAGAGATCATACAAATTATTATTTATTCCTTCTATATAGTGAATATATATTGATATATATATTAATAACTGATAAATTGATAATATCATATATTGAATATATCAGTAATAGTGTTTTCCAAAACATTGGCAAAATACACAGAGCTTTGCTTTGTGATCTACTATGTATGATAAGTGGTAATTACATAAATAAATGTCTTGAAGTATGATATGAATATAAGCCTAGAGGGATTTGGCTTAGATGGAGAATCATGAAAGGGAATCTCTGAGATTGCTAATGCCAGCCAGTAATATACGTACAGAGAATAAGTAACAATGTCATTGAAAAAAATAATAAAAGTGGAGTATTCAAGGAAAAGACCTTTCACTAACATTGAAAGATGGGAGTTGGAAGGCCTGGCAGGGGTAGGGGGACATCCTCTTGGAGACAGGGTGGAGGAGGAATGGGATAAAGAACTGTGGGAGGGGGACCAGGAGGGAGGCAACAGCTGGACTGTAAAAACATAAAATAAAAAAAGAAAAGAAAAGAAAATGATAAAAAGAAAGATGGGCTTGAGGCGAACCTCAGAGGAAGCCAAACACATTCCGGCCGAGAGCCCTTCCCTCCAGTGCTACAGCAGATTTTTCCCTCTGTTATAGATAGACCTTACTTGTTCAGAGTTCACTATGTCTGAAAAGATGGTCAGACTGAAAGAGTGTCAAGTGGGATGAGAGGGTATGAGTCTGTAGTACATGAAACAGCGTGGCGGCCTGCCTGTGGTCATGGTGACAGCAAGGACTAGACAGTTACACAGACAGACAAACTTCACTATATGCTTAGCATTTACCTAGAAAATGATAAGCTTTAATAGAGACAGAAAAACAATTATCAGAAAGAAAATATAAAAACAATGGGGCATGGGGCTATATTATGGACACCAAATAGAGAAAGAGTTTGAACGGAAAGAAATTGAATAGCTTTGTTTGAAAAATAACTAAGGCTTGAAAAGCTTCTGAATTGGGTATTGCAGGCATCTTAAGATTTTGTGAAGTCTGTAGAGTGGTGGTGATGGATGACAGATTATAGTCCCTGGCAGCTAAGACTGAAGGGAAGAAAAACAAGAAAATTCTTTAGAGGCGTTTGTGGAAAGGAACGGTGAAGAAAAGATGTTCATAACTAAGATGTATTTGTATGTCTTGAAAAGTGGTGTGCTCTAGTTCAATTTCTGCAGCTTTGATAAAGTAAACTGACAAAAAATGATGTAAGGAACCAAAGGTGTGTGACTGTTTACAATCCTAGGTTACAATCTGTCACTACAGGGAACTCACAGCAGCAGGGACTTGGATCACCTTGTCACCTCGCAACCACAGCCATACTGTATCTTCATACTGTGTCTTCTACAGATATTTAAGATAATCAAGGCAATCTCCACAGATATACTCATGGACCAACCCTGATCTAGACAATCTCTCATTGAGACTCTTTCCAGGTGATTCCAATTTATTTCTAGTTGACAGTTAAAATCGTCCCTCACAGTAGGAAATCACGGGGGGGGGGAGGGGGTTACTGCAAGGAGATACACCTCATTCCTGATAAGGAAAGGTGGATGCTGACGGGAAGACAGAAGTAATTGGATACTGTTGCACAGTAGAAAGTACCAGCACCTCACAAGCGGGAAGACATGTAGTCTCGTAGTTATACTAGGAATGAATGGATGCAATGGATGCTTGTTGATATAGGTGGCTTGTAAATCTACTATAGCTGGGGCAGTGCATTTTCTCTGTAAAGTAAGAGATTGGATGATGATGTTCAGGAGTAATAAAAAAGATGTCGATGAGAGTTGTGAGGTGTGAGGTGAATTGAGGACAAGAAGTGGCTTCAGTACGGGTGTAAGAGGTGAATGAAGCAAGCTATGTGACAACAAGGAGAGGAAATGGTGGTTGTGGGGTGGAACTTGGGGATTGCTCAATCACCAGTTTGTCTGCATTTACCTGGAACATTCCTGGAGTACTGACACTATGACTAAGAGGACTACATCATCACTGTTGGTAAAGGGTCCATTTGCCATTTCTGGTCAAGAAATAAAGATGTACCTATTAAGATCTTGTTGTTTTCTTTTAAAAATGTATATTTATACACAGTAACAACTTTGGAGTAAAAAATTAGTCAATATGAGTAAAG
The DNA here is from genome assembly GCA_019843965.1 of Rhynchomys soricoides. Classification (NCBI taxonomy): domain Eukaryota; kingdom Metazoa; phylum Chordata; class Mammalia; order Rodentia; family Muridae; genus Rhynchomys; species Rhynchomys soricoides. Next base: position 14,143,513 of record JADRCH010000033.1, on the reverse strand, counting down.
AGAATTCTTTAAGGGAATCTGCAAGGTATTTCATCTTTGATGTGTTCTCTAGTATCGATAATTTCACTTTTTCCACTGATAAATTTTAAATGAAGGTATTTGATTTTGTATAGTGTTAGTCATGTATTTTAGCATTAATTGCACAGAATAATTTATATACATTTACTCGGATTGTGATTTATTTTGTTTTAGTATTCATAGATTGTGACCATTTGAACTGACCATTTGGTAAAAGAAAGTTTAGAATTGTAATGTTCTAAAAATTTTCAAGCTGTTAAACATTTATGAATGTACGCTTCTTTTCTGGAAATTAAAATGTAATTGAAGTTGTAACTTCATTATATACTCTCTGTTGACTCTTGGTTATAAAAAATAAGAAAATATTCATTTGTTGATATTCTCTCAAAAATGATTGAACCCAAATTTGACAACAAATACTAGAAGGACTGTGCCCAAGCTATGCAAACAGGGCTAAGTTTGGGAGAGGAAACATCCTGATCCTGTGCACTACCTAGCCAACTATCCATGACTCAGGAGGTCTTAGACACTAAAGAAGAATCTCCTAAAGCTAATATACAAAAGCAATACATTTCTATCTGTATTCCAAATACCTATTTTTTGTATCAACAGATAAGAATATTATGGAGCTCCATAATTGGTCAAAATGCATAGACTGTGAGGTACCCAGCTATAATGGATACATCTACAATGTAACCCCTACATCTAAATCTCAGGCAGTATCATGAAAGAGGGTATGAAAAATGTATAAGACCTAAAGGACCGGGATACTTGCTGCAATAGGGGATCTTTTAGAAAAGACAGGGAAGCTACAGCTATGAAATCTCAACAACAGGGTTGTCCAAACAAGACCTGCATAATGACAGCACTAGTTGCCATATCAATGTGGATGTGGGAACTGTTACATCATCTTACTCCTAGAATAAGAACTGTAGTTAATCAGTGGTTGCTGAGAGAGGTGAAAACAATTTCCTTCAGGGACAAGCTCCCAGGCAGGTTATCCATCCCTAAGTGGGCAGTCCAAAAAACTTGTTAGCAACATTAAATTGACGTGGGAAGCTATATACATACACACATGTAGCGTGTGTGTGTATGTGTTTGTGAGCATGTGTACACACAAGTATTTATGTTAGCCAATAATTATTAAAGAAAATATATATCAAATTGAAAGGAACTTGGAGGAGACATAGGAGGAGTTTCAGAAAAGAAAGTGAGTCATGAAAATTATGTAACTCTACTAGTCATGAATGAAATTCTTTAAAAAGCAAATAAATGCAAGATTGTGTATTATGTTTCTGTTTCCTCTGGCCCAACTGAAAGCCAAGGATTTGACAGAAGGCAAGGGGACGTGGGTAGACTTGAAGGGATAGAAGAGGAGGGGAAATTGATACAATTGTTTTGTAAGTTGAAAAAAATATCTTTAAAAAGCTCAAGGCACAACTGTTGCCACACGTTGTCAGCTTTGTAAAAGATTGAAATTGCTTGACCACTCTTATTGCTTTAGGTGCATTTAGTTTTCCTATGTAGCTGCTTTCTCTATTTGGGAAACTGACACTTTGTAAACTTGTTCATGTGTCTTCTTGGCCCTGTTTGTGGCTTTCTATTACACAGAAATTTAGCCACATTGAAAGAGTGTGATGTACTTCTTAAGAAACCAACTTGATATTTTTTTATGTGTCTGTACTCTATCCTCACTAGTTCATTTCAATGATATTGCAGAGATTTACAGTACGTTGGCATTTATTTTTCTAGTTTATCAAGGAGGTGACAGTTCCTACACCAAAGGTTTGTGGTTTTGCCAAGAGTTGACATAAATCATTGTCAATGACTGCATAGCAAGGATGAGATTTTACAATTCAACTGTAATACTTGAAAATTTAGACAGGAGGTTGGATACTGTTTGCCAGGGCACAGGACAATATAGAAGGGGAACTGACATATAAATAAGTGGTTATATAGGATGAGAAAGTTCTAGAGATCTGTTTTCTCGGACGAAGAGATATGGGGATATGGGTAAGGGGACCAATATTTTTCTACAAATACAGTCTATAATCACTACCCTTTTCAAATTAAGACTTTGTTATTGAAAGGCAAAACAAAATATTATGAACACCCTAGAAAGACTGGAAGGGGTAAAAGCAGGCTACAGTGTGCTGTTATTTCAACCCACAGACAGCAGATACCCAATCAGCACAACACAGTGTCATTATTCTTATCAACATCCGTTATGTCTTACAAATTTGAATTGTGCTGCATTGATCTCAGAGGATTTTCCACTAGTTCATCTAGTGCTGGGCTCTGGAAATATATAGCCCAGAAAAATTTCAAGTGATGCCAAGCAGATATTTCCATCCTGAGTCTTTGGTTATTTGATTCTTTCCAGCAGGACAAAGATGCATTATAAAAGCTATTTGATATCTGACTACAAAAATGCATGTGTAACTCCATGCTTCAAGGTGTATTCAGGTATTTTAGATACTTTTGTCTTTGGATTATCCACTTTTCTTTTGGAGTGGAATTGACAATTGGCAAATTCTTTTAATTTTAGGGTTGTTTCTTTTTTTTTTTTTTCAGAGCAACAATAAAGATTTATTATTCACAATGGAGGTCACCTTACAAAGGAATTCTCTCACTCTTTTTTGAGCTTCATGCTCTGTTTGTATAGCTATGCTACTCAGTTTACAAAAATGAATTATCCACTTAGGGAGCTCACCTCAGAGAGAGGCTAATTCTCCTTCTCTCAGCAGTTGTTAGCTGCCTGGAGTTCTTTGTTTAGAGGAGGGACCCTTTGAGATCACCCTTCTGCATCAATCAGTATATTTGTTGATATTTCCATTGTCCAGGTCTTGTTTAGGCAGTTGCATTGTTGAGGTATCATGGGTATAATTTCCATGTCATTTAAGGAAGACACAATCTCACAGCAGACTTTGTGGTCCTTTGGCTGTAATAACCTTTCAAACCCTGTTCTCCAATGTTCCCTTAGCCTTAGGTATAGGCATTGTACTGTAGATGTATCCATTGAAGCTGGATGCCACACAATCTGTTGACCTCTACGTTGGGGTTTGTTGACGTTTTCTGTATAGTTTTTGTTTGCTTTGGAAAAACACTTCTTAGATGAAGACTGAGTTACACATACTGTAAGTGTATCAGTTAGGAATGATGCTAGGCACTAAAGTGACAGTAAAATGTTTCCTTCTAAGATCCACAACCTCACTAATTCCAGGCAGTAAGCTAAGATGCTAGTGCCAGGCATGATTTCCTTTCTAGTTGGTCTTTAGTCCAATTAGACATCTATTGGTCACTACCAAGGCATGAGTGCCACTGCAACACCGTAAGGGATATCTTGCCCTGCTTGTCATTGTTATAGTTCACTGGCATTCTTCTTTGAAGGTTTCAGATACTTATACTATGCATCCTTGTCCTGTGCACCCCTGACTCTAAATCCCTCTGTACCTTCCATCTCATCTGCCTGTAGCTTTACATGCCCTTATTTATTTATTTATTTATTTAGCCCCCCTGAGTTTAGTTAGTATTGCACAGGATTGTGAATGTATTCCTTGAGGGACTGGGAAGCAAATTGCTCCCTGACTTTTAGAGGTGGGGTGTTTGGAGTTCTTCTGATATCCATGCTGGAATTTTAATTGTCTTGGTCTAGTGTAGGTAACTAGAGTGGCTGTGAGTTTATGTGTGCAAAACCCTTCTCATCCTCCAGGACCTACAATTTTGTGTCTCCTATTTCAAGATCTTTTCTGAACCTTTGGGTGTGGTAGGCATTAATGTAGATGTCCAATCTGTGGCTCAGCACTCACACATGCTTTTGATCTGCATTCTGTACAAAAATGACTCTGTATTACCACTACCCACTCTAATAAGAAGCTTCTCTGATCAAGGTTGGGAACAGCAACAACCTACGGATAAAAGCCTAAATATTTACAAGGCTAATAGACAACTTGGCTATGTAGCAATATGACACCTGTAAGTTCTCCCCTAGGACTCATGACTTCTTTTGCTATGGGCAAGGCAGCCTCTTTGTGGAATGAGTTAGCGTTTTGAGAAATGACCAAGTGTATTTTGTTATAGTTCGGTATTAACTTATCTGACCTTCATTGGTATGTGGACCCAGAAGCCCTGGGAATTCTGGCTCTTGTGGGGAAGAGCCATCGATCAGCCTAGGAGTAGATTCTTCATCCTTGTCCTCTTCCTGGCTGTCCCCTAGCTGGGGTCCCGGGGTGAGGAGGTCTCTATTCCCAGAAAGCCTTTCGGTCACTTTCTCAGTCTGAAAACAAACAGAATTTCAAGGTAACCTCAATCCCCCTCCATGCCCATGGTACAAATGTAAAATGTGTCCTTCTGTACCACAAGATGTCACTACTGTTCTTACAATCAACACAGTGTGCCTCGCCCACCAATGTTTCTCAGAAATACAATTGTTGTTTTCAAAAGTTTGTTTCTCAAATCTTTGGAACTGGTTTCAATGCCCCCCCCCCTTTTGTTGCTAGTTTTTTGAGCTTCATACTTTGTTTTTCCATTTGTCAGGTTTAAAAATACCTCACTTAATTTTTTAATGATACAGCTTTATAAGAACATAGTTGTTAGATTCACTTTAGGCAAAAGTATGCAAAACAAAATTCAAAAGACTCCCCTTTACTCCTGAGTTCAGTTCACTCTTATCACCCCTCAGAGATAACTATTGAGATACAGACTATTATTTTCTTTTTTTCCTTTTTTTATTGTTTATTTTATATATTTACATTTCAAATGTTATCCCCCTTCCTGGTTTCCTGTCTGCAAACTCCCTATCCCATACCCCCAGCTTCTATGAGAGTGCTCCCCCCTCTCACCTACCCACTCCCACCTCACCACCCTGCCATTCCTCTACACTGGAGAATTGAGCCTTCACAGGACCAAGGGCCTCTCCTCCCACTGATGCCTGACAAGGCCACCCCCTGCTACATATGTGGCTGGAGCCATGGGACCCTCCATGTGTACTCTTTTGTTGGTGGTTTAGTTCTTGGGAGCTCTGGGAGGTCTAGTTGTTTGATATTGTTGTTCTTCCTATGGGGTTGCAAATCCTTTTCTTCCTTTAGATTTTCATTTCTGAAAATCAAATCTCCTCTTCCTTGTAATTATTTTGTGGCCTTTTATTGAATTTTAATCTTCCTACTGAGGCAAAACCTACAGTGGCGTGAAAACAATGCAATTCGATTATGGATGCCATTTGCTGTAGTTATTTGCATGTGAATACTAAATACTACAACAATATTTGATTATATATTAAAATTGACATTTTTGAGATCTTTGACAATACGAGTCATTTAAAATGGTAAAAAATTTATATATTTTTTTTTCAGAATACGTTTTCAAATTTCTCATTCTTCTTGCCTTACATCTTTTCTGGTATGAGATATTGCTTCCAAAAGTATTTAGAAATCCCTCATTTTCAATCCCTTTCCCCTATGCTACCATCTATTCCTTTTTATTTCTTGATTAGTGTGCTCTTCTCCATGACCCGGTAAGCCTCAGATGGAGATCTGCTAAAGACATTTGGGACAGCAACACCCTGACTCCACTCCTCTTGTCTGCTGTTCCCATGATATAACCAGAAATCTCATTCTTGATCACACCTCGTGTGCCCATCTGCATTTATTGGCACTCATTAAAAAAGCAAAAGCACACAAATTACTTCCAAATTATTTATTACCTGAATCGCAATTTCAAAATCAGGAATATAAATTAGATTATTTATTTACTGCTTGTCTTATAATAACCATGTGATTTTTAAAGATAGATATATTTTTACAGTTCTGATAGATTTGAGTACATTTTATTACTAATGAAAATAATATTAATTTAAGAGATGTTTTCCTAGGTTCTCTACTTTAGCCTCTTTCAACCCTATATGTCTTCCCATTGGTTGATTTCATACTTAAGCCTATTAGATAGTAATTGAATTATGCCTCAATCTTTGTACTTTTAGACTGCAGCATAATAACCAACTTATAAGATTTATGGAATTTATTCTTTAAACAGCCTTGCCTAAGATATATTTAATTCATATATACACATAACCCTAAGGACTTTTTGTGAAAATACTTTGAATACGTAGATACCTGCTTTCAAACATGAATCTAACTAATAGTAGATTGCTTGATATTGCAGAAGGCATCCAGATATGCTCAAAAAGACTTGCCAGAAATATCCAGCTGAGAAGCTGGGCTGCATCTACAGAAAGACACACGGTTTCCATCAGTGCAGTCATAGTGAGGCAGCTTCAGTGGAATGGCTTTGCAGAGACTAAAAATGGGCTCCAGGAAGAGAGGAAATTGAGACAGATGTTTCATGGAATGGAGAGGCCTCCTAAAGGGAGGAACACATTGCAGGCACATTGCCTTGAATCTTTAACTCTGTAGGAAAATGTTTGCACATCTTTTTCCCCCCAGATAATTGTTTTTCCACTGATCTGATGTAAAACTGTAAGGTCTCATTTGTCATTCAATGTAATGAGGCCAAACAGCTTTGGGTGCTTTGTTCATGCTTGCTTGCAAATAAAAAGAGCGTCCTTTAAAGCAAGGAGAGGTGGTGCATTTTCATTTCAGCAAAATTGCAGAACTCTGACCCCATTATACTGTGCCTGGAGAGTCTTCTGCATGGTAGACACATTTATTCTGATGATTAAATAAAAGTTGTTTGGGCTCCTATCTTTTCCTTTTTTCTAACAATCCTCCAACTGCAATATGAAGTTAGAACCAATTCATTTTATAAAGCCAGGCCAGGGAATTGTGGACACCTGACTGTCAGATTGATGGACTTTTTTCCTTATACTTCAGAAATCAATCTAAATGTGGACCTAAGCACAACCCCCCCCACACCCCCAAATACTCTTGACCTATAATTGGTCTCACTCTAAGGAAAGTAGAATTGAGTCTTTCATGTAAATATTCATTGATTATTTCATATTTGTTCTCTATTCTTTTTATCTCTTTATTTAATCAGATTTGCTTTCCTTGACTTTACTGCTTAATATGTGCATTATATGTCTCCAGGTTTTACAAACATTCAAAAACATAATCACTGCACTTGAAGATAAAGACTTAATGCCAGATGCAACAAAAACTATATCATTTTTTGTTTGTTGGTTTAATTTTGGCTTTGCGGGAACTTGTGTATCTATGATACCTTGTTTTCTAACCTTGAACTATAATATTTGTCATGGTAGACTGTGTTTAGGAGTATATTTTATTTCTACAAAAGAGTAGATAGCAGAAATAACATAGCTCAGATACAACATTATGGGTTTGGGAGAACTCAGCAGCTATTGCCATGGGAGATAGGAGAGGAAACTCTCAAGTAAGTGAAGATATCCTCAGGGTTACTCACTGTCAGTACCCTGCACAGTTAGGGCTCTAGGTGTTCATCTTAGCATACACTGGTATCTCAGGGCAACGGACCGATGAGGCACTAATGTGAGACTCTAAATGTATGCTCCCTGAAGGAAACTTCTCAACAATGCAGTTCCATATTTTTTATATTAAAGAGTACTGGGATTTGCAAAAAATATTCATATTGATATGAATAATCTTAGAAAATATTTAAAATTTGCAATTCTGGTCACTGGCAGTACTGTTTCTATATAGAAGACTCTTCTTATAAAAGTATGTTGTGTTATTTTAAGTGAAAATGTTTTGTTAAAAGTATTTTGATCACATCTGACTGGTCCATGTAATTAATTAACATTTGTCAAAATATGTGATTTATTTGGCTTAATTATGGGGAAATAATATAGAAGATGAATATACTGGGATATAGAAGCCACATTTCTTCTACTTTGTTTTCCAATATGGACAGCTTTCTTTTAAGACACCACCAAAAAAAAAAGAAAAAAAGAAAAACTAAACATACAACTTCCATATGGTTGGAGGCACTGAAAGAAATGTAGGGAGGGGAAACTGAGGTAAGGATGTAATACATGAAAGAATTAAAAAAGAAAAGAAAACAAAAATTGAAAGAGTAAACCAGAAAAGATATAATAAAAATAAATAGAAGAAAGTCTTGCCATGTCCTCCTACCACATAATACTGAGAAAAATGAAGAGACAAGGAGGACATGAAAGTATCAAAGGAGCCAGGCAGTGGTGGCATATGCCTTTAATCCCAGCACTTGGAAGGCAGAGGCAGGTAGATTTCTGAGTTCAAGGCCAGCCTGGTCTACAGAGTGAGTTCCAGGACAGCCAGAGCTACACAGAGAAACCCTGTCTTGAAAAACAAAAAAAAAACCAAAACAAACAAAAAAACCCAAAAAAACAAAAAACAAAAAACAAAGAACAAAACAAAAGAAAGAAAGAAATGAAGAAACAAAGAAAGAAAGAGAGAAAGTTACAAAGGGACAGGTATAGTAAAATGCCATAATGAAATATCTTACCACAGAAGCCAATACAAATATATTTGAAAGGACAGTATGTTACTTGGGAAATGAAAGAAGAAAAGGTATGAAACTGGGTCTTAAAGAATTCAGTAGGGGTGAGGTAGAGGGAGAGGAAGACAAAGAGTTAGTAGGTGGGCTAATGCAAACCAAGAATGTAAGACAAGCCTTATGAAAATACACTAAGTAGTAAATTTGTTTCAGAATACAGTGTTTTTAGAAGAAGTTCTTGAATGGAGGTGTCTGACATTAGTGGACACAGCACTTCCAGAAGACAAGGGTTAATAAATCAAAATCTCAGCTCAAACCATAGCCTACCTGCACAAGAAAGACCCCAGAGGCCTGCAAAACAATAGAGGCTATTGCTATTGCCCTTAGTTTTCCACCAAAACTACACAGGAAGACCTGCTTGCTGAGTTGCTGAGGACAAAACACATTCCTCACCATCTGCCATGCCAATTTGGAAAAGTCCTCCCTCCTGGCTAGTTTTCATCATACAGAAAGCTGCTAAGTAGACTGTTGTGGGGGAATGACTGCTGTGGTTTCCTCTTGTTCTGGACCCAGCAAACCACAACACCAACCTGAGAGGAAAAATGTGCCCTTTGGTGCATAGTGGCAGGCCTATTACAAGGTAACCAAGTGTATTCTTGTGGAAGAGTGCTCCATAAGAAGTCTCATGATTATGGTATTTTAATACTTTCTAAAGACAGTGCCAAACAGGTCATAGAGCTTAGAGTAGAACTTGATTTTTTTTTTTTATTTTACCTAAGTATTCATGCCATCAAATTACCTTCTAAATATTTCCATTTACAACAATAGGCATGAGATCCTTTGAAGTTTATAAAAAAGCTTCCTTTATGGTGGGCAGCAGGTAATGGAAAGATGCTTATGTGGTCAATGTACTTAGAACAGGAGACTCTGTGCTCAGTTATAAATGGGTCTTGTTTATCACCGCCCCTCAGTAAAGGCTCAGGAAACATTGTGGAAGAGGGAGTGGAAAGATTTGGATGATGGGAAAGAATCTTGGGATATGCTGTCTTCTGGACATGATATGGCTGCACCTTTCAGACCTTGCCCGAGTTGTCTTTCCCAGCACAGGTGATTGATCTCTTGCCTCTACCCCTTACTAGGCAGTTGTGAGAAGTTGCTATCTGCTGGGAGAGGGGGAATCCTTTTTCTTTGAGGGTGTGGCCACAGATATGGACATCACAGATTAGATATAGTTCAAATGAAGACATAAAGGGAGGGAAAGAAGACATGTTTGGAGGAAGGATAGAGGTGGAGCTTGAGGGAGGAAAATAAGGGATGGATTTGATTATAGTCTATTTACATTCTCTAAGGAGAGAATGATTATATATGAAAATAATTTAAAATTACAATGTACATGGCCTTGAAAAAAACAGTAAAAGTACCTCAACATGTAACCTGAATACATTTGACAACACACTGACTTCAGAGTTGTGATGGTGTCTTTGACACTGGGCAATTTCAAAGCTATAAAAGTAATTCAGGCTTGACCAGATAGGGTAGTTAGTAAAGCACTTAATATACAAGTGGGCTACCTGAGTTTGAATTTCAAAAGCACACATTAAAAACTAGACATTTAGATGCATCTCTAATCTTAGAGCTTATACTGAGAGATGTCCATGAACCAGCTAAGCCCATATCTTCAGTAGATACCCTGGTTAGTCCTCTGACCTCCCCCTGTGTGTACCCATGTTCACTCACATGCACAGAGAGAGGGAGAGGGAGAGAGAGAGAGAGAGAGAGAGAGAGAGAGAGAGAGAGAGAATGAATTCAAATGTTTAACCAAGCCAGAGAATCCCTGAACCAGAGAAGCATGTTCTCCTATGGAACAGGATGTAGCAGACAGCAAGATTAATTCAATCTTGGGCAGCTGAACGGCTGAGGGAGAGAGATTGGTTTTCACTACTCAACAAAAGTTTTATAAAATACCTATAGCAGCCTCCATTGAATAAAATGCTGGGGTTTATTCCTCAACTAAAACTAGAGAAAGTGTGAGTCACTGGCAAATTCTCCAAAAGAAGCCACACTGCATAAGTTTCACGGAAGAATGCTAAGGGAGAAGGAGCTTGGCATGTTCCTCAAGGGTATTGATCCTTGAGAGCCTATTAGAAAAATCCATCATGTCATTCAAGAGCGTCTCATTTGATAGAACACATACTTGATATAACATTAAGTGTAATAAATACAGACTTTGAGTGGAAAAATGGGAATGTCAATTCAATGAATCTTCAGAAAGTGGGATGAACTTCCAACAAATGCCTATGCTTGAGTTTGCCACACCGTGTGCCACTAAGCAGGGAGAGAGGAGATTGCTTAGACTGGAATATGAGTTTCCCCAAAGTTCATTACAATGACCTTCCCCAAAGTTCATTACAGTGACCTTGAATGAAGGTTTCTAGAAACATCACCACAGCATCTGATTCCTTGGAGGAAACACAGGTCTTTCCTATCTTTTCAGTGTGTGTGGATCCTTTCATATGAGTTCTGGTGCCTGCAGAAACCAGACACATCATTTCCCTCTAGAGCTGGCTTACAGGTGGTTGTGAGATTCCTGACATGGGTTCTGGGAACTGAACTCAAGAACTACTCCAAGAACAGTTCACAATCTTAAACTTCTGGGATAACTTTCATTACATTTATCTATGTAATGTTTGACATTAGGTGCTGATCAGATTCATGATGATCATAAACTCATGAGAAATTCATTAGCATGTGCATTTTGTGAGCAGAATCATAAAAATTTATATTTCACTACTGCAACACACCAATATAGTTTCCTTTCTTCTGGTGTATTTAAATTGTATATTTATAAGACTACTCTATTGTTAAGTCTTGAGGAACACAGAGAGATGGCCTAATCAGTATCTGCTCAGATATAAATCTAACCACAGTGGAGTTAAGCACTCACTGTTACTCAAGGCCCTTCCTTCACTGTGAGGAATCTATCATGACCATGAGTATATTCTTAGAAGCTTCAGTAGATTTTCTTTGAATGAGCCCATTATAAAACTAACTGCATTTTTTAGATGTTCTTTATGCCCAAGACTCTCCCTTAAACAATTAACATGTTTATCTTACCCAGTTGTCAAAAGATATACTAGGAACAGAGACTGAAGTGGATGTAAAGACGTGCCTAAGGTCATGTAATTGGTATGACAAACGTGCATCTGATTTCTAGGCAATCTGACTCCCATTACTGCACACAGTGACAGAATGCCTTCTGGTACAGAAATGAGTCTAGTGGATAACATCTCCTGCCACCTTTAAAGTATACATGTTCTATCTGCCATCCCTGGGAACACCAGATTCAGAAACAAAATCACTTAACTGTATAGCTATTTACTTTGCCTTACCACTATGCCAGCCAGTCCTAACCAGTGAGCCTTGGTCTTCAGCAGATCATATTTATTTTATAGATTTCCCTTCTGTTCATTCTTAGAAAAAATTGGAAATAAATGTCATTTGGAGATTTATTCAAACATTAAATACTATATTGATGAAAATGGGTCCCTAATATATCTCCCCAAATATATTTCTTAGTTAAACAAATAACTTTTGGTACTACTCAATAACCGTTATGTCAACAACTGAATTTCTTTGTGTTAAAAGGCCCTGAGATTTCAGCCTGTGCTGCTAATCATGTATTCAGATGAATTTGACATATTGGCATGCAGAAATGTTTGGCACTATGGAATTCTTCGTTAAACCTGAGCATGGTGCTCAAATTTATTGAAGTAATCTGTATTAATTATTTAAAAGTAGTGATTCTGAACACCTGATAGTAAAAACCTGTCCTTTCCTCTATTTACCTTGGAACTGAGTAAGAGACAAGTGTGTGACAAGCCCTTTCTTGCATTTCCATGAGCTGATTTCAGGTCAGAAAGGTATATTTTTTCTTCTGCTGTGCTTTTAACAACATTGACAGCTAAGACTCACATTGTGATACTGCACCAATTATAATCACTTGAAAGCTATTATTTTTTCTAATGACTTAATTTTGTAGAAAATAAAGCACTATTTGGACTTAGTTAAAAGAACTCAAGTTTGGAAATCAAGCTGAAAAGTAACAGAGGTAGTTGGTGCCAATGTCTTCTTGCCTTGGCAAGGAAAGAATCTAGCTTAAATGTCACTCTGAAACTTACTAGGTAAATAACTCTGAGAGAAACTCTAGTATTCAGTTACAACTATTATGTGAATACAATATCTTTCTTTCATGAGTAGTCTGAATTAATTTATGTGTACAGCCTCATAAAAATGTGAGACAAACACGAGGAAATGATTGACAATTACCAATCTATTTTCCTGTGGAGACACCAGGATTATGACATTTCTTGGAGTTTCATTTCTACGGTTTTAATACATCTTAAAATAAGAATTAGATTAATTGAAACAAATTTGCAGAGTATTGATCAGATTAACCCACTGAAAGCAAATCAGTAAAACTCTCCCATTCTCCTTCAACTAGAGGCATTTCAGGGAAGAGGCAGGTTCACTTTTATTTTTCATCGAATCTAAAGAAGAATGTTTACCTCAGGTTGATAAGTTAGAATCTCTCTTTTAATACAAATGTATTGCATAGGCAATTCTCATGTTTGAAATCTTAATGTGCACCATAAACTTGGCTCAAATGTGGAGGTAGTAATGAAACATAAAGATTAAATCATAACGTGTATTCTGCTACCCAAAGAAATGAATAGTAATAATAATAATAACTTAAGTATTTTTTCAGAAAAGATGAAGAATAATTTAATACAAAGTATCCCTAGATGGAGAGCTACAAGTACATAATACTGAGGGGATTGAAATTCTCCCTTTCCAAGGTTGAGTCACCTTATACATTATTTAATATGAAGTGGTCAGCCCTGAAATTATATGCACAGAAATCATATGCACACAAACAACAAAAATGTACTTGGCAGGCTGCATTTACATATTTGTACATCTATTTGTAACAATGATAATAGAAGAAAATGTATAATTTGAGGAGATAACAGCAACTCTGGAGTGGCTGGAGAGAGGATAGGGAAGAGAGGAAATGATATAATTGTATTTCAGTTACAGTATATTGAATAAAAAAATAAAGTCTGTTGATCAATGTTCAGTTTTGACAATCTAATGTATGCTTTACTGTATCAAATAACTTTTCATTTCTATAAAAAGCCCAGAATTACTTTGCCTCTTCTAAAGGCTGTATCTTGGGTCCCAGTGCATAAACATCTGTCCTTAGATCAATGAGTGACACACTATACTAATGACAGAAGAAGAAAAGCCTCTTTTCCATCATTAGATAATACAGTTGCTTTCACAGACTTTCCCATCCCTACAGCCTCAATGAGATAATTTCATTCCTTCAAAGAATATTACTGTTTCATCATCTCTAAATGTCATTCTCAGATTTAATTTATTTAAAACTTGAAACAGCCTTTATAAGCACTTTCCTTTTGTGCATTGCTTGTCCATGTTTTAATGACTTTTCTGAGATGCTTAGTAATGCTGTCAACTGTTCTGTTTGGATATAATGGGAGAAGGAGCATGTGAAAGATCCACCTAACTTCATGAAAGATCCACCTAACTTCATGAAAGATCCACCTAACTTTATGAACCAGTATTTTTCAAAAAGCCAATGAGTGGCAGAATCAAACCACGTACAAGTAAGTCACTCATCCAACTGCAAAACAGATAATGGATCTCATAGTATGGAATAAGAGAACTCTGATGAGGCTTCAGATTCTATGACAAAATTAATATTTGCAGTGAGACATGCTATGCAGCTCTAGACTAGCAATAAATAATATCTGTAGCTCTTTATTTTTGCCCTGTGTTCTGCATGTCTATGTCAGGGTAGATTTCTTCAGAACTGGACCAAAACAACCTAACACACTGAAGACCAAAGCAGAGAGAAGACAAATACAGAGAGAAGCTGTATTCTATTAAGCCAAACACTGAGGGATTTATAAAAACACAAAACAGTGCCATTGTTACTAGATGAGATTTGTCTTGAAAAGTCACTGCATTTTCATTTAAAAAATTAATATGTGGACTGATTGTTTTAAATGCATACACTAAATAAGCATGAAATGTTCATTAAACAAAAAACAAAAAACCCCACACATTTAAATATTCATGACAAGAAAGACTGTCCTCAGCACTGAAGGAGAAAAGCAAAGAAATCATTCCCATGAAGGAAATTTTGCCTACATTTCTTTTTGGTTGTTGTTCTTCTTCTTAGTGTTTACCTATGATTATACATTTCAGACATTTAAAAAAGGAATTTTAAGGTAATACATAATGGTACTTCAAAAAATCTACACAAGGAATTAGGGAAACTGGAAAGTAAAGATAGAGGAAGTTACAAGAAACTAAGGAAGAAGAAAAGAAAAGAAAACAAAAACTAGTTCCAGAATTATAAGCAGGCAAAACAGACTAATAGGAACACTCATTTACATGGTATATGGTTTAGCAAAGGAGCAAAGTCACACCAATTAGAATGGCTAAAATAAAAAACTCAGGTGACAGCACATGTTGGCGAGGATGTGGAGAAATTGGAACACTCCTCCTTTGCTGGAGGGATTGCTAACTGGTACAATCACTGCAAATCAATCTGGAGGGTTCCTCAGAAAATTGGGAATAGATCTACTTGAAGATCCAGCTATACCACTCTTGGGCATATACCCAAAAGATGGCCCATCATACCACAGGGGCACATGCTTCATTGTGTTCATAGTGGGCTTATCTGTGATAGCCAGAAGCTGGGAACCACCCAGATGTCCCACAATGGAAGAATGGGTACAGAAAATGTGGTTCATTTACACAATGGAATACTATTCAGCTATTAAGAACAATGACATCATTTGTTTTCAGGCAAATGGATGAAGCTAAAAAATATTCTCAGTGAGGTAACACAGATGCAAAAGGATATGCATGGTTTGAACTCACTAATCCACTTTTGCCTAAGTGGATATTAGGCAAAAAATGTACAGAATACCCAGGATACAATCCACAGAACTCAAGAAGGTTAACAAGCAGAAGGGCCCAAGTGAGGATATTTCAATCTCACTTGGGAGGAAGAAGAAAGCATTCATGGGAGGCGGGGAGAGGGACCTGATTGGGAGAGTGGAGGGGGAGGGAAAAAGGGGATCAAGATCAGGTATTGGGGGTGGAGCAAAAGAGAAGCCCTGAGGGCCAGCAGAATGAATGGAAATATGTAACCTCAGGGGATGAGATGTGTGTGTGGGGGGGGGGGCTCTAGAACGTATCAGAGACCTGGGAGGTAAGAAAGTCTCAGGACTCAAAGGGTGTGACCTTAGATGAAATGTCTAACAGTGGAGAGAGGGAATTTATAGAGTCCACCTCCAGTGGAAAGACAGGGCATCAAGTGGAAGGATGGGGTTGCCATCCCACAGTCAAAAACTCTGACCCAAAATTGTTCTTGTCAGATAATACTGCAGGGACAAAACTGGAGAAGAGACTGAGGGAAAGGGGGTCCAGTGACCAGCCCAACTTGGGGTCCAGCTCAAGGGGAGGCTCCAAGGCCTGACACTATTACTGATACTATGGTGTGTTTGCAGAGAAGAGTCTAGCATGGCTGCCCTCTGAGAGGCCCAACAGGCATCTGACTATGACAGCTACAGATACTTACACCCAACCAATGAAATGAAGTTGGGAACCCCTGTGGTTGAATTAGGGAAAGGCTGGAAGAAGCTGAGGAGGAGGGTGACCCTCATAAGAAGACCAGCAGTCTCAACTAACCTGGATACCTGAGCTATGTCAGACACTGAGCCACCAACCCGGCAGCATACAGTTCCAAGTACGAGTCCCCTGACATAAAGCAGAGGATAACCTGGTCTTGCCTCAGTGAGAGAAGATGCACCTAATCCTGGAGAGACTTGAGGCACAAAGGGTGAGTCGTGGAGACATCATTTTGGAGACAGGGACAGAAGGAATGGTGTATGGGACTGTAGGAAGTCTGACTGGGAGGGGGTAATGACTGGACTGTAAAAAAATAAAAGTAATTTTAATGCCTATGACTGAGCCAGGAAAGACTGTCCTCCTATGAACTCATAAAGATTTATAACTTCATAAGAACATCATGTGTCATCACCACCCGACTTCACAATGACTATAGTGACAACCTCTCTTGAATTCTGTAGTACAATGCTTCTGCTTATTGAAGACTTTGGGTCCATGCAGGTCAAATTAAGAAAAAATGAATATATAGGACTAAGTAATCTATTTGAGGGAAGCCTTATAAACTGCAGAAGGGAATGGAAAAGCCACCAGCACCACGGTTGTCATGGAATACATTCCTAGGACAAGATAACACTCACAGGAGGTCCAGCATTCTCTTTAAGACACATTGGAGTCCCCTTTACCATAGGAGAGATGAATTACCCATAACCTAATAATTCAATCCTGGAAACAGAAAACATCTAATAACCATGGTCATCAGAAATAGCTAAATCACACAAAGACTACCAGTTTCAAATGATACCCTTTTTAATGAATCAGCCAGGCAAGTACTAAAATGTTTTCCCCTAAGAACTAATTACAGGAGATAGCTGCTACCTATACGATATATACATAATATGACATCACATGTAGATATATGCATATGTTTATGTGTTTGGGCTGGCATCAAGAACTGCAACATGCATTGTAGAATGTCAAAGTCCACTCATTCCTTATAGTCTTGAGACACTGACTTGTAGTAAAGTTAGTTTATAGCCAATGCTATCTACAAAGTCTTTTTATTTCATATTTACACCAACATAGGTGGATCCTTTTCCTGTAGGAAAATTTGTACAGAATTTGTACAGAATGTAGGAGAATTTGGAATTCAGTTCAGCTAAAACCAATATCCAGTTAAAGAGATACATTGGAAGAGTGTAGGAAGCAAGGCGAGGAATATACCAAGTCCTGGTACTCAGACGGAATTTGTGACTGTTATTTTAAGATAATATTGTTTGGAGATGTAGCCTTGTCATTACGTCTTAGGCAAGTCATTTAAGAGCGTTGTCTTTAGAATTACGACTGTTCAATCTAAATAGTAATAGCTTTTCAAAATTTATTCCAGGAACAAAGTGAGCATGAGGTCTGCTTTAACATAAAATTCGGTCACAAATGAGGGATATTAGCACAAGGCAAGCACTAGGCATCTACCACATGGTGGGCACGTGGGAATTTGTTCATTGGGAGAAGATTATATGCAAGTATCTTTATGCAGACATATTCTTAAGCCTACTTGACAACAGGAGATAGTCCACTCACTTCCAAGAATATCTGAGGCAGTTGAGACAATGTGCAGTATTGTGACAGTGCTGACTGGTTTTACATCTTATGTTGAGGATATTATCTCAAAAAAAAAAAATCCTACAAGAAAGACTCAGAACTAAACACTGTTTCTTACACTGTGCATTGGGTACTTAAAAAGGAAATGGACAAAGCTCTTACTCCACGCTTCAGAAATACTCAAACAGAAGTCTTTGGTGATAATCATTCAATGTTTAGACCCTGGCTTCCATTTTCTGTTTTTTAAAATATGGAATGAATCAAATATATCTGAGCTAAAATGTTTATCTTGGCAGATAACTGCTAAGAGACTAAAACTTTATTATAAAAGAAGAAATGAGATAAAATATGATGAGAGAGTCAGGCTGAGATTAAGGTGGAAATGTGTGAATATTTTGTTTTGAGCTCTGATTCTTATTTCATAGGGCAACATGAATTGTATCAAACATTTTGACATCTTAAATTTTATACAAGTTAAATGTATCATCCTGTCTAGATATTTTGTTGGTTAAGGCCATAGAAAGCAGCTATTCAAAGATTTACACTTGAAACAGAGTTCAAAATTTACAGTGATCCTTTAAGGCAAATCTGATTTTCTCCCTTATTTATTTATATCTACATTTTTGCCAATGTTGTATAATAATCACACTTCAAGGTCCGTTTGCTTTCTGACTGGTGAGAATTAACCTGTATCCTTCAGTTATGTGAATTAGAAACACGTCATCTTAGATTTATGTAACTGACTGTCACCTTGCCAATTCCATTTTTTAACTGCCAGAGAGAGAAATTAACCACTCAGAAATGTCCATTCCCTTCTGGTCCCCAGCAGAGTTCTAAATAAGAATGCTTTTTTTGTCCTGCGTTTGTTTTTCTTCTTGTCTGCTTTAACCTCACATATTTTTCTTTATATTTTCCTCAGCATTGCTGATTACTTTTAAAAAATGTACCTGTTGCAACTAATAGAAAATGTTTCTGCTTTATTGGGCTACTGAGATGGCTAAACATAGGAAGGCTCTCGATTACCTGAGTTTGGTCACCAAAACCCACATGGTAGAAGTAGACAACCAAATTTCTCAAATTTTCCTTTCACTTCCACATGTGCATACATACACACAACCCCACAGTAAATATGCTATTTTGTCATTGTTGTTGTTGGAAGACAAAAGACTGTCTCAGCACTCACCTTGAAAACGTTGTACATGTTGTAGCCAAATATTTCTAGGAAGTTGAAATCCAACTTTTGCTTATAAGTAAGCAAAATCTATTGCCAGGATCAAGGAAATAAATAAATTTTTAAAATAAAAATAATTTGATAAAAATGTAACATTTGACAATAAAAAAAAAAGCACTTATCAATGATCATTCAATGCATTTAAAACCCTCAAGTATGTGATGTCATTACCTCTACTTGGTTGTCAGGACTGTGTTCATAGTTATAAAAGGTCCCCGTGTCCTCCAAGATGGCATCATACACTTCTGAGTCATAGTTAAAGAGCTCTGTAGTTGGTGCAGCCAATATAGCATCAATGATGATAAGTACCAGGATAATTCTTGCTAGCATTCTCATCTTTCAAGATTTCTTAAACAAAAAATATAAAATACAAAACTGATAACAGCTTAGAAAAAGTTTATGCTAAATAGAAATGATGATCAATGTCAGCACCAAGAAACTCAAGCTGGTATCTTTCTTTGTAGCATAGTTTAAAAACAACACATGCAAATTGGTAATTTTAAGGAGCCAAATGTTCCATTCACACACATATTCTTATTTTTATAATGCAAACTACAGTGAAATATCTCATGCTATTCGTGGAGAGCAAAGTATTGGGATATGAAATGTTTGTAATGTACTGATTCACAAAGCCTTTTGTTAGCTGACAGTTACAAGACTCAGAGCTGTCCATAACATTGAAGAATCCTTAGAACTCTCACTGACTTTGGGATGCAGATATATGATGAGGATGATGATGAAGACGGAGATGGATGATCTTGCCATTGTACAGCTGAGGAGACTGAGAGGTCACTAATGATGCTACTGACACTCATAACTCTTCCTTTTGTACCCAAGCCAAAGGCTTTTTCTTCCCAAAATAAATTAATGAAGGTTATACCTCTTATAGGTCCTTTGTTGACCTGGAAATCTGAATGCATATCTACTTTGATATATTTCTAAATTAATATTTTATGCAGTATTTTCTAATGTTTTAGCAGAGTATAAAATTGATTTTAATTCCTTAGTATTTTGTTTTAATTATCTATAACTGAGATGGAGACTCAGAAAGCAACAATGATACATGTCAGAAAGGCAGTATTTGCCCAATTCTTCTAGAAGGGGGTTTACACACACATAGAAATGGCTCAATATTTCTTTTGTAGTTGTTTACCAAGCATAATTTGTTTCCCATTATAATATAGGCTTTAGAATGGTTCAAACACAGTTTTAGCATAAATGTTTCAAATATTTCAGTTCTATGTTTACATATTCCCTTGACTATAGTTTAGTTTAAGAATAAAAAAGTAATTCCTCATGCTTAATTGTGAGTGTTTACATTGGTAATACCAAGAGTAGTCACTAATAATCAATCAATTGTCCACCATGTAAAGCAGTATAGTTTCTTGCTTAAGGTGTATGAAAATATTTTATGTTCTGGGAATCATTTTCTAGTTTAAGGACAGTATCTGTGATGTTAGTGTCCCTGAACACTTGTAGAAAGAGATTTATTACTTTGAGACTTAAAGGCACCTTTAGTTATGTGAAACAAGCTTTTATGAAGCTCACAAAAGCAAGAGGATCTTTGATTGTTCTGAGAACAAGATCAGGACAAAGAGTTCCTTACTCTCCTCTCCGATGCTTTCTCCAAACACTTTGTAAAATCCACACTGGATGAACTTGGCTCTATTTCAGTTGCCTTTGGACATAGCTTTACAGGTTGAGGATTTAGAATTCTTATAAGCAATAACCAACACTCTTGCTTAGTAGGACAGCATAATTCACAAATCCTCCATGAACCTTGCTCTCACACTCCAGTATAAAGTATCAGCAGTGCTAACACTGAAAAGAATGTTTCCCTGTATATGTACATTTCTAACAAATTCCATCATTCAAAGAAAACTTGCATTTACGAAGACTGCTTCTCATTTCACAGTCTCTCTGTAATTTTAAATGTCTGCATATGAGGGTTCGATAGCTTTTAGCCTTTCCAGAAAAGCTATCAGGAAAAGGCCAAGCAGCTTGTGTGAAGGAAAATTGTTAAGCATAGCTACATATGCTTTGTTACAAATATGTGTCTTCATTCATGCATTTATATTTGTATTTAATATAGTTAACTTTTTCAGTTGTTTGTTCACTTTACATTATATTAAAATAGTCTGAAAACAGCAAAGTAATTAAAACTTTAAAATATTTATCACACAAGGAATTCAAAATGTAAAGAGCCATGTAATGATCAGTACATTTTAAACATCTAAAATGCCACCATTTCTCCTTCTGCACAATATTTCAACCAATAACAATCAATATTGACTTTCTGCTGTCAAAGGCTATGGTCAGTGCAAGGGATATTGATTTAAGGAATATATAGGAAACCACTATAATTTTATTCACATCTGTTAAAACTATTAAGATTAACTATTTTGCCCAATGTTATTAATTTCTAAGCTAATCCACAATTTTGGATTTTCCAAGAATAATATCAATCTACGGTCAGCAGCAAAATTAAAGCAAACCCACTGTATCGATCAAAGCTAACAGGAGACCTTAAAGCATGTTGAATTATTTTTTTAAAGGTTGTTATACTAGAGGAAGAAAGAAGACAGCATGTGTAAAAACTTACCTTTGGCTCCGACTTGATGAAGTGGCACAGAGTGACTGAGCATACAGAGTCCTTGGTATTTGCCCCTGACCAATGGATATGAATTCTGGTCTGTGGGAGGTGTAATTTATAACACTCAACTTTCTGTTTGAAAAACCTAACCTGGAGAATGCTTCTCTGTCTTTAAAATTCACACATTATTTTATAGTCACACAAGCTAAGCTGCATAATCCAAATTACACAGTACACAAAGCTTGCAATGATGCTAATTAGTTATAATTGTCAACATGCCATCTTAAAATATTTAAGTAGAAAAAGGCTAGTTTTCATATGTCTCTTCTATAACAAATTCACCAGTTATGAAAGGAGAATGAACATGAGGTTATTGTAGGTGAGGGTTTCTTAAGTAAATAGTCTAATAAGAAATAATTCCCCCCACTTTGCATGTCTTGAATTACATTCTTCACTTTTCACCAATGTTAACTGAAATCTCAAATGTTACAAAAGACCTGTTTCACTTTGTGTAAGAAAAGATAGCCAAAATTATTCTGATTGCCTGGAATGCTTTGCTAACAATGAACAATGAGCCTTTTGCATGAACGATTTTAAAAGGAGTATTTTTAGAAATAATATATAAATATGATCTGAGTATTCTCTGAGGATCATTTTCCTCTTTTATCTAACAGAGACCAACAAATCAAATTACATGAGAACAAGATATCATCCAAACCCCCCAAAAAAATAATGCTTTAAACTTTTCTTACAGGAAGTGGTTTATAAAATTGAGTTTCATTACAGACAGGGGGGAAAATTATGTGTGTTAGCTTTCTATTCTTTACTTTCAGAAATATGAAAGTCCTATAAAGAAAATAAAAGTGGTATGTTCTACTCTATTATATTTTATAGACTTCTAGAAGCCTGACTCTTATGCATCAAGAATCTTTCCTATATGACCAATGTAAATAGATGTATTGGATTCTAAAAGCCAATTTGGTTCTGTCAAATATGCAGATGAATTTGAAGGTCTGTTCTCAGGACCTTCCCGTTCCTTATAACACTTTCCTAAACTCCCTAGAGCATCTTTTTTCTGGTTTTTTTTTTTTTTTGGTTTTTTGAGACAGGGTTTCTCTGTGTAGCCCTGGCTGTCCTGGAACTCACTCTGCAGACCAGGCTGACCTTGAACTCAGAAACCCACCTGTCTCTGCCTCCCAAGTGTGGGGATTAAAGGCGTGCACCACCACTGTCCGGCTAGAATATCTTTTTTCACCTATGCTGTTAAGAGCTCTTTATCCATCGTTCTCACCACCCACTTGCTCCTAATCGCTTGGCTTAATTCATTGTATTCCTTTTGTTGGGACCAATTTTATTTAGAATGGAAGTAGTAATAACGAGTATGGTATGAAGTTTGTGAAGATCATTCAAAAAATAGAGGCCACCTTGCAGCAGGACATTTTCCTGATCCTTCATGCACAGACAACTTTTGATTATGGTTTGAAAGGCCAAATCTTGCTTCAGGTACTAGCTCTGTTTAGCAGAAATGTCCTGCACTGAGTCAGATATTCCATAAACTCTTTATTTTTCCAAGGCACTCAGAGACAGCACGATTATTACTACCCAAAGATGGGGATATTGGAATGTCAATGATCCAACATTATATACAGAATCAATAGGAGAAAGCCAATTGTATGCCTCCTGGTTTCCAGATTCTGAATGATACTGAGCTTGTCTGAAAGACTTCAGAAGATGAAGAAAACACTAGCTCTCAGCTCTTTAGATTCTATTTTAAGAACGGTATAATTATTGGTAAGTTTTAAGGTTGTTAATTTCCTTAAAATAATAAATAGGTTAATAACAGTCCAGGAAATACATAACATTTCTTTTTCTTCTCTTATTATTTAAGTTTCATGTATGTATTACCATACAATGTAAGCGTGAGATAGACCTAGTCTGTCAGAGCTTCCTCCAGAGTTCTGGATGAACTAATTTTTAAAATTAGTTTCAGAAGTAATACTTCCGTAATATCCATTATAAACCAATTATTAAATGAAATCTTATTTTCATCACAATTTAAAAGCCATGACTTGATGAGAATGTTGGTAGAGCCTTTACCTAACATATGCATCACTCCGCGTTTAAATGCCAGCATCTGCCAATCAGCACTCAATGATGCATGTCTACAATCTCAGCACTTGGGTAGTCAAGAAG
This sequence comes from Rhynchomys soricoides, assembly GCA_019843965.1. Lineage (NCBI taxonomy): Eukaryota > Metazoa > Chordata > Mammalia > Rodentia > Muridae > Rhynchomys > Rhynchomys soricoides. The sequence goes on along the minus strand of JADRCH010000033.1, from coordinate 14,119,745 downwards.
GAGAATCAGAATCAGGCCATCTTCTGATTCATGGGTTTGAAGCCAGGTGGTATATAGGAGCCTCTCTTTAAGTAGATAGATAGACAGACAGACAGATAGACAGACAGATAAACCTACATGTCTTTGTATATAATTAAAGCAAGAATTATAATTCCTCAAACCTCTTTTTTCAAATTAATAACACTTCTTCTTCTTATAAAAATAGATAATTTCTTGAATCATTCCCATTGGTTTTATTTGGTCTTCTTGAAATTTTCAAAATCTATTTTGAACTGTTGGTTCTCAAGTTTGTACCAAGCTCCTGAGGATATAATCAACAGTGAGCAATGAGTAAGGATTAATTACCAGTTCCAGTCTGCTTTATTCTTAGTAAACATCTTTTGGTCTCCTGATAATTTTCTTAATAGAAGCTAAGCTTGTTTATCAGAAACCCAAGGGAAACAGTTATAATGACAAGTTGCATTAGCTCATAAAGGATTTTATGGAGCCTTTTCTCCTGTTCAAAAACATTTCACAAAGACTTTTGGCTAGAACTCTTTACAGAATTAAAAACTAGGGTGATTGCTTTAAAAGCATTAGTGTTTAAAAAAAAATGTCTTCTTCTAATGATGGTTTCTTTCTATTCTGTAGCAATAATGAGCCCAAAACAGCAGTAACTCTGAGGATAATCGTTGTTAGCTTCCCTTTGGATTCTAAAGGATCACGTCAAACTGTTACAAGGTGAGACACATATATTCCATCCACTGATGTTAATCGATGAAAACATTGCTACAATGTTCAGTTGTCTTCCTATAATGACCTATTTATCATGAATCCTCCCACTGCCTTGCAGGCTTTCTACATACTAGTTGGGGTACAAAACGCTAGTTGTACCATTACTCACACACAATGTGTTGTCTGCACCCACAATCCTATGCAGTTTTCTCGTAGGCTTTTACAAGACTGTCCTCCAATCTATCAACACATATGTCTTTAGTTTTGATGAAGATTTTCCTTCCTTTACTTATAAAACTATAACTCTTGACAAAGGTTTTCTCTGGCAGCCATTCACTTACATAGCTGAAGGATGGGAGAATTCATTCCCAACATTTTATCTTTCAAGAGATTTTATCTCCTTGCTCAGGGAACAGGTTTATCTAATTTGGACTTAAATTCTTCACTTAATTACCCACAACTTCTCCCCTAGACCTCCTGGTCAGGGTTTTGGATTGAGCATTGTTCCTGGCTCTCTCTACCATCCACATATGCCCATGCCATCATCCCTAGTGATATGACTCTCCATACACATGCTTTATTTGTCTTGGTGGCATATTACTATATTGTCTCCTTATGTAGTAGAAAGGCCACCACATTGCTATCCACTTACCAACTGTCATCTTCCAACTGTCATCACTAGTCACTTCATCCCCTCACTTGGGTACCCTTGAATATACTCATCTCCTTTCTTCTGAGAGTTGCAATCCGAACCTTCATTGTCTTTTCCTTCCCTTTCTTCTTACACTCATGTCAGATAAACAATTACCATAATCCTCTAGAGTTGAACACATCTCTTTTCGTCTCCTTCCATCTATCTTGAGAGAAGTTACCACTATTGCTACTGAAAATTACACAAAACAATGGCTGTTTCAATTTTAAATCCACAAAAATAAGCTATAGTGCTGACTCAGACAGTTTTAGGATGTTTTAATACTAACACTGAGAGAGCTCTGTTTCAGGGTGAATTTTGTCATAATAATTCCTATACCAGTGGTTCTCAATCTGTGGGTTGCTATTCCTTTAGAGGTTCAAATGATTCTTTCACAGGGTTGCCTAAGATCATAAGAAAACAGAGACATTTACATTATGATTCTTTATGGTAGCAAAAAATATAGAGTTATGAATTAAAACTGAAACTAATTTTATGGTTAAGTGTCACCACAACAAAAAGAACTGTATTAAAGGGTCACAACATTAGGAAGGTTGCAAACGACTGTCTTATATGCTTTGTCTCATTACTAAAAAGAGATAAACAGTAAGTGTTTAGCTTTCTGCCTTCAGATCCACCAGCACTTAGTAGAAATCCTTGCCTTCTCCTCTGTGTCTGTGCAAGAATCTGTGTGTTCTCCACCTAATGCCTGGGATTTTGTTCATTCTTTTTCATTTTCTTACAGTCCATCATATTTGTTCACTTATCTCTTCTCTGTATCTTCTCCTACCAGTTTTAATATACTGCTTAAGCATGTACACAAGTAGTAGCACCAGGAAGATGTCTTGACTCCTGCACATGCATATAGACTTGTTCTTATCTTGCTCTATATTACTGCTTGCTTCATTTACTACCCCTCTGTTTAACCCATGTAGCTCAGGCAAGCTTCATCTGAGATTCTTCTGCCTGTTCTTCTTACTGATTCCTTCTGTCCTTCAAATTACAGTTCTTATATGATATAAAATCTATAATATATAAAGCTTACAAACTTCATAACATAAACTTTACTAGTCAGAGTCACAGTTACATTTTCAGTGTCTAAGAGAGTCCCCAATCCAGAATCTATGCTCAGTGTTCATTTCTTTTTTGTGTGTACATGTATAATATATTATTGTGTCCATACAGGTGTGTGTGTGTGTGTGTGTGTGTGTGTGTGTGTGTGTGTCTAAGGAGTGCATATATATGTCTTCCCCTTTTGCTCTCTAAGTTTTTGAAAAAATAACATCTTTTTGAAATGAAAGCTCATCCATCCAGCTAATCTCATTGTCCAACTAACATCAGACTATCCTGTCTGTTTCTGTTTCACCAGAGTTGGGGTTATAGACTCATGCCACTAACCTAAGCTTTTTATATTGGTGCCAGGGATCTCTTGAACATATCTTTACATTTGAGTGACAGATAGTTTAGCAACTGAGTTATCTCTCTACCTTCTCCAACCCAGATTGTTCTTTTGATTAATTGATTAATTAAATTATCACTTAGGAACTATCAAGATTTCTTTGGGTTTTTCTAATAGTTGCAATACTATTTGCACTGATGACAATATCTAGTTCTTCATAAAGCTCATAAATTAATTACTATTTCAATGCTGTTTTAATTAGTTTTTTGCTAATTTTGTTGAGGCTAATCAAAATGCCATTCAAATATGCTTTCCAAGCTGTTGTCTATGAGTTTCTTGAAGTAGGATTTACTTTTCTTTGCTGATAAATCTGTCTACTGTTATGTACTGAAAGATGTGACATGAACCTGTGCTAAAACACTTAAGTCTCTCTACCATTTAGTTTTCATTCTGATTAAAAGCTTAGAACACAAGAAATCAAACTGGCTCAGGACAGGATGGGGTTCACTGTACTAACTAACTGAGAAAGGGTCTTGCTCTTCCTAAGGCTGTTCATTAAGCCTGAAAGTGGAGCAGATTGTAATACCTCCTGCAAATCTCTTATCTGTTGGTTTTAAGTCATTAAAGAAAGAGAGACATTATCAAAGTATTTCCCTAGTTACTAGTTACTATCAAAACTGGCAATACCTGTCACTTAAAAAGGTTTGAATTTTTTTTTAGAGAGAGAGAGAGAGCATTTCATGTTGTAATTGCTTGCTATTCATTTCACTCTAAGCTCTATTATAATCAAACCACAGTTCCTCAGTGTCAATAATAGTTAATAATAATAATAGTAATAATAGTTAAAATAACATTTTATTATGCAAATTATCAGTTAATATAGTCCCTTTTATGGAAAGCTATTTCTATAAAAATGTTATTTAAATGATGCCCTTTGATTGGTATATTTTGAGCCAATAAGAGAAAAGGCATTTGATGAATACCTATTATCCAATAAATTTATGAACTAAGTTAGACATTGGTCCAACATCTTTTCCTTAAATTTTTGGTGACCTGAAAGAGAAATGGTGATGATGATCATTAGAGACTCATAAAAGAAGAAGGAAAAAAATCTTGAATAACAGAAACCATTGAATCTCAGCATAGACATATTCTAAAAGCTTTTTTGGATGATTTCAAGCTTCTTTTTCTAAAGTGATGATTCTTATCTGTCTTTTAAGTGGATTGGATGCAAGATACTAAGAGGAATGGGCGATGTGTAATGTTTACAACATTCTGCTTTGTTTTTAGCTTATGATACATTTCATTTTCCACATAACTATTTAAATTTATCATGATCAATTAATCATTAAAATAAGAAATCAGATGGCATATCATACACCTGTAATCCTAGGCTGTTGAGAGGGTCAAGCAGGGAGATCAGAAAATTGAGGATAGCCTGAGCTACAAAAGGTATACAAGTCAATTTAGTAAGAACTTGACTCATAATAAAAATAAAAATGTCTGGATAAGTGTCTCAGCAGTACAGTGCTTGCACAGTATATATAAAGCCCGGACTCAATCCTTAGCTTGGCAAATAAGATAGATAGATAGATAGATAGATAGATAGATAAATGATAAAGATAGATAGACAGATAGATAGATACATACACACACATACATATATACATACATAGAAAATATAAATAGATGAAGCTACTGTCTTCAGACAACATTAATGCTCACTGAATTATTGAAATTTGATTCAAATTGTTCCTTATCATGTCTTATTTATGTTGTAATTCTTTTAAAAGATTACTGTAGAGCTAGAGAAATGACTCAAACACTGAGAATTCTTGCTGCTTTCTCATTAAAAGGACCCTTACTTTGTTATCAGCACCTATGCTGGGTAGCTTTCAAGCTCCTGTGCCTCTCTTCCAGGGGATCTGTCACCCTGTTCTAGTTTCATTTGATACCTGCATGCAATTGATCATATATACACTGAGACAAACACACACACACACACACACACTCACACACACACTGAAGTCTTTCTTTTAAAGTTTTACTATATTGTTTTTACTATTATAGTATAATACTGTATACTATTTTTAGTTTAATATATTGTTTATAGTACTATTATAATATAATAGTTTAAAATGATATCATAGTAATTGTTAGTATATTATTTTAGTATAAATTATATATTGTCATCATAAGATTCAATGGTTATAAATATCTCGGGAAAATAAAAACAAAACACAAATACTTATCACTGAAAGTACCACGATGTTTGTGTATCTCCAGAAGAAAAGATGCATCACGCCAATAGATTAATTTTACAAGATATTCTAGAATACCATGTGTTGTTTTATTTAAAACATTTGACTCTACTTACATGAAATGTAAAAACGAAATTACCTGAATTGAAGGAACTGATGAAAATCGGATTTCATTACCAGAAAGACTAGTTCAAAATTATACATTTAGTATATATCTCAATGCACAGTCTTGTTTGCTTTAACATATTTTAAAAGGTTCTAATGTTCAATTTAATCTTCAGAACAACCTTATAAAATAATTACTATTATAATTTTCTCCAAGCTCATAAAACTAAATGCTTCAGAATGAAACTTAATCTGTTTAGACCATTTAGACCATTCACTTTGTCCTATTAGGACTAGTTGACCTTAGATACTGTGCTGAATGTTTTCATGTCAACTTGACACAGGCTAAATGAAGATAAAATACCACAGGCAAACACAGGTATTTCAGAAACCTGTAGCCTACAGAAATGAGATCGGGGTATCTATAGCACTACGTACTTAGTAAAACCCATAGATTCTTATAACAGAACAAGGAAATCTTAATAAAAGTTATTTATGAACCTTAGCTAATGTATTAGTTAAGGTATTAACACTGGCTTATTACTTTAATAAATGTTTCATAATAACATAGACGCTACTATCAAGGAAAATGTGTGGTGGGGTGTATCTGGACTTCTGCACTACCAATTTAAGTTTTCTGGAAAAAAAAAAACTGGAATCTAAGCTTACAGCTCTGCTCTTTTATACCAATGACATGGGGTAATATTTTTTTACTTACTTATTTGTCTGATTTTTCTAAAGATGTTTTTTTCATGGCTGTATTCTTGGGGCCAGTACTCTTTAGAGATTCCCATTGATGAGTGAGAATATATGTTCTATTTGCAATGCTTGATTCAAGATAGACCATGTCTTAAAGAGATTTTTCTTAGGAAGTCACTTCTGTCAAACACTTGCATGAATGTCTTCTAGTATGGACTGGATTCCTTCAGTCATCAGTGAGGTAACCACACACTATGCACATTATAAATAAAGTCAATAAATTTTGTCTTCCTTAGTAAATATATTACTGAGGAAAACATTTGAAATCAATAGATGCTTTTACTAGAGCAAGAAAACTATTCACAGAACATTTATGGGCTTCTTAATAAAAATCTTCTCAGCCTTACATGTAATAAGGTCTGTATAAGCCTGTTATGTTAGCAGTCTTAATGTCTGGCCTCTGGCCTCCTCCCTGTGAGGTTTATCATTATTCATAGAGAGTCTTCTTCTGGCTGAGGTTGCTTTATGCTTGTCTAACTTGTTTAACTCGGTTGACCGAAATTAAAATAAATTAATTCATGGACTTATTTACAAAATAATATACTTTGCACCTTGGCTTTCATAGGTATTATATATGAATAGGCTTTTGACTTGGAGCCCACAACATCCTCCAATGTTCACTCTGTCTTTGCTTCAGTGATTAATGTTCTCCTGCTCTTGGCAGCAGGAGGTGACATTCAGCACAGTTTGAAAAGTTGCTACTGTTTGCTTTCTCCTAATTTTATGTTTCTGTAATTTCAGATAGGATGTTTTAAAGACATGTATTCCTGCCATGATTATTAATAAAAAAGGTACATGTATAATATAAAGAAATTTCATAATTTCTATAAGGTACTTCATATAAATTATATAAGGTACTTTGAAATAAAAGTTCAGAAGCTTAATTAAATTTATCATTGTTTGAAAAACAATTTAAAGTATTATTTTGTGTGTTGTTGTGGCTATATACAGTGGATGCAGTTTATCTTTTGTCCCACCTCTTCTTAAATATGGACTACTTTGTGAATACCACATTCTATTTGCATTCTAATTAAGAAATCTAATGTGGAATTTCAGACTTAGGCAAAATTATATTGTTGGAAATATAAGGTGTATTTTGACTTTGCTGGTATGCTCTGATTTGATATTTGTTATTCTTCTGATAAGACGTATATGCAGCTGGCTGCGGTTAGTTGAAAATACAGGGTTTAGGTAGCTACTTCCCTCTTTTCTTCCCTGCTCTCTGCCTATTGCAATCCCCCCACCCCTCTTGAGCCTTAAGGTCATGTAATTGGATATAGATATCACATTTGTATCTGCATTTGCAAGAAGTAATTGGTCACTCCCAAACACTGTGTCACTATTGCATGTATTTTCACGAATGAGGTCATTATTGTAGTTCATAGAGTTCACAGCTGGCTTATCAATGTTTTATTTATTTATTTATTTATTTATTATTATTTACCTTGATAGCCTACAAATAAACTTCTGATATTCTAAAAGATAGCGAGCAGGAGGCAGCTTCCTGGTCAACACCACATTCATTTCTAAATGAACAAAAGTGTGTAGTGTCTTTAATGATGGAGTCTTACTATCAAGTTCTTGTGGGCAACCACAAACAACCAATGTCCTCTGGACGACCAGACCACTACCCTGATGAATGCAGGAAAGTTGTAGTTGCCTTCAGAAGTCCTGTACATGATTAAGCCAGTCAAAAGTGTAGCTTTGCTGAGAATGGTTTTTAAGCTTCTACTCTTAACTGAGGAGTTACTGACAGGTGATGATTTTGGGAAGAGGGAAAGTGAGTTGTTTTAAGGATGCTGCTCCTAGTCGATGCGCCATTTATCCAAGGATGGCTCTATACCTAAGAGCATTTGTACAGAACAAGTTGGATTTGGTAAGTAAGCAAAGTTCGGAAGAGAGTGAGAAGGTTACAGGATAATAGATCTGGGAGGAGCTAATAGAAAAAAGTGGGAGAAAAATATGATCATATAACACTGTATAAATTTCTGAAAGATTTCACAAAAGATTACATTCAAATATTATTTTACAAACTTTTCTTTCAATAAATGATTGTTAATTAAAAGACCAGAAGTCCTATGTGGTTTGAATGCAGAAATATTTGAGGTAGTAAACACTGCTGCTTTCATTGTATATACATAAAATTATGGTAAAAAAAATTAAATTTTAAATTGTCATGTGTGTTATTTAAAAGTAAGATTAATAAAGTAAAATAAACCCATTTTTAATTTTTCATGTTAACTATAGACATTATTCCACATTCTTCTGCATAATTTATATGAAGGTAACAAGAAGGATGGGAATTTACTCTATAAAACCATACACAAAATATCAAGTAGGAAAGGAAAATAAATTTTCCAGAGAGTTTAAATTTACTGTTTAGAAGAAAGATGCCTGAAGCTGTGGGCTCCCATAAAAACAAACAAACAAACAAGACATAAACAACACATACCTGTAAGGATGTAACGTGACCCTGAGACTAAAATCAACTATGGCAACAGTTGTGAACGGGCAGATGAGGAAATCTTTTTTCCATGTGTGATTTAATTTTGAGAAAATCAAGATGGAGAGGGATGTATCAGTGAAAAATCATATAGAAAACCACAATTGTACATTTTTCCAAGGTGATATTATTCATATGGATATGTTCTACCTGCTAGTTTCTGAGCGAAATATTTTTGGAGAAGTAAAAGCTAATAAACTTCTTATACATGCCAACTTAGTTCATAAAAACATTTCCCAGCAGCTTGGAATAGAACACTGGCTTATTCTTTGGAAAATTTTTCTTCAAAAATTAAGCCTTTATACAAACATTAGATATCAAAGTGGAGCCGAACTGAAGACAACTACAATATCAAGTAATTCTGAGTTGCCCAAGAAAATCCAAGCCTCCCATTCTGTTTCCTGGAATAAACACACAAAAGAGGGCACATATCCAAAATGTGCAGGAGTTAAAAATAGAAACCATAAATACAACGTTTGTTGTATTTATGTTGGAGGCAAGAAAAAAAACAGCAGCCAACAAATCAATCAACAAATAAAACCTGAAAAATACAGTAAGACCATTTTCCCTAAAACAATGCATATCAGCAATTCCATTAAGCTAGAAGACAAAACAAATGTAAAAGGATGGCAGATTCCTTCAAAAATGAAGAAATATTTTCCTAAGTAACCTATGGGTCAACAAAAATATTGGAATAAAATAGAAAACCATTTTCATTCAAACCAATAGCAATGCATTTCCAAGTACATTAGATGAAAACTTAGTCATAGAGGTAAATTAGTAGAATGAATATTTAATCTGAATGCATTCTGAATGAATTTAATCTGAAAGCATGAAAAATTAATCATGATTTAAAACTCAATTTAAAGCATCTAAGAATAAGAAAGGAAAATCAACCAAAATAATGAAATTATAAAATACATAATAAAAAATAAAATAAAAAATAAAATTCATATAAAATTCAAGATAATGAAGTTAGAAAATTAAATTTAGTATAATAAAATAGAAAATAAAAATGAATACTATCAGGAAAATTAAATTTGGTATTTGTAAAAGACAGGCTGGGAAGATATCTCACCAGCTAATGACACTTGCTGTCAAATCTTTTAATTGGCTCTAGAAACCTGGAGCTGAAATGACTGAAGGTGATAGTTTGCTCCTGCAGCTTGTTCTTTTACCTCCATGTAGCAAAGCGCGCGCGCGCGCACACACACACACACACACACGCACACGCACACGCACACGCACAACACTACACACAGCAGCATACATGCACACACCTATGCACATGTACACACAACCCAAATAAGTATGAGGTAAAAATTAAATTGGTAAAATACTTTTAAAGAACTTACAAAAATGGTAAAACCTTACAGTTGTCCAATAAATAAAAATATCGGTATTTCCCATGGATACTTAAAAACTAAATAATGCTATTTTGGAGAATTTTATGCAAATAAACTTCAGTCACATCATTAGTCATTCACTGAGCTCAGTAATCTGTGGATTGTTATATTCCTATGAAAATATTTTTAAAATGAATGAAGCAGTCAGCCTAATAAGGTGATAGTAGTCAATATTTACTGAATGATGATCTTATTCGTCAAAGGTTTTTCCAATGTTTGATTAATGTGATAGTTCCCCTTTGCTGTCTACATGATAAAAGCGAATGACAACTTGAGAACTGGTAAAACTCACATCAGAGTGTGTCTGTATGTGTTTTTGGTCTCCAGACCATAGACCTAAGTAATAGGGAAGCACCACTCTGAATGTAGGTACTACTGTCACTCTATCTAAGTGGAACAAGCAGCTGAAAAACTGGAAAGATTAGATGCAATATTAACCCTTGACAGGATGCATGCTTTTTTTTCTACCACTGTCAGTTAATAAGATTTCAATTTCTTCAGCCATTGAATACGGACTCGCACTGGTGGCTTCATGGAACATTTAAGCCCCCAGATATTCTGAGACTTCCATCTTCTTGGATTGAACATATAATTTAGTTTCCAGTCTTTGAAAAGTTTTTATAGAACTACAGAGTTTCTGGTCCTAGAAGCCAGTCTAATAAGCACATCATATTCTTGTAAGAACATCCCCTTGGATCTACTTATTGAGATAAATCTGACTAATACAATTGGCACAAGTACCATTTGCCTCACTGTAAGGAAACCAATCGTTTTATTCATGCTCGAAAAATAAGACAACTGAAACACAGAATTTGAGTTTTTGAAAGTTGAGACACACAGTTGTGCATGGAAGAGCAAAACAACCAAATGTAATGTGATTTGTCAAGAGCTTGCAAAACATGAAAACACCAAAATAAAGACAGCATACTAAATATGCACTGCGTTAAACTAATAGAAGATGCTGTAATCAAAAGTGGGGGCAGAGAGAAGTGGATGATTTGAGAATTAAAATACCACTTGATTCCATAAAATAAGACTGTAAATTGTCAACAGAATTGAAGGAGTTGAGAAAAAAGGGACCTATCATGACTGCCCTCTGAAAGACCCAACAAGCAGCTGAGTCATATGCAAACATTTGCACCCAACCAATGGACAAAAGCTACTGTCCACTGTGGTTGAATTAGGGTAAAGCTGAAAGAAGCTGAGGAGGAGGGCGAGACCCTGTAGAAGAACCAGCAGTCTCAATTAACCTGGACCCCTGAGATCTCTCAGACACTGGACCACCAACCAGGCAACATTCATCAGCTGATATGAGGCCCCCAACACATACAGAGCAGAGGACTTCTGGGTCTGGGTGCAGTCAGAGAAGATACACCTAATCCTCAAGAGACTGGAGGTCCCAGGGAGTTTAGAGGTCTGGTGGGGTGGGGGGTAGGGGTCATCCTTGTGGAGACAGGGGTTTGGGAAGGAGGAATGGGATGAGGAACAGTCAGAAGTAGACTGGGAGGGGAAAACCATCTGGAATGTAAAAAAAAAGATATAAGATTAAATAATTTTTTAAAAAGGAATTGTTCTATAACTTATAAAAACAAATATCTCTCTGACAAGCTGTATAAACAGCAACAACAACAACAAAGCAAGTATCTCCACCTTGCAATTTCTATTATGAGTCAAAAGAAAGTGAGAACAACCAAACAATGGGTACAATGTCTACATCAATATGTTGAAATATATTCTAAAATCTTCTGTGGTCAATGTCAAACCATGCTGACTTGTCATAGAAGATACCATAGCTGAACTGCAAGCCAGAAAATACAGTTTTGTATGTCTGGGGTATGGGGACAATTGTGGTATTGTCGTAACATGTATTTGTTTAGATGAGGTCATTATATCAAAACCCTTATAGTTTTGTTAGTGCTGAAGAACAGTGTGTAAACAGAGACATAATCATAAGATAATGTTTACAATTGATCACATGGATGTCACATGATATTAACCTGATCAAAGTCATTTGTATATATGGTAGGATCAAAAGCCAAAGAGCCAAAGTATAGTTCTGAACACACACACACACACACACACACACACACACACACACACATATGAAAAATATATATATATGAATGAAAAGATTGAAAATCATTGAATTCACTTCTGAAGAATAGTTAGAATCAGCAGAGAGAGATCTATAAACAGTACGCAATTTTGTGGTTATGCACACATTCATTTTGCTTTCCATTTTTGAAAGCTTTTAATTAAATTTTACTTCAAATTTTCAAAGTCTTTTTCTGTTTCAAAATATGAATCCAAATCCATGCAAATGTATTTGTTAGACAAATCGACTACTGTTGCAAGCTATTTTTTTAAAATTGTTAAATAAAGGAAAGAGATTAATGAACATAATACAGTGATGATCGTAATTAAGTGGAAAACCTGTCAGCCTAGGTGTGACCTTTGAGACTACCAGGACAGTAATGACACCTTTGAGCTGAAGTCTGTTGGTCAATGAAAGATTTCTTTTTCATTTCTCCTTTGTGGAAAGGCTGATATGTTAAACTGACAGAAGAATTTCCAAGTCTTCTATTTAAGAAGCCAAATGGTAGAAATGCTGTTACTGTTGATTTTGAAGGTGAGTGAATGGTACAAAGTTAAGAGGACCAAGAGTAATGTTTATAGCAACTGCTTGATATGTTGGCTACTATGGTTCCATGAAACTGAGGACTATGAAGCAGCTCAGACATATGTACTAAGAATGGGAAGTGGGATGAGCTTTTATGAATTTCAGGAAAAGACTGTGTTTGTACAAGTAGGTCCATCTGCCATATCTTTTACAGAGAGGAATGTATGAAGAATCCAACTTGAGGAAATAGAATTTCCTTTTAGATTTATTGGGAAATCTTTAGGATTACTAAATTCTAAGTTTAGCATTCTCATCTCGAGGATGACTCTGTCAAGATTTAGAGATAGGAAAAAAACATTTTATTTTTGGGAGAATTTGTTTGCTGTGACTTGACATCCATCATACATGCTTCAATCATACTGTAAATATTTGTGGACACAAAGTTAATTGTATGAACTAGCATTATATTGTGTAATAGAAACAGATAATTAAGTATTTTGCTATTTCTAATTAGTTTATCTAGGCATTATTCTTCTGCTGTGCTATGCAAATCAGTATGCTCAAAATATTGACACATTTAATATATGTTAATTGTTTGACTCAATATTAGCATATTTTGCTTTGAAAAGTACAGTATGAATTTCTAAATCCATTCCTAAGTAGACAGTGGTTAATAGAACTATTAACAGAGATAGCATTTTGAGTAAAACTTAATTTATCAATCAATAAATATTTACAGTTCTGGAATGCTTTCATTTTATGCAAATAATTACAGTCAGGTTACACACTGAAGCAATGAAACTTTAACTGCTATAGGTTCATCTTAGCTTTATCTCAGATTTATGAATTCTTTGAGAATTTCATACAGTGCATTTTAACCTTATTCGTGCCCTTTTCACCCTCTCCCTACTCCTCCTCTTTATTCAGGCACTTGCATCAGTTTTCTTTTTATCTCCAAACCAATATGGTTTGTTCTTCTCATATACTTGTGAATGTGTGGTCTTCCCCTAGTGAATGGTCTACCTACCAAAGGTCACATCATTAAGGTAAATTAACACACTCTCAGCATCTGTCCATTCTCAATAAATCCTCTGGTAAAGATGGAATTTTGTACTCTCCTATCCTAGCCATGCTGAGATTTTGACTGGCTTGAACATGTGCAGATCTTGTGCATGCTATCATGCTGTGAGTGCGAACAGGCAAGTTTCTAGCTGTGTCTGAAAAATACTGATTCCTTGTAGTCATCTGTCACCTATGACACTTACGACCTTTCTTCCACAATATTCCCTGGGCTTTGTGGGAGGTGGTGTGACATAGATGTCCCATTTAAGAATGAGCATTACTATCTCTCTTATTCTTCATGCCTTGACAAGTTGTGGGTCTCTGTGTTAAATGGCATATACTACAAAAAGAAGCTTCTCTGATTATGGTTGAGAGATTCACTTCTTTCTAGGTATAATAAATCACTAGGATTAATACTATGGCTATTCAGAAGAGTAATGATAGTAGTTTCTACACTAGAGACTATGACCAGAAGTACTTGGTTCAAATAACTCTACCAGGTATAGATTTCCTTGGGTAGAGTAGGCCTTACATTCAGTCAGAAAGTAAATGGATCCACCATGATATTTGTACCACTTTTGTCTTAATGAACATATCTTGCCAGTCTAGAAATAATTGTAACTCACAGAGTTCACAAAGTTTTCTCTCAAGTCATAGCACTATGAAATCTAGCCAACAGAGATGAGGCTTCCAGGTGAGTACCGACTTGATTTCTATAGGATCTATCTGTACAATCTATGGCAAAAGTCTGTGGGGTCTTCTGTAACAGGAGCTTACTATCAAGTTCTGAAGGGTAACTAAGAGCAATAACAATGGTCAATGATGCTAGGTAAGGGTCTATGTGACCCCAATATGCTTCAACTCCAAGAGGTAACCCTTCCAAGCACTGTTATTTTTAATATGCTAGCCTGTGGTGTTTAATTCAAGCAGTTTAGCCCCTCTGTAGTGAAACTCCATTTAAACTGTTTGTATATGCATACAGGCATGCACATACTTAAGGTATTACATATTTTCTTTTTCATTATATTTTTATTATTTTCAAATGAAATTTAAATGTACTCTTATCATATTGTTCCCTTCTCCCAAGCCCTTCCAAATCCTTTCACCTCCTTACCCACCTAACTTTAATTTCTTTCTGAAAAGAAGAAACCAGTACAACAACAACAAGAACAACAAAATCCCAAATGAAGAAACCAAAATAAAACAGCACCAAAAAGGAAAAATAAGACACCACCAAAAACCAAATAAAACAAAACCTACAAGATGACAGGTTTTCATATGAATGTTTTGAAAACTCAGCCAAAAGAACTAATTGGTAGAGTTATCATCTATAGCTGTTTGTTTCAATGGATTTCTACTTATAATTGCCAGTTTCTGAAGTTCAAAAAAAAGGTGCATCTGAGGCCAGTATAACTAACAAACTGTACGATGCACCATGGGAAATGTACTGGGCCGCAGCAAAACTATTCTTTTAATCTCTATTGGAAATTAAAAAATAAAGTAAGTTTGTTTTGATTTTATCTTAAACCAGTAAGACTTTCCACAATTTTGTTAAAATGGAATAGAACCAGTAAAGTTTGGTTACTGTCTTTCCTTTGGTTGCATAGGTTGAATATTGAATATTGAATATCAGAGACTTGTTTGCAGTTATTGTCTTGGGTCTGTTGCAATATTTCTCTCTTCTAATGTTAAATGTGACTGGAAGACTGTCCCTTTCATTCTGATTCATGACATGGAGGGGGAGAGAGAGAGAAAGAGAGAGAGAGAGAGAGAACAGAGAGAAGGAAGGGAAAGGAGAAAGGGGAAAAGGGTAGAAAGCAACAGGGAACGGAATTCAGAGCTTTCACTGTCACCATCTCAGATTTTGCTCAGGATGAATGAGGCTCTGCCATTTCACTCAACCTTCAAAATTCAAATCACATGATTCTCTAAAATGCCTCCACTAGGACTTCCTTGGTATATATGTAGGCACTTAGCTTCAGACTGCTTTGTCAGGGTCTATCTTATTTTATTCTATTTTTTAGAGGTTTGCTTGTATTCTAACAAGAGAGAGAGAGAGAGAGAGAGAGAGAGAGAGAGAGAGAGAGAGAGAGATAAAGGGTGTGGATTTGGGTGTATGGAGAGGAATTGGAA
The DNA here is from genome assembly GCA_019843965.1 of Rhynchomys soricoides. Taxonomy (NCBI): domain Eukaryota; kingdom Metazoa; phylum Chordata; class Mammalia; order Rodentia; family Muridae; genus Rhynchomys; species Rhynchomys soricoides. The sequence continues at coordinate 14,104,092 of JADRCH010000033.1, read as the reverse complement.
GAGAGGAAACTAATCAACATATATTGTATGAGAACATTTATTTTTAAATAAAAAGAAATATAGAATATAAAATTTGTTTTTATTCAACAATAAAGAACACATTGTAAATGGAACGGCAGATCAAGTAAAGAATTTTTAGGGACAAGAGGTTTAATTGAGGCATGTTGAGGTTTTGGTACTAAAATAGCAGTTGGTACAGGATGCTCCTAATAAAGCTATGGCAGGTAGATTAAGTTCTGAGAGAAGGCTGTATTCGAGGCTATAACCAGAGGTTGCAGGTACAATTAGTATCATCAAAAGATAATTAAATATGCAAAAATAAAAGTTCTCAAAAACCTCTTAAAATATCAGTTTGTTTTGGTCACATGCCTGCTGACCTCAAACTGTCTGAGATTTTACTCTTCAAAATTATGCATTTTAACCTGAAAAGAAGATTTTGACTATATAAAACACAAATATCTGTGGAAAAATGATTTATTCTTTCACCGATGGCTGATAGCCTAACCAGATGTGCTCCAGATCTTTTTTTTTTTTTTTCATAAGTTAACTTCCTATTCTTTAAAATGGAGATCTCTCTTTCCACAGCTTCTTTATCTTCTGCTTCCATGATTAACATCTGGCATCAATTGTAGAATAGTTTGGGAAGCAATTTTTATCATGAGGGTTATGGGAGGGTCTGGTTTGTCTGAGATTGAATTTTTATTACTTACACATGGTACCATTCTTTCCCATTTTCTCCTTCAAAATTAAAACACTGACAAACTTCTTTCCAAATGCTGTGGAAATATTCCTGATACTGTGTGCAGTATGATGAAGACATGTCAACTTTTCCCACTTACTTCAACAGAGACTTTGATTTCTCCTGTGGAGATATTTTGTTTAGACTTGCTAATTATTCATTTTACAGATGGTTTTGTTGCATTCTTCTCTCTTTATGAAAAAGGTTAAGTGAGATAACAGAATTTTTAGGTTCTGATGAAGAAGGGAGAATGAGCAAATTTATTGTAACACAAATTACATTTCCTTAAGTACCTGTAGAGCTCAAAATTGGAAAATGAGATACCTTTGATGGTTAAAATTTATTCTTTTTCAGATGGTAAATCTCAGGGTGGAGGCTCTCATCTATCAGGTTCAGGATTAGGTAATATCTACATGTACAATTCTCTTCTCTGCTTTGCAGTTCTGTGAATAAACATTGGTGGTAAATCATGATGCCTTACATACGGCAGGCAAGCCATCTACTACTCACCTACATCTTAATTTCCTATGAATTTTTCAGTGTTGCAAATGTCTTCCCAAACCACCATCATCATGTTAAATGCATGATATACAACTGAGAAGTCTCCACAGCCCAGTACATATGTTAAATGATTATTTTTTAAACTTTATGAAAAATTTCAATTGCTTTGAATTCAGGCATATACAGTTATCCATTTTATAGAGAAGGAGACAAAAAAAAAAGATTGGTCAGAGTGGAAAGAGTCTTGAATAAATAAGCAAATGGTGTTCTTACTTAAAATGGAATTTTCATGTCATACGCCATGTAGTCTCCTAGAGAGTCCAGGAATGGTCTCCTCCCCTTCAGTTTGCTATTGTAATTGTTCATGACACTATCTTTTATTGACTTTTCTGCCTCACTTCTTTAATTCCTTTCTAGGGTAACTTCTAAGCAACATTCACTCCCAAATGCTTGTCTCAAAATCTCTTGTGTGGATAGTCGTGTGGATAGTTGAAACAAAGACGAAACTGGACAGTGCCTCTCCGTCTCAGTCTTTTAGTATGAAGCTTATTATAGGAAGTAGTCTATTCCTGCTTTAGAATGTACTTTAATCTCTATTTTTTCAGACTGACAAAATTCAATCTAGAGAGGATTAGGAATCATACATAAGGTCAACTGAATGGCTGACCACCATCTAACTTTTCAGCAACCACTGTGAGTGAGACCACAATGCTTCTGACTGGATGAAGCTAGAAAGAGGAAGTGCATTGAACATTTTCCTTGACTTATTCTAAAGTCATTTTCTTTGCCTTTCAGACTAAAAATAACACATCTGTTGTTGTAGGTTATCATAATTTCTCCAGGTCATTCATTAGATTAAAATGGTACATTTTTGGGGTCAATATGTATTGCATGCATACAGGAAGTGCTATTCAAATACCCCATGATTCACCCTTGGTGATTAAAAGCAGATGTCATTGTGCTTTCTAACTGCATTTGTCTTCTTGGTCTTTCCTATAACCTTAAAGACTAGAATATCGGCTTGCCTAACAGTTTAACAAAAGATAGAACTGCTATCTGTGTTCAGATTTCTTATTCTAGAAATGACCCTGTATAATACAGATAAAGAACAAAATTTGGCATCTCTCTTTATTTGAAAATAGACTAATTCATTTCTCTGCTATCCCTGACATGCTGGTTATACTTGTAGATAGATATTTCATATTCTTCCACACTTCCCTCGAGAAATTACACAACCCAATAAATGCTTGCTTAAGCACTGTAAGAGAGAGTTACTTCTCTAGAAAAGGAAGCCAGCTACTTCTGAATCTATATTGATTTCCAAGAATACTGTTAGATGTTATTCTAGAAACTAACCAACATCACCCTAAAAAAGAGATAAAAAGAAAGAAAGAAAGAGTGGGGGAGAGTAAAGTAGGAACTCCAGAACCATTTTTGCTTTTGTTTTGCCAAAGAGTTTTATGTTCTGGGAGTTATGTAACACTTGATAGATGATACTATTTAATATATTCCATCTGGAATCAAAATGCTTCTCATTTAGTGAGGCAGCTGAGAAAGATTTGGACATCTTTACAGTATTGTTGTAGAATAAGCAATCGTAGTATTGTAACAAATGATACATAGAAAGAAATTGCTGACTTTCCCTTGCATGCATGAAATATGAGAAATTAAATGTAAAGCAATTTTTCTTGCAAACTTTTCCTTTGTGTTTGCCAATAAAGAGGTGACATAATTCTTTCCAGATTTGCTCTGCTTTTAAGACTCTATGTGTTTGTGTGTGTGTGTGTGTGTGTGTGTGTGTGTGTGTATGTGTGTTCTGTATGTCTATAGAGGAGAACATGCTAAATGGGACAAGATTTTAGAATAATCACTTTCATTTACCACTCTGTACAATTTGAATTTAGCAGAATTGCAACATAGTTTTGGCATGGAGTCACAGAACTAATTATGTAGCATTTAATTACAAATCTCATTGGCACATATTTGCATGGCATCTGTAAAGGTAATTTTGGATAGATATGAGCTTATTATATTTTTGTGAGCATTCTCAATTTCATAACTTCATTTTAGAATAGCTGAATATTAATTCATTGCCCTCAGTAAACTTAGTCACAGCTGCATTTTACAGATGCCAGAACTTTGATGTGGCAGCTCTCATTTTCTTCTGCTGAGATCTTTTAGCAAACATTTCAAATTATTTCTTAGAACCAAATGATTCTGTCAAATAACGTAGAAATTATTGATCTTTGTCGCTTAGTTTTTTTCTGAGAATTGAGATGATCACTCATTCTTTTAAAGTTCATTTGCTGAGATCCTCCCCCCATAAATGTACCATATTTTGAGCAATGAAATGATATAAACAACACTTCACCCACTAATTTCATTTCCTGTTGAAATCATACTTGCTAAAGCTTTTCGTATTTTTAAGTCTAATGACTAAGGGCTGAAATCTGCAGAGGGGGTAGGTTTCTTTTTATCTGAGATGTCTTGCTCCCAAATTCTTTTCAAAAACCAGTTGAATTAGTCTTAAAACTATAACAACCAATGCCATCAAAGTATGGCAAAAATTATGAAATCCTAAACTTCCAGAATAAGTGAGTAGCAATAGTAGGTAGATCAATGGTTGGATTGCCCAAAAGGAAAGGAAATACACATGCAACCTAAAATTGTATACATTTATTTAACAGTAAATGCTGTAAAAAAAAATTGAGACAACTGCATTTAGTTTTTTTTTAATCACTTAACAAAGTATCTAAGACTGGGTATTTGATTAAATGAAAGATTTCTTTTTACAGTCTATGTGGCTCTAAGTAATGATTGAGGTCCTAGCTAATGGGGGTCTGTTTTCTTTGCTTCTAAATACATTTGTTGCTTTGTTGTTCATAGGGTGAGACTCATAGTAGTTGAATATTTGCAGCATGAGATGAGTAATACTTTATGTAGCCTCTTTTATAAAAGTCTTAAGTCCTATTACTACAAAAGAATTTCAATCTCTGTAGAGGAATTTTAACCCAGAAACATGGCTGCTCTGGCAAAAGATCACACCCAAAGATATGAATCTGCCAGAATGCAGACAAACACTGGATTACAATAAGATCCAGCTAAAATACAGAATGCATTTAGTGCATACCTTTAATCCTTAACAACAAAGGTGAGGTTAGTTCATAAAGTAAGCAGCTATATTCAAAATGACATCTAATTGAGGCTCAGACAAAGTGATGAATCAGAGAAAGATTTGACAGAACAAGTCAGGAGTCAGAGATACGATATGTCCAACTCACAGGAAAACAGTAGAGGAAGAGAGGCTACTTAAGAGAGAAAAAAAGGGTGGTGTGTGTGTGTGTGTGTGTGTGTGTGTGTGTGTGTGTGTGTGTATGTGTATGTGAGAGAGAGAGTTTTACTGGGATAGTTCTACAGAGACAAGTTACAGAGAGAACAAGCTAGACACTGGTAAAGACAGAACAAGCCAGAGAATGAGAAATGGCCAGAATAAGTAGGACATATGGCCAAAGTTAATATGAGGTCAGTCAGAAGCTGAGAAAAGCCAGATTGAATCAATCAGCTTGGAAGATTAGTTTGTTTGCAGGCTAGAAGCTTCCAGGCCTAGGCCTAGGTATAGTTAGAACACAAAAGGAAATTCTCTAGGCTCAGCCCGAGCCATTCATTCCTAAGGCTCTCATCTCCTCACTTCATCTGAGAAAATAAAACCAATCTTTTTTTTTTCTACTTTATTTACATTTCAAATGTTTTCCCCTTTCCAGATCTCCCTTTTGGAACCTCCCTATTCCTTCCCCTCTTCCCTGCCTCTATGGGGGTATTCCCCCACCCACCCACCCACCCACTCTCATCTTCTCTCCTTGGCATTCTCCTATACTGGAGATCTAATACCCTCAGGCCCAAGGGGCTCTCCTCCCCCTGATGTCTAACAAGACCCTCCTCTGCCACATATGAGGCCAGCACCATGGGTCCCTCCATGTGTATACTTGGAACCAAGTTGTTCCTGGATCACTGAACTCCAGAACTGAGAAAATATTATTTTTGTTATCCAAGCTACCCACTTGGACTTATTTCTTATGGCAGCCTTCCGTTTGCCACACTTATAATACCAATGAAGTTTATAGACTTTACGATCTTGAGAAAGACAGATTTTTGAAGATTAGTGATAAGCATATGTTCTTTGGAGTCGAATCACTGAAAACATAAGAGATAGTATACCAACTGTTATACAGATATGAGGAAAGTATTCAGACTGCTGAGAGCCATGAGGATGCAGCAACATGAAGGGAATAGATTTTAACACTTAACGGAAGAACAGAGCCTTATTATTCAAGGAAAGGAGTCTTCACTCTTGGATATCTAGGGAAAATTCAGGGAGAGAGCTGCGGTATTCGTTACACTATCAGCAGTACACATATGAGTGATGTTGCTGAAACAGATCAAGTAAAATTATATATATACATATATGTATATATATATACATACATACATACATATGTGTATATATACATATATATGTATGTGTGTGTGTGTGTGTGTATACACATATTCCTTTAATTCCTGGGTCTATAAGTATCTCAATTCCTCTTATGGTAAATGCCCTCATATAAATGGCCAACTGGACTTCCATAACTCCTGTCTGATCTTCTCTCAGCCTAGCTTGATGCTCTACCATCTAAAACTCCATCTAAAACTCTCCTCATTTTAATTTTTTCTCATGCAAAGCTTCTATTTGCTTGGGTTCATGGGATTTCCTCATATATGGTTTCGAACAGCATAAATTAGGAGGGTGGTAACAAAGAACAGGAGAAGTTCTAAGAAGATTTGCTTCATATTCCTCTTAATACACCATTGAAATCTTTTGTAAATAAAATTTGTAAAAATCCATTACAAGAAATAGAATTATAGATGAAGCCATCTATGGGAGACAGGTATTTCCAACTTTTGTTGTAATATAATAATATTAACAACAACAACAACAATAATAATAATAAAAACAAGCTGGAAATATCTTAAGTGAGGAATCAATGTGACATGCTGGGGTTTATTATTTAACCCAGATGGTACTAGTCACTTTTCTGTAATAAACAGAAACTTGCTGAGATAAGTGCAACTTCTACATAATACAATTTATTTGGGTTTATTGAAGAAAAAGGGTAAGGATCTGTATTGCCTAATTTTGTGTGTCAACTTGACTCAAGCTGGAGTAATCACAAAGCAATTCAGAAATGCTCCTATTTTATCAGCAGTACATAAGCAGAGCCAACCAAGTCTGTCCCTTTGTAATGATATACCACGTTCTTAAATGCAGATGAACTCAGTAAGCCAAGAAGGGATATCTGATGATTCCACCCCTTCTTCCATAGCCAGAACCTCACTTATGTTTTCTTTATGTTTTCTAGCTGAATATGTATTGACTGGTTTTGTGTCAACTTGACACAAGCTGGAGTTATCACAGAGAAAGGAGTTTCAGTTGAGAAAATGCCTCCATGAGATCCAGGTGTAAGGTATTTTCTCAATTAGTGATTAAGGGGTGTGAGGGTCCCTTGTGGGTGGTGCCATCCCTGGGCTGGTAGTCTTGGGTTCTATAAGAGAGCAAAGTGAGCAAGCCAGGAGAAGCAAGCCAGAAAGGAACATCCCTCCATGGACCCTGCTTCAGCTCCTGCTTTCTGACCCGCTTAAGTTCCAGTCCTGACTTCCTGTGGTGATGAACAGCAGTGTGGAAGTGTAAGCTGAATAAACCCTTTCCTCCACAACTTGCTTATGGGTCATGATATTTGCGCAGGAATAGAAACCCTGACTGAGAGAAATATGTTAAGTCTTTTGTATACTTCTGAAACACAGTGTAATGCCTACTTCTGGCAAAATCAATAAATTTGCATTTAAAGCTTCAGAATTGTTACATTTATTTCTGATGCTGCACCCTGACGCTCTTCCTGACATCCTTCTCCCTCTTCAATTTAAAGTAAGTCAAATTAATTTTCATGCTTTTTTCTAGACTAATTTAAAAACAGGGTATATGATGTGAATTTTCAAAAGTAGAAGACATTCTGTTCACTCGTCTTAGCCCATTGCTGTATGGCATATCCACATGCAGAGATTAATAAATTTTTTTAATCATTATTTTTTATCTTTTATTTTACACTCCTGATTTTATTCCCCTCTTGGTCCACTCTCCGAATGTTCCACATCCATTACCCCCCCCCCCTTTTCGCCACGAGGATGTCCCCACGACTTCTACCCTGCCAGACCTCTAGGTCCCTGGTGGACCTTCTCAACAGGGCCTCTGGACCCTGGGGCCTCCAGTCTCTTGAAGGTTAGGTGCACCTTCTCTGATTGAACCTAGACCCCCAGTCCTCTGTTGTATTTGTGTTGGGGCCTCGTATCAGCAGGTGTATGCTGCCTGTTTGGTGGACCAGTGTTTGAGACATCTTGGGGATCCAGGTTCATTGGGACTGCTGGTTCTCCTACAGAGTTACCCTCCTTGGCAGCTTCTTCAAGTTTTTCCCTAATTCAACTATAGGGACACCAGCTCCTATTCATTGGTTGGGTGCAAATATCTGCATCTACTCTTTCAGCTGCTTGTTAGGTCTTTCGGAGGGCAGTCATGATTAGGTTTCTTTTTGTGAGCGCTGCATATCCTCAGAAATAGTGTCAGGTCTTGGGGCCTCCCCTTGAGCTGGATCCTACTTTGGGCCTGTCCCTGGACCATCTTTTCCTCAGGCTCTTCTCTGAGTTCCATCCCTGCAGTTCTTTCAGACAGGAACAATTAGGGTCAGCATTTTGGCTGTGGGATAGGAACCCCATCCCTCACTTGATGCCCTATCTTTCTGCTGGAGATGGGCTCTACAAGTTCCCCTTCCCACCTGTAGGGCATTTCATCTGCCCCCCCCTTGAGTCCTGAGAGTCTCTTACCTTCCAGTTCTCTGGTACATTCTGGAGGGCCCCCCAACCTCCTACCTCCCAAGCTTGCCTGTTTCCATTCTTTCTGTTGGCCCTCAGGGCTTCAATCTGTTTTCCCCACCCAATACCAGATCATGTTCCTCTCTTCTTACCCCTCTGCTTTCCCTCCCAGGTCCCTCCTTGCCTCCCCACTTGTGGTTGCTTCCTTCATCCTACCAAGTGGGACTGAGGCATCCTCACTTGGGCCCTTCAACTTGTTGACCATATTGAGTTCTGTGGAATGTATGTTTGGTATTCTGTACTTTCTTTGTTTATTTGTTTTGGTTTTTTTTGTTTTGACTAATATCCACTTATTGAGTACATACCATGCATGTCCTTTTGAGTCTGAGTTACCTCATTTAGGATGATATTTTCTAGTTCCATCCATTTGCCTGCAAGAGTCAGGATGTTCTTGTTCTTAATAGCTGAGTAGTATTCCATTCTGTAAATGAATCACATTTTCTGCATCCATTCTTCTGTCGTGGGTCATCTGGGTTGTTTCCAGCTTCTGGCTATCACAAATAAGGCCACTATGAACATAGTGTTACATGTGACCCTGTGGCATGGTGGGACATCTTTTAGGTATATTCCCAAGAGTGGTATTGCTGGGTCTTTGGGTAGATCTATTTCCAACTTTCTGAGGAACCTGAATTGATTTCCAGAGTTTTAGTGCCAGTTTGCGATCCCACCAGCAATGGAGGTGTGTACCTCTTTCTCCACATCCTTGCCAACATTCGTTGTCACCTGAGGTTTTGATCTTAGCCATTCTGATTTGTGTAAGGTGGAATCTCAGGGTCGTTTTGATTTGCATTTCTCTGATCACTGAGGACTTTGAATATTTCTTTAGGTGCTTCTCAGGCATTTGAGATTCCTCTGTTGAGAATTCTCGGTTTAGTTCTATACCCCACTTTTTGACTAGGTTGTTTGAGTATTTTTTTAATTGTTAATTTGGATACAAGCAAAGGGCCTGAAAGTAGAACACAGGACAGGATTTCTCTCATTGGAAACAAACTCTGACATCCTGTTATTTATATAGTCTATAACTTTATTGATAGCTTTTGCAAAAGCAAAAAGAAAACATAACAGTAATAATAATGCCTTCTATTCATTTTACTGTTCTGGTATTTCTCCAGGAAATTTTCAACTTATCTTTGGAAACCTTTATAAACTCAAAGAGTTACTTTCTGTACTTAGATTTTGCTTGCTCAGCCAGATGTCACTACAAAAAAAAAAAAAAAAAGAAAGAAAGATATTTTATAGCTAAAACAATAAACAGAAATTTAAAAAAATACTGCAGCTATATAATTCTCTATTAAGCTTGCTAATTAGAATATATATGTTTAATACAGAGTTTTACTATCTAGCCGTGGATAGTCCCAAATTCATGGTGATGGCTTCTTTTTGTTGTTAACTTGGCTACATCTGGAATTAACTAAAACCCAAGAGTAGAGGGCTCTCCTGTGTCAGACTTTTGCTTAATTTGAAGTAGGAAGATCACTCCTCATCTGGATCTAAAAACAGGAAGACAGGCCTTTAATCCAGATCATATGACCTAAAGAAAGTCACTTCTTTAATCCTGAGGTTGAGTTGAGAAGACACACCTATAATCCAGATCATCTGAGCTTTGAAAACGCACATCTAATCTGGGTCATACTTTCTTTTGGTAGTCTATATATGAACAGGAAAGAAGGAAGCTTTTTGTGCTTTGCCTACTTGCCCCCAGCTTGTTGGTAAGTTCATCCCTTCACTGACATTAAAGCCTATTTCCTCAAAATTTCCAAGTACACCAAAGATCAACTGAAATAGCCAGCCTTGTGAACTGAGAAATTACTAGATTCTTGGACTTCCCATTGGATCAGCTAGACTTCAGCCTTTATGTCATTCCAATAAATCCCCTTTCTGTATATATAGAGAGACTCATTCTTTGTATTCTTTCACTCTAGAGAATTCTAATACAGTTAGAAATTCATTGACCTCCTGAGTGCTGAAATTAAAGTCATAAAACATTACACTCAGAACTGTAATATTATGAACTTACTATTTTTTTTATCAAAATAGGATTATTGTTACCAAGATGTCATACTTTCTGAGATGCATAAAGGATACATTATTAGAGAAATTTTGGTAAATAAAACAAATTGCTATTTTAGTAAATCATAAATTACTAAATGCAATGATTCAAATATTTTGTAAAACATGATAAGTTTAAACTAATATTATAACGATCAGTTGTGAATACAGGTTACTTTAGAGTAATTTTCTTTTGTAAACTTTCTTTGTACTTACATTAATACATTTATCAGTCAGAAAATTTTGGATTAAGAAGATTCAATATTATCCCATAAATTAACTCTAGTATATTGTGCTGGCTGCATTTTTATTTAGTCTAATACCCTCAAATTAAATGATAGTATAATTAGCATAATGAATTAGTCACAGGCTGGTAGAAATTTTAAATTAATTTTTATTGATTCTTTGAAAATTTCATACAATTCATTTTGATCCTCTTCATCATTGGCTGCCTCCCTAATGTCTTTTAGATCAACACACCCTCCTAACCTTGTCACTCCATAATTTTAAATAAATCAACCAGTCCAGTCTGGTCTACTCATGTACTCACGCATGTTGGACCAACCACTGGAGCATGGTTGGACTAATAGGAACCACACCGGTAAACCTGACTCTCTCTCTCCCAGAAGTCATCAGCTGCCAATAGCTTCTATGATAAGGATAAGGCTCATGAGCCCCTGTCCACTTCATGCTTAAATGCTAACTCACCTGATCTTATTCAGGTCCTGGAAGGATAACCACAGTTGCTGTAAATTTATGAGTCCAACAGTCCTGTTATGTAAAAAGATACTGTTCTACTCTAGTCTTCTGAACCTCCAGCTCTTACAATACTTCTTCTCGCTCCTTAATGATGGTCCTTGAGTCTGGAGAAGGTGAAAGTGATACATTTGTTTAATTTGTGGTTGAAAACTCCATAGGTACTTATTCTGCATACTTTGACCAGTCATGAGTTTCTGTATGTGGTGGTTTGAATATGCTTGATCCAGGGAGTGTTTCTGTTAGGAGACATACCCTTATTGAAGTAGGTGTGGCCTTGTTGTAGGAAGTGTTTCACCCTGATAATGGGCTTAGAGACCCTCCTCCTAGCTGCCTGGAAGATATTAGTCTGCTCTTAGATTCCTTTGGAAGAAGATGTAGAACTCTTAGCTCCTCTAGTGCCATGCTTGCCTGGATCTTTCTGGGCCATGATAATGAATCTCTGAACCTGTAAGCCAGTCCCAATTAAATGTTGTCTCAATATAAGAGTTGCCTTCGTCATGGTGTCTTATCACAGCAATGAAAACCCCAAGGAAGACACTGTATTAAATACTGTCTACTTTACGTTGAAACATCTCTGATAAAGGCTGAGAACTATGAACACCCTGAAAAACAACTCCAGGGAAGATCACCACAAATGACATTGGGTTTGGCCAGCAGGCAGTTTCTAAAGAAAGTTTTGTTTTGTTTTGTTTTGTTTAATAGATGGTAATATTTTATTAGAAGAGATAAAGCAAAACTGTGGAAGTTAAATTTCTCTGATCTCCTTTTCATTGCTCAGCCTTAAGACTTTGTAAATTATAATAGCAAAGGCTCAAATAACTTGCTTTTAACCTGTAGGTAGCACATCCTCTTCAATCTGTATTTATTTCACTGAGCCCTTTTTTTTTTTTCCAAATAATCTCTTCTCTGCTAAAAGAATTTATTTCATGAATCAACATAACATCGCCCTTCAACTCTACATCATCACCCTTGTCTTCTCTTCGTCAGGACTTCAAACATTTAATTTCAATCAGTGCAATCACTTATTTTCCCCCTTTCTTTCTTTGTACATTGGTCTTCTTTGGAAAGGAAAATCCTTAAAATTTCGTATCTCAGTGCCAGCTAATAATAAAATTCTAACTTATCCTTTATTGGGCACTTTCACCACATCAGGTGATAAAAGATCAACATCTGTTCTCTCAATCTTTAAGATGGACTGCACTGCTGTCTGTTTTATAGATGAGAACCCAGTGCCTAGAATCAGTGAGGTGCTTGACAAAGACAAGAGCAGTAGTAAACAACACTGGTTGACTAGAAAATGATCTTTTTGCTCCAAAGCAATTTGTACTCATGGTGCCAGGTGCTTAATGAGATAGAGGGCTTCTGATGCATTGCTAAAATTTTTGTCCTGTGATCTTTTGTGGTTCCATAAATACTCTGATCTCATTTTTTCTTTACATTAGTTTGGCAGCTGCACAATCGCTATGCAAACAAAACTTTGGAAAAATAAGAAGTGTTCACAGATTGATAAGTTTTCTACTCCCTAATACAGTCGATCCCTTAGAGCTTTAAAAGTTAAATTATGGCCCTATGTATTTATCTGCCTATCAAATACCCATATTTTGACATTAATATCTATGTTGACCTCTGTCTCTAGTCTCTGGCCTTTGTAGATGAGTACTCTAGGATAAACTTATGTTCTTATAGTTGACCTTTGAGCATGGATACTGTCATAGATTTTAAATCCCTCAGAATTTTCTTAGTAAAAAAATATCATATTTCTTTCAAATAGATAATTCTAGTGGCTTTGGCATAGGGGTTGGTTGATAAGCAGACCAGTCTTGTGATTAAAGTGTTGAACTTCTTTTGATTCTCTTGCTCTTAATGGGATTATAGAAATGTACCAACACACCTGTCCTGGAAGTCTATATTCTTTAACATCATCATGATTATATTAACTTCCATTCTATAATCACATCTTTGTTGTTTGTTAGTGCCTTTTTCTCCTTGCATACTTGTGGTAAGCTCATCTAACTTACATGACCATAGAGTAGGGTAATTTATTTTATTTTGTGTTTTAAGTTACAAGATAAATAAACACCTTTTAGTCGTTTGAATATGCATAGTCAAAGTGTTGGCACTATTTGGAGGTATGGCCTTGTTGGCATAGGTGTGGCCTTGTTGGAGGAAGTGTGTCACTGTATCAATGGGCTTTGAGACACTCCTAGCTGCCTGGGAGTTAGTCTTCTCCTGTATGGCTTGAAACAAGATGTAGAACTCTCAGAAACTCCCGCATCGTGCTAGCCTGGAAGTGGCCATGCTTCTCGCCTTTACAATAATGAACTGAACCCCTAAGCCAACTTCAATTAAATGTTGTCCTTTATAAGAGTTGCCATGGTCATGAGGTCCCTTCACAGCAATGGAGACCCTAACTAATCCACATTTATTAAGACATTTTGGTTTTAAAATTGTTTAAGGTTATTTCTTACTTAATACTCTTTAATGTTTTCCATTGTAGTCATGTGTGACATCAGAAATGCAACCACTATATGATCTAAGAGCATATGTGAATATGGATACTTTGACCTATGTTGTTGGCAGTAAAATTATTCAACCTACCATGGATTTGTTTGTGATTACTTGCAATAATGTCTACATAATCAGCATCTGCCCCCAACCAGTAACAGTCTGTAAATATTTCAATGAAGAATGACTCCAAAAATTATTGGATATATTAACAAAAATCTAGAAAGTGTCAACACCTATCTAATCCTCCAGATTACTTCTTAAATTTAACTACATTTATGTGTTAAAAGCATTTTTAAGCTGTCTAAAATAAATTATCTTTTAAAATTAAATTTATTTATTTATTTACAGCCCTTCTCTTCCAGTACCCCCTCACACAAATCCTTCCCACCTTCCACCTTCTCCTTCTCTTTTGAGAAGGGAAGACCCACTCTGGGTGTCACACCCACCCCACCCCTACTCCATCAAGTCTCTGCTGAACTTGACTTATCCTCTCCCACTGCGGCCAGACAAAGCAGTCTATGTAGGGGTGGGGATCTGAAGGCAAGCAACCAACAGATTCAGGGACAGCCCCTGCTCCAGTTGTTGGCAGACCCACATGAAGACCAAGCTGCTCATCTGCTACATATGTATAGGGGTTTTAGGTCCAGGCCAAGCTTTCTGTTTGGTTGGTGATTCAGTCTCTGGAAGACCCAAAGGGGCCATGTTAGTTGACTTTGTTGGTCTGCCTGTGGAGACCCTATCTTTTAGGGTTGTTCAATCCTTTTCCTAGCTCTTCTACAAGAGTTACTGTACTCCATTTAGTGTTTGGGTGTGAGTCTCTTCATCTCTTTCCATTAGCTGCTTGGTGGAGCTCTCAAAAGACAGTTATGCTAGGTTCCTGTCTGCAAGCATAACAGAATATCACTAATAGGGTTAGGGATTGGTGCTTGCCAGTGGGATAGGTCTCACATTGGGGTAGTGTTTGGTTGTCCATTCCCTCAGTCTCTGAGTGTCTATGAGAGTACCTCTAGCTGAGACTTCTATCAGTAGGAGATATGGGCCTGTAGCCAGGCAGGACTCCCAGTGGAGGGATAAGGACACCAACTCACCAAAAAAAAAAAAAAAAACCAACCAAACAAACAAACAAAAACAAACAAAACAAACAAACAAACAAAAAACCCTTCAACCCAAAATATGTCCTGCCTCCAAAATGTACAGGGAAACTAATCTTTGAATGTTTCCCTCTGGGTAAATGTGTTGTCATGAACCTATTACTTGAGAGAAAAATGTTAACATCCTCCTTTGTCCAAGTTCCCTCTGTATAAACCAGAATTAATCCTAACAATTTTGCCTCCAGCTGTCCTCAAATCTGTAAGATGCTATTTCCAACATCACTATCAATCTCCTGTATCCTAAATGATGTTTGTTTGTTTTAATTCAAATTAGTGTATAGGACTGAAATCCCAGCTGATTTTCTCATAAGTGATCTTAGATTTCCCTCCAAGTCATTATGCCCGTTGACCATAAGGAACGCATGTGTATTCACATAATAACAATAGTACTGACAAATCACACAGCATTTACCATGCACCAGGAACTTGTCGAGGCTCATCCAATGTTTACACTCCCTTAATCCTCACCATAAGTGGGTGTTATTACACAGGTGAGGAGAAACTGTAGAACAAAGTGTCCTGCCCAAGAGAAAATGAAGAAGTTAGGGTGTGAGCTCAGAGAGCTTAGCTTCACCCTTTAACTACTCCACCACTACAAGATGCTACCCCTCTTGAATATAACTCTTTCCATATTAAAACTCCTCTTTAATTCCAGAATTTTTCCAAGACCATACAGTGCCTGGAATATTCTCCCCCACCTTGTGTTATTAAATACTGTCATTCTTTATGTGCTTCCTTACTCATTATTTCTTTATAAAAATTTCTCATCCAATTAGTATTACTAATTGCTTTGAAGAATACAAACATTTGTTAAATAGAAGTAAAACCCTTCATTTTTTGATATTACACTAATCTGTGTATCGTGCTCTATAACACAAACTGAACAAAACTTGATCCTACCTATGTAATACAGTCTAACACATGGGTACCTACACACACACACACACACACACACACACACACACACACTGCAATAAATACTTGAAACAGATACAAGAAGATAATACAGGATGTAGGCAGGAAGGGAGGAATGGGAGTAAACAGTGAGAGGTTGAGGGTGGAGATAAGAGAAGGGAGAAAAGAGTGAAAGGGAGGGATGGAAGAAGGAAGCACGGAAAGAAAGGAGGATGGTTCAAATATCTGGCAGGAATATTTCATGAAATGTCTGCAGATTGGGAATGCGTTTATATATTTTTCTCTTGATTCGTTATCCTGTCTCTATTTAAACAGTACTAACTGTCTCAAGATAAATCATTGGGCAGATTTGAATATGTAATTATTCACTTATTATCTGTGTAGGTTGAATTTGAAGATCCATAGTGAGTAGTGGAAACTGTTGATAGTACTAAACCATAAGTATGCTGTGTTCTCTCATCACATGCACACCTGGGACTGAGTTGAATTTATAAGTTAATCCAGGAATAAGAGTCACAGTAGTGACTAATGAAGAGGGAGGATAATAATAGCAGTCTATGGTAATTAGTTATTTGGTATTCCTTTCTCAAAATATCATGCTGCATGCTTTTCTATGGCAAGGACTGTACATGACACAATGCCAACAGCATGAAATGAAGAATGCAGGACTTGTGTCTCATGCATAAAGTATTTGACCAAGAACATCATGAAATTGTGATGTATGTCACTTAACTCAGATGGCTACTGAGTGACAAAAGACTGGGTAGAGTATATATCACGGAGACACTACAGAAAGGGATAGTTCTCTTCCTCACTATGGTGCAGTGAGAACATTCATCATTGTTCTCAAAAAGATGCATAATTAAATCTTATGATGTTTTAATTCTGGAATATTCCTTTTAGTACTTTCAGAATGTTGTAAACTCTAGTTACAGAAACTGCAGAAAACCAATCTGTGGGTAACAGGAGATGGTCATATTAGAGACCCTGCCTTTACGTAGAATATGATTCCTTATGAACCTCATCCATCTGGATAATTTCTTTCCTTTTGAATTTCCTAAAATAAATTTTCAAGTCATAATATGTCAAATATATAAAAATAGGTATTATATTTTTTCTGTATATAATTTTTCCATGTCTGGTGATAGCTAATAACCTATATTTTAGGACACAATTGTATATGACATAATTTTTATAATGTATGTGCCTTAAAAATTTTTATATTTTATGCCAATTAATTTGAACTTCTAGCTTAAGAATATTTTATTTGGCCTCTAATTCTAAATTGAATGTGAATATATATATATACACATACATATTCCACATCATGTTTTCTTCATGAGAATTCATGTTACACATGTGATAAGCTTTCAAAGGACTTTGGAGTATAGGAATCTACCAAACTATTTTAGTGTTTCACAACTGTCTATTGAAATATATTGAGCTGTTGGGAAAACCATTTGGAAAGCATATAGAAATCCATGTATAGATCTTTGTATTATATATTTGTTATTATTATAGTATGTGAAAAATTCATAGAACTAGATTGCACCATCAAGGTATACCTTGCTGACTAATGAGGTACTGAGTTTTTAAACACTGATCGCAAGCAGGTATACTACCTCATTTATTTAGAATGCAATTTTTGTATGCTTACTAGAAGCAAAATAAGATAGGAGAACATATTTGTTTGTATTCATGATAGCAAAATAACTCAGACAATAATACTGTTTTATTATTACAGGCTTCTAAATGAAAGTTGTGAATAGTGTCCTTGAAACAAACATCACACTTCAATTTTGTTAGAAATCATTCAATCTTTTTATTTAGAAAATCCCCAAATCATAATAAAAATAAGAGCTGAAGAGTTTGCAAACTGTGTTATGATAACTGCAAAATTTAGGGGTTCAGTTACTGGAGAAAGTGTAGAAGATCTCAGAAAACAAACATAATGAATGATAGTGAACCACCAAGTTCTACTGCATAGTCATTTAACTCGAAGGGACTCGGACCTCTCTTTCCTGCTTTACTGTTTCAATCTAATAACTAGTTGTCTCTTTTTATGAAGCCTTTGCCTAGTGAGTTCATTATAATTATGAGAGAAGAATATTTCATTTATTCATATTTTCAGAGCTGCCTCCTGCTGCCCCATTGTGGCGTTTACAGGGAGTGTACACTACCAGCATACATAAATTTGGTCATATACAAGTAAATTATCTTGAATGTGTAACAATGAAAAGAAAACATTGGATATTAGTAACTGCAAAGAGACAAAAATAGCTTTGAGTTGAGTAGCTTTCTCAACTCTGTGTCTGTTTGTTAATCATAGTAAAGCAAACTAATCCAAGTGGTCCCTGTATGTCACTGACCAGAGCATCCTTGAACAGAAACAACAAGCTGCACATATGAAGTGGTTAAGAACAATTGCAAGTATGCTCTATGACCTAAACCTAGAAGTAACCATCAGATCTCATACCATACACATCTACTCTTAAATCAGTTTGGGTTCTCTGAAGCTGCTTTTATATTATGAAGGCCTGAAGAAGCTTGAAGCATGCCACTAAATCTATTGGGATAGGGGGCTTGATTTCATTTCCATCCAGACGCAGGTAGCTCAGTTGAGGCCCGTGAATGAAGGCATCCTGTTCTGCTCGCAGTGTGGTGGGACATATTACCGACATGTTCACATCTATGGAGGCAGAAATGGCATGAGTGATTAAATTGAAACACCAGAGGGTCTAGAGATCTAAACCAACAAAAACTGCAGTGATCTTAAGGGGCCAGAGTCCATCATGTAATGGACTCTGTAAAGATACAAGCCATTGTCATGTAGGTTATTATGCTTCTCTGTTTCCTGAAAGAATCCTGAAGTAGTGTTGGGGTAACAGCTGCTGTCTTGTGCTATGCTCTGCTACATTTTAGTATGAAACTTTACATAGGTAATATTGTTACAAACTGTGGTGGAGTCAAGGTAAATGAGATATGCCAGTTATTTTCTAAGCTTACATGTGAGATGGAGCATGTCTAAATTGTCTTACTGTACCAAATGAGAACTATATTCAGAGGGTGAAAGGCAGAGGTAGCAGTTAGATCTGGCCCAAAGGAAACAGATTAATGGATGGAAGAGCTCTTGAAAGGGGGATGTGTACCTTATAATCTCCAAACTAGTATATGGTAAGTTTACATAAATGACTTTAATATAATTCTACATATAATACTTACAGCCATGAATCTCCACACGTAAGTATATTTAGTTAGAAGGAAGGCATTTGCCAACAGTTGAATTACAAAGGATTGAGGCCAAGAAATATCCCATAAAGCTTTATACCCAGTATTGATGAGAGAACAACCTGTCTTAGACTAGTGCTGACAGCACCAAAAGCCACATCAAGAGTCTTCTCCAGAGTGAAGGGCCTTTACACCAGCCCTCTGAATTACAAAATCCGGAGACTATGGGAGGAGATGATCTCAAACATCAATCTACGTGTTCTGCCTTTATCAAAACCTTTAGGCAAGAACTCCTTTCCAAATAAACCCTCCTAACTTGGGAAAAGTTTCTTCCCTGTGACCCTATTGGTGCAAAAAATTTCACATACTAATGTTAATGATTTTATACTTGGATCGTGGCTTTGTTGTGCAAACATTATGTTGCCTTGTGAGTTTAACTTGCTATAAATAATAGCTCACATGTAAATCAGCATTGTGATTATCATATTTCACATACATAGCCCCTTTATCCACACAGACTTTTACTGAGAAATAAGAGCACTCTTCTTGCCCAAGTATTATAGAAAACGTGGGCCAGGATTATCCCTTTTCCCTTGCTTGTATCCTTGATCCACTAGGGATACTGTACTTCATCTAGTGCCTTGATTAACATCCTTGTCCCTAGTCCCCTATAGCCAGCACATACAAATAACTGGAATGTGACAAACAAGAGTTCTGAATTTAATCATTTTTCATATGTTAGGATTTTTCTCAGAAAATGTGGAGAAGTGATTTATTGAAGTATATACATATTTTACATAAAATTTCAAGTCTTTTATCATATTCAGAAGAAAACCCTGTTTTTTTACAAAATCACACACAAAAAATTCAATGGATTCTTCATATAAAACTTTTGCTTCTTGGAAACATATTTTTAAACAATTAGATTATGTAACAAGATGAAGTAAGTATATTAACAATTATTATAAAACAATATGATCCATAAAGTTATGGTCCAGTTATTCAAAGGTGTGCAGCTTAGTCTTCATGTGGGTCCCAAACAATTGGGGACTATCCCTAAAGTTGTTGCCTATCTTTGGAACCCATTCTGCTAACCTCTTTTGTCTGACCTCATTTGGAGAAGTAACTAGCCCTGCAGAGACTTGATGTGACAGCAATGGGGGATAAACCAGGTGTGGGAATGGGGGGCTCCAATCTCTCAGGGGAGAAGGGGAGGGAGGATGGGAGGAGAGACTGTGGGGGGACCAGGATCAGGGACAGAGTTTGGGTGGGATGTAAAGTGAAAGAAAAATGGTGAGAGAGAGAGAGGGGGGATCCTTACTCTGTGTTTATGTCTTTGGCAAATAAAACTAGTATTCCTATGTTAAATGAGGGCAGGGCTTCATTTTGTTTAAGATAAGAAACTGAAGCCTCTGCTCTTGGCCCTGCAGCTACTCTGTAACTCTTTGAACAGCTACTGTCACCCACTTGACCTTCAGTTTCCTCTTTGAACTTCCCAACAATGGTTTTGTGCTTCTCTAACCATGGACAAGAAGCAACAGTACTATTACAGGTCTGAATTTTTCAGAGCCACGGGTCATAAATACCTGGGCTAGGGGAATCACTACAACCTTTCTCCAAATCAGTTGATCGTGAAACATGCTAATATATAAGAATTCTTAAAATAGGGACTGTATGAACACAGACTTTGAAAACACTGCAAATTTTCAGCAGAGGAGGACACAGTGCTTTACTTCTCCACCTTGCTTTCCATGGGGGCTGACTCACCCCTGAACACTGGGTCTCAAGTTCCCAGCGTGTACGACACACATACAAATATCTATGTAGAAACACTTGAAGTCAACTTTCTATTCCAATTGTCCTATTGAAGACAAAGTCCACCTGCAGAATCATAGTCCTTCTCAGGGAAAACTCGAAAACTCCAGGTCCTCCTTCGGCTTTATGATGTTTGATTCAACTAAGCATGCTCATTTAACAGGTTTTTTTTTTTTTTTCCTGACTGGAGTATTAAAAAGTACATTTTCTCACCACAGGGAGAAAAATAACTGCCGTGGTGGCAGCAAGCCATTAATTCCAGGATTTTAGGCTCAAGTACATGGCATCATAAAGAAAACTAAAATTGATGATACCCAAGAAGTTCCCAGGGGAAAGGCAGTATAATCCTGTAATGGCATGCTTATATGACCATATGCTCAGTGAAATTTTAGTGACTGATAACTAGGAAGCATAACCTTGTGGCATTTGCCTGACTTTCTTTTTATTTCTAATTCTTTCTCCACAAACAACCTATACCTTCTCCCCCTGCCTCTCTAAGTGTGCTCCTCCACCTGCCCACCCACTCCTGCCTCAGCACCCTAGCATTCCCCTACTTTGTGTCATCAAACCTCCATAGGACCAAGGGGCTCCCCTCTCGTGATGGCCAACAGGCCATCCTCTGCTACATATGCAGCTGGAGCCATGGGTCCCTCCATGCGTACTCTTTGGTTGGTGGTTTAGAACCTGGGAGCTTTGGGGGCATAGTTGCTTGATATGGTTGTTCTTCCTATGGGGTTGCAAATCCCTTCAGCTCCTTCAGTCCTTGCCCTAACATCCTCATTCTCCACACTCAGACCAATATTTGGCTGCGAACATCTGCATCTGTATTGGTCAGGCTCTGGCAGAGCCTCTCAGGGGACAGCTATACCAGGCTCCTGACGGTAAACCATTTTCATCAACTCATATTTCAACACTGCATTTGTAAAATTTTTCCAGAAGAAATTGTCCTGTGGTTACCTTCCCAAAAGGCTTATACTGAGACTGAAGATGAATTCTAGACTGTGTACTAGCAACCCTGTGCATGGAACATAGAACTGCTCAATTCCACTACCAGGAATAGCCTGCCATAACTATGAACAGGTCAAGTTCATTTCAAATGTTTCCAAAAATGAACTTTGTGCAACCAGTTCAAATCTCAATAACATCCTTGCTTCAAAAGACTTCAACCTTATCAACTCTCCACACCATATCCGAAGATCTTTTCAAGAAGGAGTAACATTTTCCTCATTGAGAATGTATTGCTAAGTCCCACTGATTGACAGCTCCCAGGGCACTGGGCTCCATTTCAGATGAGTACAACCTTGGGTAGTGACAACAGTTCTATATGTGTGATTCCCAGAACATCAGGACCAGCACCTGGGGAACTGTTGAGAATAGGAGGTCTAGGTCCTACCCAAGAACTTGTAACTCAGAAACTCAGGACTGTGTACCATAATGTATACTCTAACTGGGGATATTTGATTGGTGGTGATTATTATGGAAATGCAGGCATCAACTCTTCTATAGTCCCTTAAATCCTATTCTACTTATTACATGTTGGTGCCTTACGTACTTTCTTCAACACATTTTTCCCCCACAAAGCGCGAGGCATGATGGCACAAGCCTCTTGTATTCACAGCAACCGTGAATGATATATTGAAACATAAATGATCTCTACCCATAGAGGGAGAGATATCACAATCCCACAGGAAAAAAATATGTCTGTTTACTTTCTCCCCTACATACAAACCTTTTGTAGGTTACTAAGGCTCAGTTCTCAATTCCAAACTTGAAAAGTTGGGCATCTTGATTTTTTTTTAAAGTTGTATCAACAAAATTGTGTAATGAAAACTGAAAATAACTTGTCAGTTATATCAGTCCATTAGTTGTTGGTAGGGGACAGCAGAAACTGCTATTCCTACAAGGGGCAGAGACTAGACATAATAATGGACATTTTGGTCACAAGCACATCTTTATGGCTACTTACTTTTAATTTTGTTGTGATCAAGGTGAAGGTGCTGCAGGTTAGCATTGATTCGGGGAAAGTTTGTGAGCTGATTGTGAGATAGTTGAAGATCTAGAATGGATGACACATCAAAACCCCTCGATGGGAGACCTGCATCTGATAGTTTGTTGTGGTTAAGCCTCAGGAAAGCCACTTTAGGAATCACATTAAAATAATTTTCAGGTATTCCTTCAATGGAGTTGTTGTCCAGAAAGAGTTGCATGGTGTTGGCTGGTAGTCTTGGGGGCATGTTCCTTAGAGCATTCTTGGCCATATTTAACTGCATGAGGTTCTTAAGCCCCTTGAAGGTATCTCTTTGAAAGGCATTGTCTAACAGTTTGTTATGCTGTAGATCAAGAAGGGTCAGGTTTTCCAGATTACTGAAGGTCCCCTGAGGGATTCTAGATACTTTGTTTCTAGCTAATTGTAATTGTTCCAAACTTCTAGGCAATGGGGAAGGTACCTCCTCTAGCTCATTGTCTTCCAGAAACAGGAAAAGAAGCTTCTTTAGCTGGCTTAGGGCCCCCTTCTCAATCCCGTAGTTGGTTATTTTGTTCTTGTTTAAATTGATCCATCTCAGCTGGGTGGCATTCTCAAATGGCTTCTCAGGTATTGATTCAATCAGGTTGTTTTCCAGGTAGAGGTACCAGATCCTTGAAGGAATCGGAGGGATTTTTGTGAGACCTCTATTCTCACAGTATAAGGCAGTAGGGAAACTGGGTGGACAGAAGCATTCTCTGGGACAGTAGAAGTCATCGTGGACATCCCAGTCCTCTGGGTCCTGTACTTCATAGGCCTGTCTCACACTCTGTGTCCACACAGTATCTGCTATGAGTAACATCCAGAGTATCAAACAGTTTGGGGTTGCCATTGCAGCACCTGGGGAGTAAGCAACACACGTGACTGATAGTCCATTAACCTTTAAACACTGGCATGCATCAAATTGGTATGCTTTGTTTCATTACAGGAGACATAAGAGTATCAATTTCTCATCCATGCAGAGCAATGAAGTCACATTTGTTGAGTACCCGTCCTAGGAAAAGCACTTTACAGACCTTGAAAGAAATTCACAGTCACTGAGCAATCTGGGTTGAACTGAGTCAGAGTGAAAGCTGAGAAATGGAAAGCAAACTTCAACAACTTTAAGTGCTTTTCCATTTCAAGTTATTAATTCAAGAAACTTCACTGAAACCAGTAGTGAGTAAAAAAGAATAAAATGTGATCTAATAAATGAAGGGACAACTCTGAGCTGCTCCTCAGAGATGGACATCTGCACATGCTTTATTTTTATCCTTAAACGAGCCAACATCTGGAGAATATTTTCCAAATTCTTTGGCCCTTGGACCAAAGAAATATAGAGATCAAAGGACAATTTAGAAGGTTATGATGAAGAATGGGTCTAGAAGCTGAGGAAAAGTGTGTGATTCATATCTGGTTCTGAACTTTTCAGGTAAGTTTTCCTTTTGGAAAAGAGTTGTGTAACTTTAAGTGCAGTATCAGAATTAAAATGTGCAGCCATGAAATGGAATTATGATTTCTCTCACAGAACTATTATCTCCTATAGAATTCTTAAAGTTTTCATTTAGACTATCTCTATTTTGTACAAATGCATGTATATTCTCATGTCTGTATATGACAGAAATTTCATATAAAACTAACATATCTCTTATGTAATTTTGGTATATGTTTATTCAAATATTGCATAATTAATCAGAATAAGAAAGAATAAAAATATTTAGAACATAGGTCAGAAATTCCCCAGTATTTATAAGTCCAATATAGATAGTAATAAAAACTACTTTAATACATTCTAGTGTAGAATACTTTTAGAAAAAGCTTTCCCCATTGGATAGTTCCAGATATAACAATCACAAAGAACTACTGTCAGAGAAAAATATATGTATAGTAAATATTTTAAACACACTCTTATAACATATATGTTACACATACATATATAAAGGTTTCATTTTCCTCAATATGCATTTAGCTACATCGACTAATAATAAACACAAATACATTTCACTGATTCCGAGGGACATGAAGATAAAATCACTCATTAATGTTGGTCTTTCACTTCTCCCATTAAAGTTCAGATCTGCTTTTGCAAGCTGTCAGACTCCCTCTGACTGCAGAATGCTTCTCTGGACTGCTTCCAACAAAGACAAATTAAATTTTTTCCAAAGTAGAATAATGCATTTTTTGCATTAATTATTGAAATTGTAAACTTGAATCTTTTGAATCAGAACTCTGAATTTCAACCCAAAAGTTGTAAAAAGTACAAAATAGTTTACCTTGCTTTCCAGGAATATACCGTTGTGTCCTGTGGCTGGTCTTAGGTTAGCTAAAATAAGTTGCTGGGGGATGAGAGGAAGAAAAAAAAGTTTTGACTTTATGCTATTAAATCTCCAATCTGAAAAAAAAAAAAAAAGAAATGTATGGTGACTGGTCACCATGAAGACCTTTTGATGTATTGTTTCCACTCTGACAGGCTTCAGGATGGCTTACCTCAGCCCTCTTGGATCTTCTCCTTCCTTTCCTATTGGTCACTGCTGCTCACAGTAATGGATTGACCCAATCTTTGCTGTCGGATTTTTAAAGTCCTTTGTAAGCTGTGTGCACTGTTGGCTCCAATTTCAACCCGTCCAACAATTCCAGTACTTCATAGTCACCTATGAAGCTCAGCAAATAAAATTTATCTTTTAAGTCCAAAAATGGTTTTCAATAGTCAAGGCAAGTTAGAGATGTTGTCAGGTACTGAAGTACAGACCTCATCCACCAGCCAGCAGCTGAGGAGAATTTTAATTGTAACAAAAACGGAAAGAGATTTTGAAATTTGTTTTTTCTCTCGATGATCTTTTAAAATAATTAAACACAAAAAGTAAAGGCCAATGTATTCTGTTCATGTGGACATATTTTATTCATCTCTGATATGAAACAGATGCTGGAATGTTTTTATTAAGGGAAACATACATTTGCAAATTATTAAAATTTTCTTTGAGTATCTATAGCTGAGTTAAGTATTGAATTTGGTAGTCACCTTTGTTTCACAAAATCAATTTTGTATCTATTCCACTCTCCTTAATAATAACTTTAAGTAACTATTAAAACAAGATGTCTTTTACTGTTATATTTTAGCATATGTTTTACATTCAGTGACTTAAAAAATATTCTGGTGCGTTGGCTTCATTTATTTAACATATGTTTAAGTTCTATTTATCACATTCAAGGGAACAAAGCAGTAATTCTGTTGAGGGGGATGCAAACAAACTCTGTCATATGTCAGGCTGTATTGTGTTGACTGTAGTCATTTTGTTTGAGAAATGTATGCTACCAAGTGGTAAAGGCTTTAATGAATATGCCCCAGCAACACTGTTCACACGAGTTGTGTCACAGTCTTCACACAGTGTTGCGTCAAAGACAGAAGGCTCTGTTGTGGAAGGACCTTTCTGAACCTGTCTTTCCATATTCCTGGCCTTATGCAGGTCAATTAGAACTCAATTGTATCATCTACACAACAACAGTGGACTACTTAACAGATTTAGATTTTTAAAAATATAAGTGAATATAGGTACTAGGCTTTCTTTGGAATTTGTGCTAAAAACCAAACTAGAAAAGGCATTCATGCTACAGATTAAATAAGAGATGATTCATCCATATCTCTTCATATTCCTACAGGTACACAAGACATAATTTTAATAATAAATTAGGCTTTTTAAAAACTCTTTTTCATACCAACTCTCTCTTTTCTATATCATGTTTGGGGTTTTGTTTGTTTGTTTTTCTATTCTCCCCATTTCTTCTTATTTTTCTAAACTCATGGGATATAAGTGAAATGGGCTATTTGAATGTACATGTCCCTAACTTTCATTTGGAACAAGTTGAAAAGTCATTTCTAAACTTATCATCCAAATATTTCTATGTATTCTGTAGGAAAATCAGTACATTCCACTTACTTCTCCAGTCTATTCTCCATTCACCATTCCACTTATGATCTACTCACTAAAATGTGCTTTCTAATTCTCTCATTTCTTTACATAGTTCTAACAAAGTAAGTCCTGATCTCCACATGTACCAATTTACTAGAATCTTCCTGAGCCACTTACATGACCTAGGATAGTACCAAACCACCAAGGTCATTCAATATTCCTCTAATTGGATATCACTGTCTCCAAGATATTTTTCCCATTCATTAAATTCCCTTTTATCTGCATCTTGGGGCTGTGTTCCTTCTTTTTAACACTATGTATAATGCTGGATGTGCTTCTAAGCATTTAAAGGTTCTGAGTTGCTGCCTGCTATCCTGGGGCATTTCCTGATGCAAACACAGTTCCTATATGGTTCCACCTGCCTTTCTGTTGCAATATTTTTGAATAAATTATCTCCAAACTAGACGTAGAACAAAACAAGCACTCCAATGTATGTTTGTCTATCTGCTAGATAGAACTGATAACTATGGATAATAATTTCTCTTCCTCTTAGTCTTGTGATCTATAAATTAAGGCTAATACAATGTTTGATTTATAATAGTAAAACTACCTATCTGATAGAGTTTTAACAGCACATAAATAAGTCAACATTTTTAAATGTCCAGGGTATTATATATGTATAGAGTGATAAAATTAGACATAACTTTAACTGTCCCGATGTTTCATGGATAGACATATCTTTCTACTTCAGTAGCAGTTTTCTTGCTGTTGCAAACAGAATAATTTGGTCAATCACAACCATCAGGATCTGTATGACAAAAAAAAATCATAGCTACTTCATTGTTAGTGACTATTATAGGGATTTTCTTTCTAATTTGCATGGGTGTATTGTGTCTAAATTAAAGTGTCACTCACTTGAATCTTATATAATGGACATTTTTTTTTTTTGCAACTGGCTTCAACATGATGGGGGTGGATTGTCCTCATTATAAAGGTTTATTTAAATTCTCGTTGAGCCTAGTAAATGCTTATTAGGAGAAAAATAAAATACACTCTCTGTTGTAATACTACTGTTCTAGATGCCTTTATGGGTAATGCAACCCTACATCCTGGTCTTGTGGGATTAGTGTACTCTTAGAATTCCCCTTACTCCTGATTCATCTGCAAATCTAGTTTCCTGGTTACTTCCACCATCTATTTATCCCCCACCCCACCCGCTTTTTTTTCTGAGTAACCTCCTGTTACCCTTCATAGTTTTTAAAAACTATTTATTGGTTCTTTGTGGATTTTACATCATGAACCCAAATCCCATTCATCTCCTAGTTCCTTCAAAAACATCATCAACTCTTGCAACCTCCCCCTCAACAGAAAAAAAAAAAAATTACATCAAGGATGCCATAGTGTGTCCCATATATTATACCCTTTCACCCACTTCTTCACTTGAAAATATACATTGCAATGAGTTGTTGGTATGTTAGAAGGCCTCTGGCTTCTGCTGCTTTATCAATGCTAAATCCTCACTGGGAATCTTCTTGGAGATCTTTTGTTGAGCAGTATCAAGTAGTTCCAGTAGTTTTGTATCCATAGGACCAGCCCCTTAATACAGTTCATTGGTGGGGAAGATGTTGGGGTGTGCCAATTCAAAGCCTTGGACGTGGGCCTGAGCAGTATCTGCTCTGGTCAGACTACCAGCTCTCCTACAATCACACCATCAACGTGAAGTCTGCTGCTCTATTCTGGCTGGCCCATCCAATGCCACTGCCAGCAAGAGGCAGAGCCAGCTCTCACACTCGTATGCCGTCAGGGTTGGCTCATCCACACCCATGCCATCAGGGCCAGTTCTACTGTGCTGCCCAGGTGGGGTGCGGGGCCTACTCTCCCAAGTGCTACAGCAGACAAGGGACAGGGTTAGTTCTTGCTCGCTTGAGCCCAGAACCATCTCTTCCAAATGCCATAGGTGGAGAGGGACAAGAGAGAGGAGGAGGAAATCGTTCCCTTGTCCACACCACTGTATAGCAGACAAGAGTCAGGATTGGCTATCCTTCACTTACTCACTCTGGGCCAGCTTATCTTCAGTCCTCCTATCTGGGGCCAACTCTCTCACCTTCCACAGGTCTATCTTTTACCCATGTCAGTACAGCAGACAAGTTGTAGAGTCAGCTGTCCCATGTTCACATTCATGGGGCTGTCTCACTCATTTTCCTGACACCAGGGTTAGCTCTACTGTCCAAGGTCCAGGGCCTGCTCTGCCAAGTGCTGCAGCAGTTAAAGGGTGGAGCCAGCACTCCTGTTCTCATAACTCCAACAGGGCCAGCTCTCCCACCCCTTGCAGGTGAGAAGGGCGTAAGTGAGGAGAGAGGATTTCTTGCCCCTCACAGAAGTCAGGAGGCAGGACAGGGCTAGATCTAACACCCTCATGATCTCCTGGCAAGTTTACCTGTGACCCCCATATCCAGAGCAAGCTGGTGCTAGGGTTACTAGAGCAGGTGAGCTGACCCCGACCCTGACCCTGAGCCTATCCAGCTGCAGTATTCTGGAAAATGGCCCATACATCCCCCGGGAAGCACAGTAGAGCTGGTCTTGGTTGCAGCAGTTGACAGTAAGATGCCTGAAGGACGTGGATATGGGAGAGCTGGTCCTGCCTCTCATCTCCCATGCATGAACATGGATGAGAGAAAGACATCATGCTCCCCCCTCACTACCTGTAACAGGCAAGGAGACCTGGCCCTGTGGTCATGAGAACAGCAGAGCTTCCTTGTCCTTCTCCAACTGTAGCTCTTGGGTAGAAGGAAAGCAGGTACTAGACCAGCTGAGCAGTACAGTAGATCTGACCCTAGTGGTCCTAGGGTGTGAGTTGTCCTCATCACTTGTCTGAAGTGAGATGATACGGGTGAGAGAGAGATGCTCAGCCACCTCATGCCTTGCCACCTAAGGCAGGCAAGAGAGCTGACCCTAAAGTGATCAGAGTGGGAGAGCTGGCCCTGGCCCTCACCTACTATGGCACTCAGGAGAAAAGACTCTGCATCCTACATGTTTTTGAAATCTTATTTTCTTTGAAGAAATTAAATGCTTAAAAATGTATTTACTCAACCTACCTATTTCTCTGGCATTTTGAATATGTACAATTCTAATTTGAAGTACCATTTTTGTAAGGTTTTGAAAATGTTCAAAGAAGCATCATTATAAATGTAACGAATTTGCATAATAAAATATGATAAACTTATCTCTTTTTCTTTCTTCAAATTTTATTTTTGCCTGAAAATTTTCAGAATTGTCTTATCTTTAATATATTAGTCATTCAAGAGAATCTTTGAAGTTGGAGGTTAATATCTATGCAGACTAAATAGTTTTTTCCGTTATTTTCTCTGTAAGTCTCAGAGAAAAAAAACTATAGCTTATTATTACATATTCTTAAATTCTCATTTTAAGAATTTTTATGCTGTTTCATTGATATCCTTGGGAGGCCTGCACTTAACTGAAAGGAAATGTTGAAGGGGTGAATCTGTGGTAAGGGGAGGTATTATGTTTTGTATATGCATGTCCCAGGGAGTAGCAATATTGAAGGTATGGCCATATTGGAGTGGGTGTGGCCTTGTTGGAGTAGGTGTGTTACTGTGGGCTGGACTTTAAGACCCTTGTTCTAGCTGCCTGAAATCTAATTTTCTCCTGTTTGCCTTCAGAAGAAGATGTAGAACTCTCAGCTCCTTCCTCACTGTGCCTACCTGGATGCTGCCTTGATAATGGACTGAACCTCTGAACCTGTAAGCCAGCCCCAATTAGATGTTCTCGTCTATAAGACTTATCTTGGTCATGGTGTCTGTTCACAGACAGGAGGTGAGGCAGACTGGGAGGAGTGGAGGGAGGAGAAACTGCAGTTGGGATGTAATACAAGAGAAAATAATAAACTAAAAACTAAAATTTATTTTTCCTCTTTTAATGTTTATTTTGAAATATTTTCATACAATATATTTTGAATGTATTTATTCCCTTCTAGCCTTTCCCCCTTTGAACCTCCTCCATGTAACTTCGTATTGTCTCTCCCATGTCTCTATTTAGAAAACAGAAAACAAACAAGCTAAAATCTTAAAATCAAAACAAATAAACTGAAAAAATCAACAGGACAAAAGTATCAATACAAAACAGAAATTGCACACAAAAACATTGAGTCTTTTTTTTCAAGTTAGCCAACGACTGCTTGGTATGGGACCTGCCCTGCAGTATGGTTGACTAAGTTGTGACACACCATTGGAGACTATATAAATATATATATATATATATATTCCCAGAATTTATAATAATATATAATTACAAGTGATATTTTGTGTGACTTCCCTTTTCAGAGTTGTTACTTTGTCATTTCTGATCCTTTGCATGTCTTTTGGAAACTGATACAGCATCTGTGAGTTCAAATGTGTGTCAATCCTATTGGGTCTCAAAGAAGGTTATAGTATTTTCTGGATTTCCTTAACTTTTACATCCTAACTTGTCATGTTATACATAGCATATTTACTATTAGAAGTTGTCCATTTGTGATCCTTTCCAATAATTCTTCATATTCATGTAGCTACTGTCTTCTTTTAATCCATTTATGATGTTGATATAGAGTGTCTTGGGAATGACATGAAGTTTTATTACTTAAAATAATTTTATTTTCGTTCATTCTTTACTAGTTTTAATTTAATTTAGACAAATATATCCACATGTGGTATGAATTAATAAAAAGTTAACGCATTTCTTTTTTAAGCAGTCTCTCCTTATTTACTTATTTATTTGCTTGTTTATTTATTAATTATTTAATGTATATGACTACACTGTAGCTGTCTTCAGACTCACCAGAAGAGTGCATCCGATCCCATTACAAATGGTTTTGAGCCACCATGTGCTGGGAATTGAGCTCACGACTTCTGGAAGAGCAGTCAGTGCTCTTACTTGCTGAGCCATCTCTCCAGCCCTCAACACATTTCTTCTTAGTATATGTTTTATAGCTTTGGATTTTACATTTCTGCTAATATAAATTTTCATTATAATTATGAATTAAAAAGCATAGTTCAGTGTTTTGTGTTTGTAGTGACCTGAGGTTATGCTGATTTCCAAATTGATTCTAACACTATAATGACCCTGTCGTTTCTAAGCTGCTATCGTGCCATTTATAACCCAAATGATGCTAGTGGTTCCAGGACCCAATAAAGGCTTTCATTACTGGATTTCAAAAAACAAATAAAAGTACCTTTGTAAATTCCTTGGTGTGTGACCAGAATCACTTGCTCTGGGTTCTCTGCTCCTCTCCATTTTTACAAAGTTATACTTTATACCAGAATTCCTCAAGGTTATCAGGAGTTAGGCAGCTTAGAAGCCAATAAAGGTCAATCTCATCACAATACATTTTTTGAAGAGATTTCTTAGAAGGCATTGTTCCTTCATTATGTGAAGAAAATGCCATCTATGGCCACTGCTCCCCCCACGCTGAGGAGAGGCCATCAGATCTAAGATGTACTCTTGCTGTCCTCTGCCTCTTACCCAGTAGACTTTCCTCATCATCACAAGCCAGAGTAATGTTACCACAGAAACCCATAATTCATTTGGTGTGTGTAATCTTCTCAGTCTTTTGATGTAGAGAAAGCTGCCACACAGTCTGAAGTGTTTTAAGAGGGGGACAGCAGCAAATATCAATAACAACTACTCCATCCTACGTCCATGTATACTGTGTGCTTGCTGACTCACCTCTGTTGGATGACTCTTACTGGCAGATCAGACAATAATGCGTTGATGGGCAGCAAATAGCTGTTTTTTTTGTTGTTGTTGTTCGTTTGTTTGTTTGTTTGTTTGGTGAAGCCCCTGCTAGAGTCTGGTTTCTCAAAATATTAATTTACTAAGGATAGCAAGGCTTTTAATAAAAAAAAAAAATAAGAATTCTAAATCTCCTATTGAGACTTACAACGGTCATACGCAATGCCTTCCTGTATGATAAACTTTTTGAACAACCTTCCATCTGCGGGATGGTTAATAATGAGATAAATTTGATCTCAACCATCTTTACAGCATTCTTTGTCAAGTCACACCTTGTGGACAGTGTGTTGGGAGTACATCATCCCACAGTGATATGTTGACTTCAAAAACCAATGAGACTGTGCATCTCGTGTCAATGAAAATATGGTTCAGCATTTGTGTTCACTTATATTATTTTCACTTATATTTTCACTTATATTATTTTAGACCACCAAACCTTTATAATAAATCAGTGACTTCACAGTTTGCTATTTTCCACAGCACTTATTGTCAAACTTAGTGGGGATATAACATCCAAGTTTCTAGTTAATGTATCCAGCTAACAAAATTTACCCTGTAAAGTGCCTGGCATGATGTCATGTTGTCATGTGGTATTCCAGAGAGCTGAAGTGTTGAATAGGTCAAGAAGTCAAAACAATTCAGGAATAATATGGTTATAGGAGGAAGATTGACTCTGGCAACTTTGTTTATTAGAGGAGACTGTAAAGGCCGTTTCAGAGCAATTACTTTGTGCAAGGCACCGAGCACTGTGATGGATTGGATGAAGCATGGAACAAATGTAGCATCAGGAGTTGCCGTCTAATTAAATTTTTAGAAATCCTCCTGTACCCTTTAAGATGCTCATTGACTACACTGCCAAACATTAGGTTTAAAGAAGTCTTAAAACATTACCTTGGTTTTCATTTCCTCAAAAATGTTGACATATATATACATATATATATGTGTGTGTGTGTATGTGTGTTTTACATATACATACATATACATATACCTAAACATATAAAGTTTATTATATATATTAAACTTTAACTATACATATATTTTTTCTCTCATACGATATATCCCAGCCACAGTTTCTCCTCCCTCAATTGCTCTCAGCTACTTTCCCCTATTCGGCTTCCCCAGATCCATTCTGTTTCCCTTCAGAAAAGAGCAAGCCCCAAAGAGACATCAGTCAAACATGATAAAACAAGACACAAGAAGACAAGGCAAATGCCCTCATATGGAGGCTGGTCAAGGCAATCCAATATGGAGAGAAGAGTCCAGGGAGCAGGCAAAAGTATCACGGACACAACTGCTTCCACAAAAATTCTAAGCTAAGACAACATACATACAGAGGACCTAATCTTCTAATCCCTTTGGTGTGAGAAGATAATCTACAGATTATGGAAAGAGAAACCTGGGCACTGATAATCTATATTTTTATATAGTGATATAGTTGGTAACTATAATATTTTGTAATAATATTTATTTTTGAGAAGTTTATATATCTGTGCCATCCTTGTGATCCTCTTCTGCTTCCATTATGTCCGGTTGGCCCCTTTTAATCCCAGACACCCTTGTTTCCTATTGTCTAGTGCCCTTCTATTTATATGTCTTTTGGGGGGTCGTTTCTTATGTAGTTAAAAACAGCTACTTCCTATTCATAAATGTGAAGGTCATGACATATTTGGAATGTAGTATTTTATAGCTCCTCAACCCATTCTTCAATCTCACAACATTTTTCCCATGCTCCCATGATGTTCGCTAGGCCTTGGAGGGGGAGATGCCTTTCTGTGGCATAAGGATGAATGCTCAGCAGTCACCTCTTCTCAACACTTTGACAATATGAGTCTCTACATAATCAAGTACTACCCACCATAAGAAGCAACTTGGAATAGTCTGTGCTTCATGAGCCATAGAACCTGTGTGAGAAATCAGTCATTCTGCCATATGACCTATGCCAACTGTGCTTGTAAGGATTTGAGAAGTTTGAACCAGGAAGATGGGAGTTGAATGGAGGCAATCTTACCATTGAGACCAAATGGTATTTCTTTTCTTTCCTTTCTTTCTCTTTCTTTCTCTTTCTTTCTTTCTTTCTTTCCTTCCTTCCTTCCTTCCTTTCTTTTCTTCTTCTTCTTCTTCTTCTTCTTCTTCTTCTTCTTCTTCTTCTTCTTCTTCTTCTTCTTCTTCTTCGATACTTTATTTACATTTAAAATGTTTTCCCCTTTCTAGGTCTCCCCTTTGCAAACCCCCTATCCCATCCCCCCTCCTCCTGCCTCTATGAGAGTATTCCCCACTCACCCGCCCACTCCAGTCTTCCATTCCTGACATTCCCCTATACTGAGGCATCTAACACTCTCAGATCCAAGGGCCTCTCCTCCCACTGATGGCCCACAAGGCCCTCCTCTGCCACATATGTGGCCAACACCATGGGTCCCTCCATATGCACTCTTTGGATGGTGGTCCAGTCTCTGGGAGCACCAGGGGGCCTGATGAGTTGACACTGTTGTCTCCTCCATGGGGCTACAAACTCTCTCAGCTCCTTCAGTCTCTTCTCCAACTCCTCCATCTGGGACCCCACGCTCAGTCCAACAGTTACTGTGAATTGAATCATTGGTATTCCGAACTTTTGGGCTAATATCTGCTTATCAGTGAGTACATACCATGTTTGTTCTTTTGTGACTAAGTTACCTCACTAAGGATGATATTTTCAAGTTCCATCCATTTGCCTAAGAATTTCATGAAGTCATTGTTTTTAATGGCTGAGTAGTATTCCATTGTGTAAATGTACCACATTTTCTGTATCCATTCCTCTGTTGAGGGACATCTGGGCTGTTCCAGCTTCTGGCTATTATAAATACAGCTGCTATGAACATAGTCCAGCATGTGTCCTTGTTATATGTTGGAGCATCTTCTGGGTATATGCCCAGGAGTGGTATAGCTAGATCTTCAGGTAGTATTATGTCCAATTTTCTGAGAGTCTGCCAAATTTATTTCCAGAGTGGTTGTACCAGCTTGCAATCCCATCAGCAATGGAGGAGTGTTCCTCTTTCTCCACATCCTCACCAGCATCTGCTGTCACCTGACTTTTTGATCTTACCAAATGTTATTTCAATGGGACTGTGAAGTGGCTGCTGTCCCAAGAGTAGTTTCGTTTAAAAATGAAGCTTTCTTCTTCAGGACACAATTATGCTGGTAAATTTACATTTAATTCTTTCAGGGAAAGAATACACTAAGACAAGTGAAGCATACGCTTGTGATCCCATGAAGAATTAACTTTTGATTTACAGTGTCCTCTTTTCCCCAGTCCAGGAGCTTTAAGTCCAAGGTTTGAATGATGTATTGATAAAGAAGAGAAATCCTGCCTCACATGCCATAATAGTCAAATCATATATTTTTGAGGGGGAAGGGTAGATAATTTGAATGACTGACTGCAGTGTCTTGATATAAAGTAATGAAATGCAGATTATTTAAAATATATTTCCTAAGACCAAAATCAGTTTTCACTAACAATCCAATTCACTCATTTTGGCTCCTTAACTCAGACTATCCTAATATTTAGTAAGTACAATTCAAGGAATTTTGTAGCCTGTTTGGAATGATGCTTTCACTCCAAGAGTTCTCTCTTGATTGGTAGCAGTCTTTTATTATATACCAAGAATCATCAAAGACTGAAGGGGAGCAAGCATGAAAAAAATCATTTCTTCTTGATCCCTCATTTGATGGAATTGAAATCCTTCAACCAGATGGAGATTTCTTTAGCAGTCCAGCAGAGTGAGCCTTCTGCAAATGATAAGGTTCTGTTGGGATGCGGGCTCACAGGCACTTCAGATGTCTGGATTCTTTTGTTCAATTCTAGTTCCAATCTAGAAGCTGTTTCCACAACAATGCTTAAATGCTTAGCTAAGAGTATCTTTGTGCTAACCCAGGACATACTTTTGATTTTAGCCCTGTACTTCTGCAATGGAAATAAAAATGAGATTTGGGTTTTAAGAATAATTTCATGAAGCTCATAGACTTGAAGTCCTAAATATGAGCTAAGAGTTTTGAGAATAGAGCTGATCATTCCCCCTTTGTTCCAGAAGTTCCATAGACTCTTAGAGCTATCTGCCTTTAAACTTGTATCAAATTCTTCAAGCAAAGCATCAACAGGTCATGTCTCTCTTCTGTGTAAGCCATCTTTCAAACCCTCATTCTTAATTTTCAGAGTTTCACTTGTATTATACATAAATTTTGTCTAGCCAATTGAGTTTAATACATACCCAACAATATGATGTTAACATTATTTTTTAATTTTACCGTTGAACATGATTCTTGGATATAAGCACAAGAGTAGTAACTGTGTGTTTAAGGAAAAGGGGATTTCTTTGAAAGAGATTATAAGAAATAACATAAAAGAAATACAGCTTACTACTTGACCTAAAAACAGACACTAAACAAGAGGCTGCTGGGAAATTAAATAAGTTGGCCAGTGGGAGTCTGTTATCACTGCTGAGTGTCACTGGCAACAGAGGGTACCACTGATAGCCTGCACAGGATGTTACTGCCAGTGGCTCTAATTTAAGAACCAGAAAGTGCTTGAAGATATTTGCTCCAAACTGGCAACTGGATGAGAGGACAGGGAGAAATATGTGTGGACTGATGAGTTTCATGATGTAATCAAGGAAGTCCCTTACACAACCAGATATTGGACTTAAGAGAGATGAAGTGAATCTGTGTTTGTGCGTGTGTGTGTGTGTGTGTGTGTGTGTGTGTGTGTGTGTGAGAGAGAGAGAGAGAGAGAGAGAGAGAGAGAGAAGAGAGAGAGAGAGCATACACACACACTTGTGTGATGTATATGATGTGTGTACATGGCATTATTTGTATGTGAAGGTCAGATGATGCATTTGGATATTGTTCTTGCCTTCTACCTATTCCAAGGAGGAATCTTTGTTTTTTATTGTTGTATATTTCAGACTAGCTAGCCAGTGTGCTTGAAGAATTGTGCCATCTCTGCCTCCCACCTTGCCATGGCAACACTGAGATGACAAACAGGTGCCACAGTGGCCAGATTTATATGAGTTATAGAGATTCAAATCAGATCTTCACACTCATGCAATGAGCACTTACTTACTGAGCCATTTCTTCAGCTTGGAAATATCTGTCTTTAATCAAGCAATATACAATGACCAGATTGGAAGAGTGATTTAGACTCTCTTTGACACGGGGACTTCTCCATGGTTTATTCTGGTCATACTGCTCCAGAATTCCCTCTTGTCGTACATCCACAGGTCCCTTGCTGTAGCCTTCTCTATCTGAATTTATCGTAATACCGGCAGTTTTCAAACTTCACTTGCAATACTTTTGCTTTTTGTGTTCACACAACACATCCTTCTTAGGCCATATGTTTTTACCATATTACCCATCTCCATTGGGGAAACTCAGTTAGCTCTGCTTCTGTAGAAAACTACTGCAGGCATACAGCCTCAATTCCAGCTAAACCCATTCTTTCTATCTGTTTCCTAAGCTGAAATCTCTTTGAAGATTGACATGCTCTCCTCTGTTCTTTTCTTTTTTTTCTTTCTTTTTACTTTCTTTTTGCTTTCTTTGTTTTCTTTCTTTGTTTCTTCTTTCTTAATGATTAGAACTGTATCAAGACATCCTTGGTGCTTTTGAGAACAACGAGAATTTAAATTCAGTCACCAGCTTCACAGTTCTTTCTTCCAAACTAAATAACTTTATACAGCCTCTACTCTTGACTTCAATGTCTATATTTATTTTATTATTCTAGCTCTATCTCCAGCCCTCTTTTCTATTTTAAGCACGATTTTCTAACTCTTTTGCAATGCAAAAAAAAGGTATGAAAACCACAGTTATTTAATACTAATGATTGGCATATTTGTCCTTATTGCAATAGGGATTTTCTACCATCTAGACTTAAACAATTGAATCATATTCTTTAAAGATATTTTATTCTGTTTATTTGTCTGTTTTTCTTTTTGTTCTGCTATGTACTCTCAGCTATTATAGTTTAGGATAAAAATATCATTGAAAAGCAGCTAGAATGTTGTATAACATTTTTTCTGTTTATTGCCTTTTTTGTAATACTTATTCACGTCTCTTACTAGAGATAGATCTTCCATGTTTATAATTTTGAATGACATGTTATTTCTTTTTCTGCTAAAGAGACCTTATTCTTAGAAAAAAAGAAAGCAGTATCCTAAAATGCTACAAAGAAGACAAATGCTTCGTGTTCTCTATGGTCCCAATAGGTACAAGTACTAGAGAAGTGTAATAAAATTCTAACTCCCTTGTGTGTAACTCTTGAATTTCTTCAACTAACTAAATCAAATGGATTGTTTCGTCCTCTGTGTTGGCTTTCAGAAGAGTAATGGAGATTCCAAAAATACTGTGGATTTCATTTATTGAATTTTAGGAAATAAACAGCACTGATATTTATACAGTAGATATTTCTCTACTTTCTACATTGGGGAGACAGGAACAAAGAGACTTCAATCGTGCTGTGAAGGTCTCCAACTGAACACTTTGTTTTATAATGAATTTTTTAAAGACATTTGTAAGAAGAGGGAAAAAATTGTCAACTGAGATTTCCCATTTAAAAACAAAAATCTCATTGTTAGTTTTCACCTCTCTTAGGGTGAACAGATGTCTGTAATTCTATGTATTGTCTAATCTGGTCATTCTTGTTAAGTTTTTGTGTAAATAAACAATACAAAGCAGGAACAAACAACCCATATCATTCAAGCCTTCTAGGGGAGAAGTAAGAATGGAGGAGGGAGTTGAGAAATTCCTTCAGGAACTTCAAGAAAGAGAGTGAATTTTTTTTTAAAGATTTATTTATTTATTATATGTAAGTACACTGTAGCTGTCTTCAGACATATTTTCTTTTAGCTCCAGCCCTGCTTGCTCACCATAGCTATCTTCACAAACTCCAGAAGAGGGCATTAAATCTCATTACAATGGTTGTGAGCCATCATGTGGTTGCTGGGATTTGAACTCATGACCTTCAGAAGAGCAGTCGGAGCTCTTAATTGCTGAAAGTTCTCATTTCTCTCTTTGTTTTAAGTGTTTCGGGATTTGATAATAGTCACTAATGGACTTAACACTTTTTACTTGTTAAACATAAACAATGTGAAATATAGCTGCATTAATAAAAATAAGCAGAATTTTTTTTTAAACGTGGACAATACATTTTAAAAACGAACTGAGTTTTCAGTTCTAAATTAAATCGACTCAAGTTGGCAGTCCTTTACAAAGTCATTATACAATCCCCAACTTCAGCAAAAGACTGGAGATACAATAAGACATAGTCCTAAGGATCAGACTAGGCAGCACTTGGAGGCAGAGACAGGTGGATTTTGAGTTCGCAGCCAGCCTGGTCTACAGAGTGACATAGTCCTAAGGATCAGACTATGCAGCACTTGGGAGGTAGAGACAGGCGGATTTCGGAGTTCGCGGCCAGCCTGGTCTACAGAATGAGTTCCAGGACAGCCAGGGCTACACAGAGAAACCCTGTCTCGAAAAACAAAAACAAACAAACAAACAAACAAACAAAAAATCAGACTATGGCTCAAACTACTAAAACATTAATGCAATCATTAATTTGTTTTCTCAAAAAATCTGCAATAAAAAAACTCAATCAAAGTTACTGTGTCAGCATTACTGTTAAAACAATAAAAAGTAATTGTATGTATAAGTTGAAAACCATATACTAGTATATGGGATGGGCTGTGGTAAGAGTATAGCTCTTCTAATACTATTTTTAATTTTTAAAAAATTAATTTTATTATAATCACTCTCTCTCTCTGTCTCCGTGTGTGTGTGTATGTGTGTGTGTATGTATGTGTGTATGTATGTGTTTATGCACTTGAGTGCAGTGCTTGCAGAGGTCAGAAAAGGGTAATAGATTATCTGGGGCTGGAGTTAAAAGCCATTATGAGCCACCCAAAATGGATGTTGGAAATGAAATTCAGGTCCTTTTCAAGAGCAGTATATGTTTTTATGTGCTAAGCCATCTTTCTATCTCTTGTACC
Organism: Rhynchomys soricoides; assembly: GCA_019843965.1. NCBI lineage: Eukaryota > Metazoa > Chordata > Mammalia > Rodentia > Muridae > Rhynchomys > Rhynchomys soricoides. Next base: position 14,063,758 of record JADRCH010000033.1, on the reverse strand, counting down.
TAATTTTTTTAACCTTTCAATATTTCACTATTAAAACATTTCTAGAAATTCAGCACAAACCACAGGGTTTTGTTATAAGCCATGTTCATACTACAAAAGTTCCATAAACTGTTATCTCCTGTGTGGTGTTGATAGGACCTATTGATCCTGAGGGTCTTATTCTCACTCTTACTACTTAAGGCTTTATGGATATGAGTAGACGATCTGAAGTACCAAGGTAGAACTAATAACCAAGTCGAGTTTAATATAAGCTTACACATTCCAATTCTTTCTGGAGAGAAACCTGACCACTCGTGCCTCATGAGAACACTTGACCAAATAGCTGCCCGAGCCTTTGAAGTAGCCTCTGCGTAGGAAACTGGACACTCTGAGGAAAAAATGATGGCCTGGCTTTCCAAAGGTATTTTTCCTGCTCTTAAAAACTCAAACTAGTATTATTTTTGTCTTGTTTTGTTTATATATATTTGGCCGAAATTTTGTAGGGAGCTCAGACATTCAGTTTATAGAGAGGTCTTCACAGAAGTGACATGATTCTTCATTCCTGCATATTTTCCACTGTAATCAAAGTTATTCTTAATATCTCTTTTGCAATTTCACTGAAGAGAATTAAGGTAGAGGGGGGGGGATGACAGGAGGGAAATTGACCAAGCCTACACAGTTTATAGAAAAGAATTCTTGTAAAGCAAAACTACTCTGGCAGAACCAGAGGTGAACTGGCAGGAGTTTGTGCCACCAGATACTTATTTTCCCCTTATGCTAAGAATCATGGGTTTTACTTGAAGTGACAGAGATCTAGAAAGCACTAGCCACATGACCTGCTATGTGTTTCACAGGTTTCTCCTAAGCCAGCAGCATCATTTTAAATAATTTCAGCCAAAAGACTATAAATATTTTTACTGTTACATTCCTGTTCATCTGCTGAGAGAGACTTTGGTCTGCTGGTTGCAAATTCCCGCTCCTCATTTCTAGGACTTCAGTTTACTGCTATAAACTTTATTCCAAAATATGTAGATTATTTAGCTTTTCAAGTTTAATGAGAAATGAATTACATTACTTTTAACATATGTATTCTATACATTTTGGAGAGAGTTCCCAACAGTATTTTTAAACATACACCTTAAGTTCCAAGTGTTCCAGAAGAAGGACCCACTTAAACTCAGATGTTGAGGAGTGTCTTTTATACATAATTAAAACAATCCAATCAGATAGCTTGGATTTTCTGTGTCTTTGGAATACCATTATTTCAGAGATTCTTTTTTTTCCCCAAAAAATTTACTGAACACAACACCATTTTCCCTTTACACAGCAAAGCTGGTAGTTTTAAATTAGCTGAGCCACTAGGAATGCCAATTGCCATGAAATCAAAAGTGATTCTACATGTCAAACTCAAATAGAAGACGTTATGCAATTTGTAAGTCACTGATAGGCCCCGGTACAGTCAGCAAAGTTACTAAACGTATTAAAGTCACATAAATGGCTTGACACGAATGCATGATAGAATGGCATCACTGACTCACAGTAAACCATGGTTAGTTACTAGACTAAATCTATGTAGCTCCTCTGCACTGAGGATTGCAGAGTGTGGTGAACATTATAAAGGACAGGGTCCTACCAATAGGTTAAGGACAGATTCTACTCCCGAGCTATGAACTTCGGATAAGACTGGTTGGGAAAGCTTGCAGGGAGACTTTCCCTCATCTCTTCTTCTCTACCTTTTACTGAGCAACAACAACAACAACAACAACAACAACAACAACAAGCCATGTACACATTTGGCAATACCTGATAGGAAATGGATGCAAAGTCTGCCTGTGTCTTTACCTGGCAGGCCTACATCATCAGGCCTTCATTTTTCTGATAAGGCTATTCATCTCACAATTTACCCCTAAAGGAAAGCTGTAATTGAACAATATTTGCCCCTGCAGATACACCACTGACACACTCCCCATAACCATCAAACCGCTGTCCCTTCCCTACGCATTAACGCAAAGGTACACTCCACAAACCTAGGACGAGAAACCAAGTTTACTTTACATTTGTAGTAGTCAATATATCAGCATTGTTCCAGACCCCAGGCTTGGGAAAGGGACTGCTGTATGCCTGGTCCATCTGTGGCATGTCTGCCGGAAACTTCAAAGAAACCCCCTCAGTGTGTGTTCATACCGAGGGGCTGTCAGATGATATCCAGAATGGAACTGTGCACTTTCAAAGTGGGAATGAGAACAGCTTGGAATCTGAACTGAAATCAGTTCACAGAGTCAAAGGGAGATTTGAGGGTTTTACCCTTCTCTATTACTGTTGCAGTAAGTCATGAGAAGGGCCCACTTTTGTGCGCACTGACATCTGGCTAGCTGATGAAGAACGTAACTCTCATGAGGCACAAATACTTTAACCCACTCACTCGAGGTCAGCCACTGGTTGCTTCTCAACCAGCAGAGTGCAGACTGCACAAGACCTTTGGCTTCCATATTCCAAGAACAAGGAAGTTCTGCTGTTTGCATTATCCAAAGCGACCTCATTTTAACTCAGTGTCTCAACTACAACAAAGAACTCCCCTCTAGGACTTGAATTTTCACAAATGTTTGTCTAAAACACGTTTGCTTTTAGGGAGGTGTTACTCACTGACCATAGTTAATGTCAAACAATGCTCTCTGTCATGCCTAAGTCCTCATAATCACTATTTAGCAACTATCAGTATAATGAGATCAAAACCCCTCTCAGAAACTAGCAAAACCAAAGCTTGGCAGATAGGCTGTTTTGGGGTTTGCATGTTTAAAGTTCCCACAGTGAAGACCCTCCAGGTGATTGCACTGAGAGAGCAATCAAGAGTGGACTATAAAAAGCCAGAGTGTCAGAGTCAGCTGCCCTTTCTTCAACAAGAGGATAGGTTTGCTGCCCAGACTGGGGTCAGTCACTGAAGTGCAAGGATACAATTCCTAACTGTATGAAAAGAGGAAAGCACACCCTGCGCTCCTGGCTCATCCAAATTTATGTGGCAATTTACACATGTGACATATTCTAGGGATATCACTAACACTATCAAAAAAAGTTTCAATTCAAAACATGATTCTACCAATAACAAACACCAAATGACAGGCACGGCTACAACAGGAGCTGCCTAGTGGGCTAGCTACAATGCTACCACCTTTTGCACCTATTTGTCTCTAAGAAACAAAAGTTCATGGAATCTTTGGCTGAGCGTATTTTCAAAGAATTCTGCCAAAACCAAATAATGGAAATACCAGGCATGAGGATCACTTCTTCCCATAATGGCTTTATACAGTTGATCCACAATGCAAATCTGGGATGTCAGTACAGACAGTTAGACCCTCAGCAAGAGCACATGATGTACAACTACACAGCTAAACAAATCTAGCTAGTTCACCACCAGCACCATTCCGTTGGCTCTGCACTCACCTCGGCACTGTCTTTCCTCCTTCAAAAGCTGTCCTTAAATTCTACATATGAATATGCATATTATTATTATCCTCATATATGAATAATGTTTTAGAACAGCATTGGTCATGGGTAGTGAAGGGGGAAAATATTTTTAAGACATGCAGTATTATCTGATACTTTAAGTTTGGGTGCTTAAAAATGGTATGCATTTAAAAATGGAACCAAGTGAATACTAAGTTTCAGGACTATTCTTCACTGGCCTCATCAAGTCTTAGAGTCCTACGAGGAAAGACCTGACCTGAGCCTGGGAGAAGACAGAGCAGGCTCATCTTGTGCAGTGTGTCACCTCTTTCAGGCCACTGAGAGCTGCCACAGCTAGGGGATTCAATATTTCCTTAAGTCACATCAACAGGGTCTAGGTCAGTAGTTCCCAAATTAGGGGCATTCCACACCTTTCTTTAAGCCATCAGAAAAGTCTTTTGCGTAAACTGGCAAGCTAGAGAAGTAGAAATCTATTACCGTGGAAGAAATCACCATCAAAACACTCCTAACTAAAGCAAGAACACACATGAAGCACAATTACAGCAACTGCATCTTGCACTCTTGGAATAGGAAACTTTCATCTCTGTTTAAGGCCAGGGGTATTCTGGTCTCTCTTCAGATCTTATAAATTTTTTGCCTTTTACTCAGTGATTCTTAAAATCTGGACTCCTCCAGTGAGCTCATCAAATTTCATGTCATTAATCCCTGGTTTTTGGAAGTCTCATTTAGTAAATTAAAGAGGAGGCTTAACCATCTGCCCTTCCATCAAGGCTCCAGTGTGGGCTGATTCCGAGCCTCCAAATGCAACTCTGTATAGACTTGTTTAATAATTTTATTAAACTGTAGCTCTTGCTCTTAAGCATTTTCTTTTTCTCCTTGCTACTTAGGTGAGCAGATCCTATTCAAAGGCATTCTTGGATATTATAACTGCCTAGAAAAGACTTACTGGAGCTCTGGGTGGAGAGAAAGTTATGATGGTTGCTCTGCCTTTCACCTCTGAAATGGGCCCTATTGTTCTTTAACATTGAGAACTTTCCCTGGTATAAAAAAGGGAAAAGAAAGAGTGTTGAAATCTTCAGTTAACACTGTTGCCAATTGGCCGCAGCGTTGATACGGGATTGTAACAAAAACCTTGTGTTTTGTCTCATTTTGTTTTTCCAAGCTGTTTTTTTACCAGATGGAATTTATCATAACAGTCCACTTCTAAAAGGCTCTTGGGCTGCCACATGCTGAAGGATGTCAGTCCCAGCACTGATAGGATCCCAGAATCTAGGCATTGCATCTGTGTCTGTGGACATGGGTAAATAAAACTGCAAAAATTACTAATTAGTTGTTACTATTAATTCCCCTATTGCTCATTCCTTTTCATGAGCTTATTTTCCCTGGACAGTGAGAAAGGAAACTTTACACTTTTCCCTACTGTCTCAGCCCAGCAGATGTGTTGGTGCATGGAGCAGATTGCAGTTGCAGGTAGGAAGGTGCTTTCTGTCCTCCATACCTAACACACGCAATGTTTTAAAATGTCTTTACCTTGATAATCATTTGACTAAAAAATGAACATCTTCCATAGATTAATGTTCTAAATGTGCTGCTAAGCAACGTGAAACAAAAACAAACAAAGCAAAAATTGAGCTTTAGGATTTGGTTGATTGTTGTTTTATAAAATATCTTTTATTTTCTCTACCTACTCACTTAATATACCAAGTAATTAAGTTTTCTTTGCTTTAAAGTCTCTCTCTCTCTCTCTCTCTCTCTCTCTCTCTCTCTCTCTCTCTCTGTGTGTGTTAAGTATTGTGTAGATATGTGTATATGAGAGTTACTTTGTGGGCTCAAGAAAACCTTAGGGGCTCTGGTGTTTACCTTCCACCTTGTTTGTAGTAATTGTTACTGTGTGCTGTGTACACAGGCTAGCTAGCCTGCAGCATCTGAAGAGTCCTCTCTCTCTTCCTCCCATCTCACAGTAGGAGCAATGAGATGACAGAGGCAGAGGCATGCTACCACATCCGGCTTCAAGTTGTTTCTGGGAATTTGATCTCTGGTCCACAGCTTGCTCAGCTATCAGTTGATCTGCTGAGCCATTTCCCATGCCCTTGTTACCCATTTTCAAACTGGGATTTTCCAAGACTTATTTGTAGAAAGGACATTTTTCTGTTTTTATTTGTAATTTACAAATTTTGTGAAAAAGACAGACACCTTAGTGACACTGTCTTCAATACCATATTCTATTCATTGTATTGTGTACTTGTGAGAAAGAAGAAAAAACAGCATTCTAAATGATTACCCAAACAACAAGAAAATGTTAATTTCTTTTAATGGTACATATTAGATGCTTTCCAATAATTCAAGGCAAACAGGATGATCTGCATGTGAGATCAAGCATCTGGCTTCTTCTGATTGATTTTTGTTTGTTCTACTTTCTTGATAGTTCATTTCTTTTTAATTCTGCAATTGTCTATATCCAAAGAGTGGATACTGAGTGGCCGACATAAGAGGATAGTTATGTCTTAATGCTATTCTTCACCCCATGAACAAAAACAATAAATGATCAGTAGTGGAAGCATACTGATTCAGGGTAAGTCACCATAAAACTAACCACACTGAAGTGGTGCAGAGGAGGTGCACTGTGGAAGTCTGTGTGTGTGTGTATTTGTGTGTGTGTGTGTGTGTGTGTGTGTGTGTGAGAGAGAGAGAGAGAGAGAGAGAGAGAGAGAGAGAGAGAGAGAGAGAGAGAGAGAAGGGGTGGGGAGTCCTCTGGGAGTCCATCACCAGGAAGAAGGAAGTATCAAGGTTGAACACTGCAGTAAACATAGAGGTGAGTCAGTTTGCATCTAGGTTTTCTGAGTTTCCTGTTTTTCACTAGAAGAATAAAGAGCAGTGGAGATGATAAGGTCCTGCCTAGAACATTCTGCTTGATGTCTGATGTCTCTGAACAGTTACAGGGTAGGATTAAGTTTCTGGAAGTTGGCTGGACAGCCTAGAAGACATAGACTGCAGGATGATGGGAAAAGAAGGAAGAGTCCAGCATGAGGCATTGGCCAATTCTGCTTGGGCAAGATAATACATAACTAAACTCTTCTCTGTGATTCCTGAGTTATGTCTATCTGCATTTCCTACATATGGATAGAATTGAATAGAAATACTACTGGAATACCCAATAAACAGAGACCTACAGATCGACATGCCTACCATTGTGGTACTGCAGGAGTTAAACCACACAGAAATGGTAAGCCTAAGAATTTTGAGATCACCTAGTCCAATGTCCTTTATTTTTTCCAGATAATTACTTAGCTACACACTCACAACAAAATCATGACAATTACTCAGGCCTCTGTAGTCTCCATTAGTGCCCTGATTCCATTGTGTGACATTAACTCTTCAGCTAGTAAGCTATTTCATATTTTTAAATTCTCCAAATGTGATGAAGTCTTTTGGGAAAACAATCATTAGAGCTTAATTTAATATTCTCATGAAGTCTGGTTTGGTCATTCAACTCCATTAAACCATAGATTCTTGGTTGTTAGATGGGCATAGAGAAAGCCTCAAATGTCCTGTGTGATTGGTAAGGTGACTAGGTGTGTGGTTCTTTTTTTTGGTCCAAATGTTAATGATTAAAATAACCTGCTTAAGAATGTTCCATGAACTGAATTATTTTATCAGTGTTCTTTGTGTTTCTTGCCACACTTTATGTTGTGTAATCCTTGGTAAGAGAAACAAGGAAGAGGGAAAGGAAGAGAAGAGGAAGAGGAACAAGATGAAAAGGAGGCAGTGGATTGGAGGAGAAGGATGAGAAGGAGTGGTTAAAAGAAGACTGTGGAAAAGAAGCCGCCACAGACAGATTGCACACAGAATGACCAGTCAAACCTTCGAATTGTGTCCTCATTCCAAACAAGAGGTGCAAAAGGTACTGATGGAGTCTATCCCAGCTAAGGGTTTCTGTATTCTCATGAGCGAGATTGACTAAAGCTACTGGACTTGATTATCAGTTCAGCAAATGCTGGATGAATTTACTTGGGAAACAAAGAAAGCATTGAACTTCTATACTTACATAATTATCTGGAACCAGGCAGACTGCTGCTGTCTAATATTTCATCGACGAGTAGAAAATTGGATACAGTTAGAAAAGGGGGCACAAAAATGAACTCCTTCTCTGGTGCTGGGTGTGAGACATCTATCATGGTAACAAATAGCCCTGGAACGTCTCTTGAAGTTTAAATGAAATCAAACTGCACTTAGCTTTTGTGCCTGGAGAGAGATAAAGAGTCTAGAGATAAGAGCAAACTCAGAAACTCTGTTTGAAACTGAGACTATTCCAAATATATCTGTTGCATAAAGGTAGGCTGCAATTACCTGGGAGTTACTTTCTGGCATTGGTTGGGTTTCTTTTCAGGTAGTTTATTTCAGCTGATCACCTTTGTGGCATAATAACTCAAGTACTAAAATAGAAAAATAAAGGTAAAAAAATGGGTTTCCTTTTTTGTTTTTATCTGTATTAGCTTTGGAAGGAACTAAAACCTAAGACAGCCAGGAGAACTGTAGATATAATAAGGGAGAGTGTAGCCTTAGAGAAAGCTAAGAACTCATGAAAAATGACCTTGAACCAAGATTCAGAAGTCATCTTAAGTCCAAACTCAAAAAATCCTCTCTCAAGGGACTTTTAAAATATATACACCAAGAAAATCTATGAATATGTTCACCAGTCTCTGAGAGTGTGGTGATCTTCTTATACCTATCATTTTTTTTGATGATATATTGCATAAACATTTACTGGGAGAATGTGTGTGTGTGTGTGTGTGTATTATGGTATGTGCAATACCATATATGCAATGTAATATTTATAATATGGTATATACATTATACACATAGGCAAATATATTGTGTGTGTATTTGTACATGAGTTTACTTGAGTCTACATGTGTGGTGGTCAAAGGTCAGCAGTGGATATCTTTATTACACTCTACTTTGTATTGTGACATAGGTCTCATGGATTCAGCTAGCCTGGAAAACTAGCATTCTCTCAGGTTCTGTCTGTTTCCATCACTCCAGTGCCAGAGATAGTGATGTACTAATATGGATAACTTTCAAATAGGTACAGAAGTTCGAGACTCAGGCACTTACACTTGTGGCTTAAGCACTTTATGCCTTAAGTTATTTTCCTATCTCACTCAAATTTTATAAACTACTTTTTTAAAAACTCTGATCAGAAAGTTTAGCAAATGCCATTTGTTGTTCTAGTGTTTTCATTTTAAAAAATTCTCCTTAAAACAATTCTTGGCAAAGCAACAGGCAACACATTGACATTTTCAAGGATAAGACATATGAACACCTCCACATGTCCTGAGAGCCCTGAAATCATTGGCCTTGCAGTTGCAGTCGTGGGCAAATAAAGGTCATTGTTTTCTCATAACAGTAAAATTTGAAAAGTAAACCTACAATTAAGATGTTTTTACTCAAAATTCCAGATCATTTTTTATAAAATGTTAAAATGAAACATTTATCCCAGATGGTTTCTGGGGAAGTTCCAACCAACAGAAATGGGAGGACAGATGGGAGATTTGGCAAGTGAGATGACATCTCTGACTAAGGACTATAAAACCTGGGATGATTCCAGTTTAACGAACTCCACAGAAGAGAGACAATGCTCCTGGAAACAAAATACACAGGCCTTGTAGGAAGGGATGATGGGAGATTCTATCTGTCTGGGAGTTTGAGCTACTCAAAGAGTAAGCAGTTAATAATGAGCAATTAGAAATTCAGATGTGTACAGTCTCCCTGTCATCTACCTATAGTAACCTTTAAGACGACACTGAAGTAGACCATGAATCTACAGGACATCAAAAGGAGAATGGAATACAAGGCAGTTTCTGAGTCAGAAGCTTTGTTCATTGATGAAGGAATTCAGAGAGGAAGGTTCTCTAGAAGTTGTCCAGTTCATTTCCTTAAGTCTTGATAATTCCTGGTTCATAATAAAAACTAATTCGCCAAAGGTCTTGTTAGGGACTAACTCCAAACTATGTCCAAACCATCATGTTGTTGCTGGGAATTGAACTCAGGACCTCTGGAAGGACTGTCAGAGCTTTTTACCACTGAGCCATCTCTCCAGCCCCCTAAATAAGCACCTTTTAAAGATTATAATTTGCAAATGATTAAAAATTCCTACTTTGATCTTATTTCTACAAATAACAACCTTCTGAGTCAGGAAGGGTTGGATTTACAGATAGGGGTATTTGAGAGATATGTTCAACTCAGAATGGGAGTTAGGGAGTTAGAGAAAAACCTAGTTGGAAACCTTTGAAGTCACTAAGGTCCGATTAACTGAATTTACCCTTTTGGGCTAGCAAGAGAGACAATGAAAATTTTGATGGGTTGTTATTAAGGCATTATTGGTTGGATGGGAGGGATAAATACTAGCAGGTTAACTGTGGGATATAGTATAAAAGAACCTTAATATTAATAACAGAGCTAACACATGATCCAAACACTCCACTTCTGAGAATGTGCCTAAATATCTAAAGGAATGCAATAAATACTTCCTGGGATATTGGCATTATTATGTCCACTGCTTCATTATTCATAATGGCATCAAGATGGTCATTGATGGACACAAGGAATTTTAAAGTGGTCAGAGGTACATAGTGAAATGTTAACTAAACAAATTAAAAGCCAAAAAAATCAAGCAGTTTGTAATATAACCGATAGACTGGAAAGCATTCTACTAAGTGGAGTGCCATTTATTTATAGAACCTGGAAAGAAATTTTTAAGAAGTAAAGAAAGCAGAATAACAGTCTCCAAGATGAGACATAAGACAAGGCTAACCTTCCACTATAGACAGAATAAATAAGCACTGGGGTCTATAGCTCAGCATGGCAATTGTAGTTAATAATAATATAGAACAGTGGTTCTCAACCTGTGAGTCATGACTCTGGGGTCATATCAGATATTTACATTATGATTCATAATAGTAAAAAGATTATAGTTAGGAAGTAGCAGCAAAATAATTTTATGGTTGGAGTCACCACAACATGAGGAACTTTATTAAAGGATCACAGTTTTAGAAGGTTGAAAACCACATATATACCATATACTTGAAATATTGCTAATATGGTAGATTTAAAATATTCTCAAAACAGAAACATCTAAGAATGGAAGGTGATAGGTGTGTTAATTAGCTTGATCAATCTGTGACACATTCTATGTGCACATGTGTGTCCATATTATTGATGGATGTGTGTCCATATTATTGATGGTGAATACATATAATTTTGACAATTATACCTGAGAAAAATATTTAACAGATGGAAACGAAAGGTCTCTGGAATTAAAATAATTTCAAGTATTTGTTTGAGGTTGAAGAGAGTGAATGAAGCACCTTGTTGGACTTCCGAGAAGAGGCCCAGTTCAAGATCCACTTACACTCTTTTCCATCATTGTTTAGTTACACCAACTCCAGTCAACAGCCACATTTTAAGAACTCACTAGCAAGCTCTGTTTTGTCAGGGCTAGAAACAGGGAATTTATAGACAGACTTGTAAGCACATTCAAGTCCCTTAACATCATGAGAAATTGTTGAATGAAAACCTCCAGGTTGAAAATAGAGATGTAGTCACAGTGAGTGCTAACACTTAAAAGTTGTCTGACCCTACGTATTCTATTGTTATTTTCTCCTCGAGAAGTAGGAATGTATCTTTTAAATATTTATTGAAAATAACATGTAAAGGTTATTCCTATTTTCTTTTCTTCTTTTATCTCTGAGAATATATTATAACCATAATGGTTAGGGTTAAGGTTAGGGTTAGGGTTAGGGTTAGGGTTAGGGTTAGGGTTAAGGTTAGGGTTCAGTTTAGGGTTAGGGTTAAGGTTAGGGATTAGTGTTAGGGCTGGAGTTAGGGGTTAACATTTCTCTTTACAAACTTTTCCATAAAGCTTTTTCCACTATCCTTCAAATTTGTGATCCTAGTCTTCATTATTACTGTATACATATAAAAATATTGTTTGCATTGTTGCAGACATCGTAAAATATAACCGTGTACATTTATGTCATAAATTGTAGTATCAATTTAGGGAGAGTAAGACTTTTTTATTCATGTTCAGAAAAGTATCCCAAGCAAGGGAATTTTTATTACATTAGGAGCTGGGTTGATGTTTGTTGAATTAATTAATTTATTAAAACAAATCAACAGAAGTACTCATTGAGAACTTTTAGTAGAATGAACAAGTCTGATGATTAATTTTAATCTTGTTATAAATAATTTTTTTATGATCCTAGTTATTAATTATATTTTATATGCTACATGACTGGTCTTATATAACCTGGAAAGAGTTGTCTACAAAGTCATCTAGGACGAGATCCCGAAGGACTTTGACATCCTTGCATCTACATTGCTGTGAGCAGTTCAGGTCATACTCAGAAAGCAATGACATATCTCAGCTAGTTTTAAATATTAGATAAGTATGAAGCAAGTTTCTGCACTGAGAATTCTCTTATGGGTGATCATGTCAGACTAAGCCGGATTTGCCTTCTTTCTTCTGTATGAAATCTGAGCAAGTTTTGAAAGGAAGACACAGCAGTGAAAACTCACAACATGTTGTATAAAATGATCCAGAGCACTTAAGACTCACAGAAGTCATCAAATAATGGTGCATCTGTTATTTTTATAGAACATCAGCTATACAGAATACAAGATTTCGTTTGAAGATATAAGGGGTAAATATTAGATGTATTCAAATTTAGTCAATATTTAGGCAAATGAAATCTGAGAGAGGTCCTGTCATACAGGTCACCTGAGATTATACAGTGATCCTCCAAAGAGGGGAGAATGTTGAGCTTAGACAGTGAGATTCATATGCATGACATTCACTGATATTACCTAAGCTTTAGCTTTTCTTTTCACAGTGTGTTTTCACATCACATATCTTATCAAGAAAACGTATTGATTGTATAATTTAATATATTAATATCTTGATATTTTAAATTGCATTCATATTCACTTTATATATTTTCAGCATATCTAAGTGTCATTCTTATTTTTGCCCATTTTAAATCATTTTATTTAAGTTGATTTTTGGTCCCTTTAAAAATAAAGACCATTTTTTTTTTACTGTGAATAAATGTTAAGCACATATGGTGGGTACATCCAACCAAGGAAAAGAATCAAAGGCCATCATTATGACAAAAATCATAGCTTTGGAAATACTGAACCTCAAGCTTAAAAGACCAAAAGCAAAGAATTCAGATTTTTGTAAACCCAATAGTTTAAACCCTCCAGTATTTCTGAAAACCTAGCTATTACCAGAAAATGAACTTTTAACTAAGAAATCAGCTTTCTTCTAGCTCATTTAGTGGTTCGTTACTCATGTGTTTTCTTATACTTACTAGAGCATTAGGGTTATTCAGAAACCTCAAGACCAGAGAACATTATAGTCTTCTGTTCTATAAAGGCCTAATTTTCAAATGGACATCTTTTGAAAACAAAGAGGGAATTTTCTCATTTTTCTGCTTTCCATTTAATTAAAGGACCACAGTTAAGAGTTTAAGTAAATCCAAACTAAGGGTGGAAAAATCTTTATGCGTCAGAGATTTACTCCATTCATGGGGAAATTTATTTCAAAAAAAAAAGAAATAAAAGCCATTGTTTGAGTCAGCTGAGACACTCTGTTACCATAAATTCATCTCTCTTTTGATCAATTTCCCTTAGTATCTTCTTGAAAATTCAATCAGATTGAACTTGAAGGCATCTTTCTTGCTGAAACACAAGCTAGGCAGTTCCAAAGGAGAAAAGTTGCCTCGAAGTGACTAAGCATCTTAGTTCAGTGGCAGTTTCTAATTTCAAAATTAAAAAGTGTACTGTGTATGAATACGCAAGTAGTTTATATTTTCATTTTTGTATGCTGTGAGCATCAGTCTTCTTTCTGTTATGTTTCTATATGAAAAAAATATGGTCTATCTTTTATGGTTTGAGACTTCACTAGCTTAACCATGGGACTACACGGAGTCACTGTAGTGAGAAATAAGAATCACACAGAGATGCTATTTTAAGATGCTAAATCCTATGCTATGCACCTTGCTGAGTTTCTGTATCTGGGGACTTTGTGCTGGTAGATAATAGACATTTTTAAAAAACATTATCCTACCTGGGACCATAAGAAAAGAACATGTGTCTGTGTCTGGCTTTTTCATCCTGACAACCTACCAAAAATTGGCCCACAAATAAAGAAGACTGCCCTGCTCTCCATAGAAAAGATTACATCTAGGCATGATCTGTAAACTCTGTCAGATGTTTCTACAAGGAACTATTTTCCTGTACTTTAATTTTGTCTTTGTCAATTCAACCCAACTCCAAAGAGGATTGTTGATTGACATTATTGCCTTATATTTCAGATTCAAGAATAATACTTTATTTTGGATAGAAGTGTATCTAAGGCTTTTAAAGGTGTAAACAGACTTCTAGCTGAGCAGAACCCTAAACTCTAAGTCAAAAGCTCATCAAAGGCCCCATATTAACAGAGAACTTATGACACACTCTTCTCTACCTAACATTGGGTTTCCAAGAACTGGTAGTGAATTTTATGGAAAGAGCAAGACATTTAAATTTTGGTTCTTCTACAAAATAGATTTGTTGAAGAAAAGTATGTTTTAAGTTTGTACCAAGAAAGGAGTGGAATAATCACAATCTTAAAAGAACGTGACTCTGTAGAGAAAAGACAGGAGTCTAACAGGTACACAGTCAGCTGATGTCATATTCTTCCTACTCTAGTCTTAGTGGTTCAGATTCATTAGACAGGTTGTGAGTTACAGGTCACTAGAACATGAAGAATCACCATACTTTAGAGACATGCTTCCTTTTGTTTTGAGCTCATACACAGTGGGTACAAGATGAGTGTAGTTTTGACTACCTACACTTGCTAGGAAACACGTTTTACACTGAGATAGGAAAGAAGACATAAGCTCTCATCCCAAACCAAGAATCTATCTCCAATTGGTGGTCATTCACAAAGAAAAAAAATAGTTTTTTTCTTTCCCATGGAGTCTCATTGAGTCTACAAACCACACATAAAGGCAAGCTCAATACCCAGCAGTAAATGGCCACCACAAAACAAACTTAACAGTAATTTTGGAAGACTTTGTTGTTGTTGTTGTTGTTTTTGTAATGTTTTGATTTTGTTTGTTTGTTTGTCTCATAATGTTTTGTCTAGGCATTTTTTATCCTTACTGGTCTTTTGCTTATGGATAATTGTTTCTGATTCTGGGTTCTTATGGGGTTTCTGTGTGTATGGGTGTATGCTTGTATATGTGCTTCCTGAGCTTTTACCTTCTTTTCATTTTATATCTATATCTATGTCTGTATCTATATTTTAGTCTTTGTTTTGTTCTCTTTGTTGCTACTTTTCAATTTACCTGATTGTTTTCTAAAGATAGAGAGAAAGAAGGCATGTATGTCTGGGGATTTAGGAAGAATCTAAGAGTATAGGGGGGATGATCAGAATATACTCTATGGAAAAATCTGTTTACAATTAAAAAATCAAAACCAAATCACAAATGATGTGAAGTAAATGTGTGTGTGTGTGTGTGTGTGTGTGTGTGTGTGTGTGTGTGTTTCCTGGATACAAAAGGTTATTTTCCATAGTGACATTTCCTACTATTTCCAGTTGTGAAAAATTGTGGAGTCCTGTAATATGGAGCAATGAAATTATTACTGTTATTACTGAAACATAAAATCAATACCTGTAATTCAAACACATCGAATTAAGGACTTCTATTTTAAAATATTTTTCATAATATTTATGATCATCTGTGTCTTAGAATACCTCACCATTTTCATTCAAGATTTCAGCAGGGACAGCTGAAATTTTCCATAGTTCTTTCTGAAATGGGGTCTCACCGTACAGACTTTAGGAAAACGACAAGGGATGGTATACCAACACTCTCCAGGAAGGTGTGAGATCTAATGGTGTTTATGAAATGGGTTTAGTAATCCATTATAGGTGGATACTAGAACCAGACAAACTGTGGGAAGTTCTCTGGTCATACAAGTAAGATATGACAAGCTGGGGCCATCTTGGAATGTTATTGCTCTCCTTTATGTGTTTTATAAGAGATATAATTCTCACAAAAATTCACACCATGATGCCATTTGCATTGTTTTATTTTGCTATCAGCTTGTTAATCACAACATGCAAACAATCCAAAAGAAACATACACATGATAGAGGAAAATGACTCAAGAAAAGTTTCATTGAGTAACCATGCAAATGCTTACTGCTCACTACATTTTCTTAAGCAGATGTGGCTTCATTAATTTTCTTTGATATATTGGAAAGTACTGATTTCAAAATACAGAATCTAAATTTCTTCAAAACAAACTTGATATGTCAAGATAATTTGGATCAGGATAAGAAACATCCATGCATATTTGTTTCATGTTTTTGAAGTCATTAATGTAAAATGTGGGGACCATAAAAACCTGGCAGATTTCCATGCAATCAGTAAAAAGGGTTCTTATCATCAGAACATAGAGCTGTAGAAAACATTTAATTTACAAATAAAGACTTACATTTAACGGGTTTTGTGTGTCTGTTCTATGATGAAATAGGCCTGCTTTTCATCTTTTATTTAAAAAGTGGTAAATGTTCACAAAACATTTCCTTCATTAATTAAAATCCATGAAGTAATCCCACCACCAACAAAAAGGATATTGTGAAAACTTTAACATATCCTCCATATACCAAACATGAAGTACTGCTCCAGAACATACTTCAATGTATTGGTATGAGAGGATGTTAATTTACAGTGATTTCATTTGCTACACGTAGACACTCGTACATGTCAGGGGGCAGATTGCTTTGAGTGAGAGGATTGCCATCCAAGCGCAAATGCTTGATCTTAGAGTAAGATAGTGGTCCCAGGATCTTACAGAAGCTCTTGACATCAAACTCTGCAAATAGAAGAATAGAAAAGCTCAATCATCTTTTGTTGTTCTGTCTTGAAATTGTCATTTTGAAAAACACCCCATGAATAATGTGTTAGAAGACAGTCTACTACATGTAGAAAGTCATCTTTATCATGCATTTTTTAAATAAAAAACACTGAGTTTATATCTCAGGCCACTAAAGTGGCACCATGGTATTTAGTAAATACTAACTACAGTGACTCAAATGAAATTTCTCATAAAAAAAGAGAATTTATTTAATTTTGATAATAAGGTTTAGAACAGCACTCAACTAACATAAAATGTTTAGTCTGACCTGAAAAAATATGAATTGTTTGAATGACCTCATCAAAGAAAAACTCATCCTTGTTTTTTCCAGCTGATAATGATAGACTTGGTTAAATTATCACTAAAGAATTTTCCATCAACCTCACTATGGCAGAGAATCAGAACTCCAAGGGATAAACTAAATCATGCAATGTGAAGCCAGTGTTCCTTGATGGTTGAGAAGCTGCCACAAGCAAGAAGTCATCTAATATTTAAATAGAAACCGTGATTATTACTAAAACTATCTATGTTCACACAGGTCAATTGGACCTTATGCTTGTCTTGTTCTTGGATCGTTATTTTCTTTCATTCTCAAACTCTAAGGAACGATAACAAAGAAAACTAAAGCACATTGTTCTCTAGTCTCTTATGATGCTTATTTGAACATTTTCAGTGTAACTCCTTGGTCTTTCTAGAATACTCATCTCTGAGAAAATATGATATAAAGGAAGAAGGGAGTTTTAGGTCTTCCTTTGCATGCTATCTCTACTTAGCTTGGGAATTTGGACCTCTCATCTGTCCCCTCTGTCTGATATAATTTATTGCTTTCAGCAAGTTACAATAAAATTATTCAATTGTTCATATATAGCACATTATAGTATATCAACACAGAGAATGCCTTCCACTTGCTGAAATCTTTTAACCTTTTTCTCATTCTTAATACACTTCTTCTGAAGAAGATAAGATTTACTTAAATTAATTCTTAGTCATAGGACTGGAATAGGGATTACGGTTTGGGGTTGTATATTGAAGCCCTGTAATTTTCAGGGGGTGGGAGTGAGTTTTTCGTTTGCAGATGTGAGGAGTCACAAGTCAAAAATAGTTTCAAAATTTGTGTATAAAACCCTTTTTATTGCTTTATAGCATATGACTTCGTAGATAGCATCTCAATTTTATTGACCATCATAATTTGTCTATCGAAGATTTACTGTACAGGGATGACATGCGTAAGGTTATATGGAACTATTATAGCATTTGTGTAAGGGACTTGAGCATCTGGAAAGTTTGAGATCACAAAGAGTTTGAGAACCAATTTTCCATAGGTACCAAAGGTTGTGCCTTTACACGTCCTTAAAGTTCATTATTAAATGTAATGTCCAATGTGAAGAGCCTGATTTAGACTGAGATAATTGCAAATAATAAATGCAATCATTATTAGAAAAATTGAAGAACATGAAGTGTCACATATCATACTTTAAACTATAAACAATTGTGCTAGTAGAATCATGGTAGTCTGAACTGTGTATCTTGTAATAGTCAAACTGTCCCAAACCTTGCTTTGATGGATTTAAAACTCCATTTGAAAATCAAATAGAGAGAATGGTGTTTATGTCAGCAATCACAGTCTCCTTCACGAAAATGAGTAACCCAGGAGCTATGTGAAATTAAAGAAAGATTGCGATGTAGTCACAATGTCCCACTTAATTTTTTTCTGATACCAATATTTTTATCATGGCAAGGGATGTGAACTTTTCATTAGCTAAACAAGTTGAGTTTGAATAAACAATGATTGCTTTATATGTGAAATGGTGTTTTCCACCTGAATTTTTCACATATTGGTGAACTGACACATTTCTGTCCCAAACTGATGAGTATTTTAAGCGCTTCACTGGGCTACAATACCTGCGTTTATCTCACAACCAGCTGGCTGATAGTGGAATACCTGGAATTAAATGATACGGTTGAGACTGAATGGTTTAATTTCCTGCCTGATTTCATATCTTCTGAACTGGAGGAAGCTGAGGAGGATGGAAGCCCTCAAAGAGCAGGTCAAATCCAGATCCATTGTGGAGATAAATAAAAAATAAAATATAGCATCACCTGAAGAGAACCATGTGTGACTGTGGCTGAAATGAAGGGCTGTACAAAAGCTAAGGGCTCTATACGGATATCTTTTAAAATAAATAGATATTTGAAAATTTTGTCAACATCTTTCCTCCCTTCATCTTCCTTATGATACTCATGAAAATGTTTTGAAGATCACAGACACCTTATCAGAAAAGAGTGGTGGTGCTAGTCATGTTAATAGGTAACACACTGGACCTCAAGATGTCAGGGAAGATGGGAGGCTATGTATTTGCTTTGAGTCAGGCAAGTGGGAGGATGCTTGAGATGCTTACTGCATATCTTCTGAAGGTTTTCTTCCTTTCCTCTACTGGATCATGCCACTTAATAAAGGTAGCATGCAATTCTATGCAAGGAACAAACTAGCCAATAACTGACAAATATTAAAAGATACATCATTGTCAATTAGTCTCAAATAATACTGAGAGATTTAATAATAAAATTCTATGGCTTTAATGGCTCTTGGTCTTGACACTCTAAGGAAAGGCTAGACAATTCAATGTATGACTGAGCTAGAGTTCCAGTCTTGGATTTCATTGTTCTTTTAATTCATTCTTATTGTATTGTGAAGCCTAAGCACTTTAACAGTCAAAGTGTTTGATGCAAGCTTTAAGTATATAAGTAAAGTTTAATATACACTAAGTATATCAAACACAGGGGCAGCTTTATACTTACTTTCAAGTTCATTGACTTCCAAGTAATAGTTTTCAAGGTTTTCATTAACTGTTGGTATATTCTTAAGCTTATTATAGGAGAGGTCCAGCTCGAGCAGGGATGATACATTAAATGAGTTTCCAGGTATTCCACTATCAGCCAGCTCGTTGTGAGATAAACGCAGGTATTGTAGCCCAGTGAAGGGCTTAAAATACTCATCAGGAATGTTGCTGATCTTATTATTGTCTAGGTAGAGAGTTAGAAGAGACGTTGGCAGACCAGAAGGCAGCTTGCTCATCTGATTGAAGCTCAAGTCAAGGTACTCTAGTGATTTAAGACCTTTCAGAGAAGCCGAGACAGCATCCTCTTTGAGCTGGTTGTGTTGAAGATAAATGAAGGTCAAGTTTACCAGCCCATCGAAGGAGCTGAGCTTGCTGATTTTATTATTGGCCAGCTGCAGGTCTTGTAGGGACTTTGGAAGTGGACCGATAGACTCAGTCAGGTTGTTGTAGTTTATATGCAGTTTCTTCAGTTGTTTCAGCTTAGAGAAAACCTTTCCTTTTATCTTGGAGTTTTCTAGAAGGTTGTGGTCAAGAATGAGCCACTGCAGATCGGTTACATTCTCAAAGGTCTTTTCATCAATATGGTCGATCTGGTTATTCCTCAGGTAAAGGTACTTGATGCCAGGAGGCACCATTGGCACGCTTTTCAACTTGAGATCATCACAGTACATGGCAGTTGGGTAGCTGTGAGGGCAGTTACATTCTGGTGCACAGTTGGGTGATAGCTGCCCATACATGAAGAGAGGGGCATCATAATCATAGTATTGGCCACTGACACTACCGACTAATGCCAAGACAAGAGAGAATGCACATACATTCATTTTCGGCAAGTCCTCTGTGACCTAAATTAAGTGGAAACGAATCATTACAACAGAATTTCAAGAAAAAACATTCAATTTTCATTAAATTCGTTAACAAAGTGCATTTTGTCATTTCAGTTTCAGTGCCTCCAAAATAGTGTCTTCACTGCCGTTTAAAACTTTCTATTTAAGCATAAGGAGAAGGTGAAGTGTGTTCACACCTTTGAGTGGAAACAGGTTCCAGGTGTGTACACATGCGCCCCCTTGTGGGTATGGCTGCCAAATGTTTTTGTCCTTGTGTTCTGGTACTTCCTTAATCGAAAATATCAGTCAGGATATTTCCTGGTGGCACTGTCTCACACAATGTTAGAAGCCCTGTTTAAGAACACTCCCTAAGCTAGAAGAAATCAAACTTAGAAGACAGCTGGAAATTCCTTGGTACACTCGGCCATCAACATCATTAAAGTGTCTCATTAGAAAGACCCTAACTGGGAACCGAGGAAATCTGTGGTTTTTCCCGAGGCAAACAGCTCTTGCTATGTGTGAGGTAGAAGAAGCAATAAGCACATTCCTTTCAAGGGGCCTTGTTATTGTTGTGGATTCTGAAGAAAAGGGGTTGAATTCTTAGGTGGATATTTACATTATTTTCAGCTTAACATTCCATGCTTTCAAATCCACTGAAAGCTGTATCGGAAGCTAGTATTTAGTAAATTAATTTTAGAAGAACAAATGTTTCCCAACAGGGGAATGTCAGACAGTGTTGGCTTTTAAAACCAAACAGAAAGGATAGCAATTATATGAAAATAACCTTCTGTCCAACTTTAAAACTTAAGTCCTTCTCCCTTTAAATAATAAGTTCATCTTCTTTGTGCCCACTGTAAGATGACATGATTTGCTAACGCAGATTTTAGTGCCCTCAGAAAGTGGAAGCAGAAGGCAGAGAATGAGACAAAACGAGAATAAAATAATAGGAACCTTGGTGTCAGGCGCTGTGTGTAATGTATTAAGCTGAGAGTGCAAATTTGAAATATTTCCTGGTAGTTGTTTTCACATACCACGTTTCTAAGATGAGGATCAATAATGATTTGAATTTCAAAGAAAAGCTAGCTATTTGCATAAAGGAAAGCTAGAACGTAAGTCAGGAATCACAGAATGCAATGTGGAAAAGTCAGTGTTCCTCTGAGAGAAACATGAAGGGAATTCACATTCAGATACACCCTGCATTACTATTTTATGTAAATAGTATTTTATGTAAATAGTATGAGACAAGCGTTTGCATCAGGGAGTAGTTTGAAGCAAGTAGAAATTGGGAGACCATGTGTTTTAAATATGTATGCTTTGCTTTAGCTTGAAATCATAACATACATCAGGAAAAGAAACATTGAAAAAGATTTTATGAAAGAGATATTTAAAATTCTAACATCAGATACAGTCACAATGCTAATAAATCACCCCCCACCCCCGCCCAGGATTCTTATGAAAGCTTTTAATTTAATAGTTAGGATTTGCCCATAGCCTAGCACTAGGAACACAGTAACAGTAAATTTCTCATAGGTTTCTGTATATTAATGATGCATAATCACATAAATTAGTCTATTGATTCATTTATGTTTTGACTTTTTTAATGGAATACCCATAGTAACAAAAATTTCTTCCACAATTTTGGCAAAGAAAAACATAAAATCTGAATTCAAAGCAAACTTGTGAACATACAGTGGCTCCTCTGTGAGTGTAAGTCATACATTTGGCCCCTACTTTTCAAAAACCTCTGGTCATGAAAGAAATGCTTTTCTCCAAAAAAGTAAATTGTTTCCCAGAAGCTTTTAAAAACATGTCCCTTATCGTGTATATCCCAAACCACAAATCTTTAAAATGAGCAAAACATGAAGAACGAATCCACACAAGTATCTGAGTCCTCCTGTTAACGTTTTATAACTCAGAATGTTTATTGCGACCTTTTTTATTGCAAAACCTGTTGACTGGTGGTGCTTTTTCTTCCCCAATACTAGATTTCAACAATATAATAATATGTTGTTAATTAGCATAGATGGTCAGCTTTTTAATTTCTGTACTTTTTTGAGTGTCTAGTATAACTTTTTTTTCTTTCATTGTAACCTTGGAACATTTTAAATTTCCCTTGCCAGTCAATCTGGCACAGAGAGTGAAATTAATCCATAAATGATGGAAAATATATTAGGTAAAACGTGAAAGAAAATGCTCAAACTGTCATTGAAGAGCAAATTGGCAAAATTCCTCAATATCTTTTTTCTTTCCTGTTCCTGTAAAAATTAAACACTGTCCCCAAGAATCAGAATCCCCTGGGCTATAGCTAAAAGAGCACTTACCTTACTCTCTTGACACTGTTTCCGTTAATTCCTTAAACAGACGCACTGTGAACAAGCATCCACTAATATATGCTGTGAACTCTGTCAGGGTGGAACTGGCTGCCAGAGTCTCAGTGATACAAGAGCTGAGGAGGGTGGGGGGGACCAGCCCAATCACGCCAGCCTCTGGATGAAGTTATGTCACTGTGGGCTTTTGTGGTGTTGCCTCTGAGCACGCTTCTCTCTAACGAAGTGCAGGTGGACAGAACAGATCCTTTCCCTATGTAATCAGGGAGAGAGAGAGAGAGATGTACTTTACTGGGTTAAACGCCCTAAGAACTGAGCTTAGTGCAAATGAGGCAGTTTGGTGTGAAAGTGTTTCTGCTACACACTTCTGTACTTCTGCGTGTGTGGTGGCAGTTAAGTGTGATCTGCTCAGCCAACTATTGTGCGCCTGTAAAGATCTCATAAATCACAAACAGAGCAAAGAATCTCAGGAAAATGCAAATGAACACACTCAAAAAAAAAACAAAACTGAGTCTATTTGGCCATCTCTCTTGGATTACATATTTGATTCACTTGGACCAGCTTGCTTATTGTCCTAAGGATAGATTAATTTCTGTACTATGAACAGTGCGTCATATCCACGTTGAGACAACTGATAGTAAGAACATCTTATATCACTTATCATGTTGAGGAAACTCTTTATGTTCCTCAGATCTGGAACCACTCAGTAAGGTCCGACCTGTTTTTCATTTGTGGATTTCCTCAGGAACTCACTCAAAACCCTACTTCAAGATTATATTCTATAGTTTAAAGCCAAAAAAAACAGAACAAAGAAAACATAAATATATACTAAAAATATCACAAGTCACCAATCTTTTTCATTCTGTTGCCACATTATTCTGACTTTTTTCCAAGGTGGAAGGCACCCAAAGCTGTGGTTTCTCCAAAGGCCTGGCTTGATAGAGCGTTCCAAGCCATGCTCTGGTGTGTACTGTAGCAAATGAGCAGTTTATTCAAGCTCTTATTGCTTTAATTACTTAAGAAGATTGTATATATTTATAAGGTATATTTTTATTTTAAGATATTCACTTTTTAATACTTATAAAACTCTTAGAGCAAGATGTTTTAACATAGGTTGGTACAATACAATTATTTTCTTTTAAAAATAACTCAAGACACAGATGAGATGGTATAGCACAGCACTCACAAAGACCTGGGTTCAATCCCCAGCATCAGATAAACTAGTTATGAAAACACACATAGGTAATTCTGGCACGTGAAGGGTAGAGGTAGGAAGAGCAGGAATTAAAGTTCATCCTCAGCTACATCGTGTATTTTTATCCTGCCTTGGATTCATGAGACCCTCATCTCAACATAACAAAAAAGAAGCAAAAATCAGAGTACACATCCTATGCTTCATATTTTAATAATGAGATGCAAGAAAAGTTCATGTCTATGATCACTAACTTATTCACATGGAAAAAAATCACACGAGAATAAATGCCTTACATTCATTACATATATGGAAATCAAGTTTTCAAATATGTGACTATACATTTATATAATGTACATATGACATGAAATGTAGGGAAGACTATTTTTAGTGAGGGAGATAAGCAATGGGACTTTTGAAGGACAAAAGATGTTTTGATCCTTGCATGAAACTGACAGAATTGAAAGATTTGTAAGTGTAAGCATAAATGAGCACAATTAACTGAATGATTGTGTTTTAATAAGTAAGTAGTTGTCAAGAATATGGGTTTCATTGTGACAATTTCATACATGTATGCTATGATTCATTCCCCATTACACTTTCCTCCCCATTGGCTACCTTCCTCTCTAAAAATAGTCTTCCTTACATTCTATGTCATATATACATTATATAAATATATATTCACATAATTTTAAAACTTGAATTCCATATATGAGAGAATATAACATTCGCCTGACTCTAGCTTATTTCACTTAACATGATCGCCTCTGCTTCCATTCGACTTTCTGAAAATAGCGTCATATCGCTGAATAAAACTCCATTAGGAATTGAGTTACTTTCTTTAGTATCTGCTCATCTTTTGACAGCACTTCCAAATGCAGCCATAAGTAAGAAATTTTTTGTAAATATCAATAGCACTAAAATAATATGAAAACTGACAAATGGATTTGCATAAATCAAAAAACTGCAAAGCCAAGGAAACAAGTAACAGAGTAAAATGAAGGTCTTCAGAATGGAAGAAAATACTTGCCAGCTATTCATCTGACAGGGCATAGCTATAACACAGCCTTTAAATTCTGGGTCACAACCCTATACCTAAATGCCTAGTGTTATGAAAATGTTGGTGGCATTCACTCATTCCTGGAAATGTAAGAACCAAACGTGTATACAAAATCGAATGTATCATGAATCTGGGGCATTTCTAGAAATGCCTGTGTTCTTACATAAAAAACTCTCAGAGCCCTGATCTAGAATATATAAGTCAAAAAAAAAAAAAAAAAAAAAAAACGTTACACAGCAAAAACTAAAATAAATTTTCATAAAACCATGGGCAAATAAAGTGTACATTTTAAAAACATTTTCTAGGTCTATGATGACAAAATTGATGTTTAGTGATTTTTTGCATTTACATGTGTATGCACATGACTGTATTTGAGCACATGCATCTATGCATGGAAGCTCATGGAGGCCAGAAGAGAGCGTTGGATGCTGTGAACCTGGAGGTATAGGCAGTTACGAGCCTAATTGTAGGTGCTGGGGGTAGAATCCCAGTCCTCTGCAAGAACAAGTGTTCTTAATTGCTAAACCATCTCCCAGACTGATTCTTCCACTGATTCTTCAATGCATTTTTATCATATTTTCAAAAGTGAAAACAATATTAGTGTCAGTTGAGAATAAGCAGAAAGGTTAAGTAGGACACATTTTCCATCAAAATGGTGCCCAAGGACTAGTTCCCTTGAGCATCACAAAGAGACACAGCAGTGTCTGCCTTTGGAACTCTGAGGTGAGGAATTCACTCTCCACCCTGGCAAGAGGAAGGTCACAGGACCTGTGTTAGTTGTGATAAAGGCTGAACACTGACTGACAGACTGAAGTGACAGTGGCCACTCTCCATCCTGAGCACCAGAGTCCCTGTTCCCTGGATTCTGGGTAAAATGGTAACTATTCTATTTTCCCTGGACTCTAAGTCCCAAGCTCAACACTGTCAGGGCATGTTTTTTTCATAAAATTTATGGTAGATGACCCTGCTTGCCCAAAGCTAGCTGTCAAAAAGATAGTCTTAGAAGGGTTTAGTAAAAAAACAGATGAAACCAAACTTTCTCAAGTAACTGTAAGCGATAAGAAAAGGCAAGTGGAATTGGGAAGGGGGTTGTAGATCTGTCTTTGTTTGAGAGAGAGGGTCTCACTAGGGAGCTCTGTGTACCCTGGAACTTGTAATGTAGACCAGGCTGGACTTTAACTCACAGAGATTCTTGTCTCTTTTCACATTTTAAAAATTACTTTTTCTTACAATCGTAAAGGAAATAATTACACATATTAATGGAATCCAGTATGATACTTAAACATATGTCTATGGTGTGCACTGATCATGTGACTTTATTAGAGTAACTATCCCCAACTAGACTCCTCACGTAGATCAGGTTGTCTCCTTGAAATCACAGAGATCTGCCTCTGAAATACTGAGATTAAAGGAACCCACCAGCAGCCACACCTTTTTTTCTTTTTCTTACCGTTTGATCTTCTGTAGTCTATGTTTTCATAAAATATTTAATGAAATTGTGTATGGTGGGGTGTGTGTGTATGTGTGTGTGTGATATAGTCACCACTCTACTGTGGAGCACTGGAATTTATTCTTTCTGTAATGTATCTGGATTCTGGCTATTATTTTGCATGCTTGCTTGAATATTACATTAATCCGAAAGGGAGAGTGGTATCTTTACATTTTTTATCAAAATGGATAAAAGTGGGCAATCCAGTTGCAATAACACATTTAGTAAAGGTAGATGAAGATAGATTTATTAAATATTTCAATTATTAAATATTTCAAGGATTCAAGATGGCCCAAAACTGAAGGGGAAGTGATGAGACAGGCCGACTCCATGACACGCCTAATTGGTAGTTCAGGAGATTAAGTCTAAAACCCCAGGCTTCAGGCAGCCCCTCAGAAACTGCCCCACCACCTGGCCTGAACCAAAGACAATGGGTCAGCAGTTTCCAGCCAGCCCCTATGCCCTGGCAAAGGAATGTCCTTAGAGATAGAGTAAGATAAAGCCCACCTATTCACAGGATTCCCCTAATGTGATTTAACTCTGGCCTGTGAGCTCACTTGGGGTCTCTCTCTTTTGGTAATGGGAGAGCCCAGCATGCTAGACTTCTGCAAAATAAAATACTCTTTGCATTTATATTTTTAAAATATATTATTGTAAGTGTGGGGGATGTAAGGACTCTGTTGCATTCTGTAAATCTGTAACAGACATCTTGTAATTGGAAAGATATGTCCTCATACTGGTTGCCATGTTAAGGCTGTTGCGACAGATTACATTGGCTGACACACATGGAGAAAATTCCACTCCATACAGATGTTTACCCACCAGTAAATGCATTGCTCCCCTCCAGGAAATCCAAGCATGATTTTCAGATACACATGAAAACTCAATAAGCAGTGCGTAGTGTTACTTTCAACACAAAGTGAAAATTATATCAAGAAGCAGATGAAATGAAGATTAAAACAACTGAAATCAAATCAAATAATGAAGTTCAATCATACCTACCTTGGTTTCCAAAATTCTAACTTTTGATTGGAAATTCAAATTTTGTCAAAAACTCTTTTTGTTTTGTTTTGAAAGACATAATTGGTTTTTAGTGATGTATTTGCCAGATGTACTAAGTTAACCTGTGTGCTTCTGTTTGTGTACACACATATGTGTAGGTATGGGTGTGTGCTGTACATGTGCTTATGTGTGTGTAATACTTTTAATTAATGATGGACTGATAACATGGATTTGGCTGCCTCAGCAACTAGGGATGCTGAGGTAAGAAGATTATAAGTTCTAGGCCAAACTAAACTGTGAATTAAGTTTGAGATCAGCCTAGACAAGCTAATTAAACAGAGTCCCAAGATACAAAGCAAAATCTTGGCTTAGCATACAGCTTAAAAGTAAGGGACTTGATGACGAATGACAAAGATTTCTTTGTGAGCTGAGCATGTGGATGCATTTGGATTTAGAGAAATTCTTACAAAGAATTAGTGCTGCTGTTACCTAGAGCCTTCACCTCAGCATGTTTGAAAAACACAGAAGGCAGCACAGGGATTCCATGGAGTGAAATCTTAATTGTCTCTTCTGACCTTTGGTTGAAGGATGCTCAGTTTCTGTGACTGTCACTTCTGTCTTATCTCACCCTGTCTCTTCCTCTCTGTCTCTGTCTCTGTCTCTGTCTCTCTCTCTCTCTCTCTCTCTCTCTCTCTCTCTCTCTCTCTCTCTCCCTTACCCATTTTCCTTGATATGGCCAATGATCTTGAAGATGGTTATAGTATCAGATGACTCAATCTGTTAAAGTACTTAGAACACTATAAGCTTATACTGCTATATTTTGAGTTAAACCACAATTTCAATCAAATTTACAGATGTATGCTTAATCATTACACTAGCATTTATATATTGAAAAATAAAAATCTAGTGAAATTATACATTGTTATAGATACTACACAATAAAATAATGAAGCAACTAAGGAAAATATGGAGGATTTCCTATCATGGTTCAATTTATTGTTTTATTTTACAATAGTTTGTAGATGAAGCATAGTTCTCAACAAGCATGCAATCAAGAGAGTAATCATTCAGTTCTCTAAAGTGAGACATTGCTAAGCTATGAGTCTCAGTATCTTTAGTTTCTACTACTCTATCAAAATAATTGATTCTGGATGCTTCCTGATGAAATGATGTTTACATAACTCAAAGTCCTAGAAGCTGAAAGTCCAAGTTTTGATGGTCTTATCTGCTGAGTATGCACTCCCTTGCCTAGGTCACAGCATAAAGACAAAGCTATTACAGAAGTGGTCATGTGCTCAAGTTGCAGACTACATGGAAGTGAACCCCCTTCTTAGTCAGAGTCCTATGATAAGCGCATCAAACTGGACTGAAGTTTCCCAAACACAGTGGTGTTATTTCTCAACATTCAATTCAAGTTAAAACCAACACAAACCTTTGGGTGTTATGTTTTCAATCTGGAATATTCTACCAGGCTCATGTTTTGAACATCAATACCCTTGATTATGATACTATTTGGAGGATGGTAGCTTAGTTGGGGTGGGGCTGTTGGAAGTGGGTAATTGGGGATAAGTCTTTGAAAGTTAGACCCTCTTCTGGTTCTTGCTTTACTCTCTGAGTCAACTACCTCACTTCCACTGCCATGGACAGAGTTACACTCTTCCTGACCTTTCCTGACATGATAAGTCTGGTGAGACTAAGTCAAAGTAAGCCTTTCTGCATGCAAGTGGTTTCTGGCACATATTTCATTACAGATGAAAAGGTAACTAATGCAGTGAGTTCTAGGTATCTTTCAAACTTCTGATATGTTCCTTGAATGAAAACCTGATCAATCATTCATCAGTCCTTATGGGAACACCTCTACTAATTCCCTAACCTGAAAAACACAAACCTTAGTCAAAAACGGTGCAAATAAGCTTGCAGTTTTGATACCATGTAGCCACTTCTCAGAGGTTAACATACAACATTACCATGAGGAAGAGGTGGTCTTTTGAGATAGGGAACTTCAGGTTAACCCAAGCCCTATGGAGGAGATTTATTCTGATGGAGGGAGAACAAAGAGAAGGTTTTGGGAAGAAGCTGAAGTTTGCCCTGAGGAAAGTCTAGTCCAGCCCATGTAGAAGAAAGCTTTGTAAAGGCTTGAGGGGACATAAGGTTCCACAGTGGGGAGACAGACTGCTTTCCATTTTTCTGGATGCATAAAGAGAAGGTTTATGGGGACACTGGAATATAGGAATCAATCTCCCAGAGGACATCTATGATGGTTTCAAACCCAACATTGTCCAATAGACTATCCCTGCACAAAAAATATATAAGATTAAAAGCATGTCTAATCTGCTTACAAATGAATGTTTCCTGCAGAGTCTAATAAGTACCATCATAAAAGTATCAAGGTTTAAAGACATGGCTAATTTACCCATGTGTTTTCATCAAAAAAACCACAGAGCATGTTTTTAAAATGACATAATGTTGATTCATCATCAAGTAGTTTCCACAAAAAAACTGATTGATTTGTCCCAGTAGTTCTAGTGGGTATTTCATATGATTTTAGCGTATATAGTTTGGGTCCTGAACGTAATACGCATCGATCAATCCAGATGTCTTTTCTTCTGTATGGACCAAGGTATGTTTGTGTTATGAGGTCATGTATAGAGATAATATGCTTTTCCAAAATTCTGTGGTCTCCCCTACACTTCTGGAGGGAGTTTCAGAAAATAGCTTTGGGGTTTTAAAATACAAGTTATAGTTGACTTATTCATAAGCCACAAAGATGGTTTGACAATAATTATTTCAATATTGAAAACCCTAATGTTCCTAAGCCTCTGTTGTGCCTTGAATAGAACATGGCTTTGCATGTATGCCCAAACTTCTCATGTTCCAATTCAATCCTAAGGCTTTCCTTTATACAACAGAAAAACTACCTTCATGTCCATGCAATTCCTTTTAAACTTTCCAAGAAGACAATTCTGTGAATATATTGAACTAATCTTGCCAATGTTGTGTATATTAAAATATCTCCTTTTGCAAAACAGCAACATTTTTCATATTTTTAGTTATGATTGGCATTGTCTCAGATTTTGAGGAAAGGCAATATGGTTTTATAAAAAGGTAGACATCCAGAAATTTCTTTTGCAGTTTTCAGGCTGAATGTGAGTGGCCAAGATATTTACATCTTTAACAAATGTTCCAAGTGACGAAAAAAAATTGGAGGTGCATAGAAATTATGGGATATTTTTTGTTGGTTAGTTGATTTTTACCCATATGTGCAGCAGAAAATCCCATTATGCTAATTTTGAAGGTCTTAGGCAGAATAAGACACAGTTTGTCACTTTACATTATTAAAATGTCCACTTCCTAAGAACATCAGATTGTAAATCCCAAGTCCCTTGTGCTGGTTTACACAATTGATCAGTACTTTATAGTGTGTTGTATTATCAGTTTTTATCTGCAGATAGGAGGCTCTGATTTAGTTAGTTAGTTAGTTAGTTAGTTAGTTAGTTAGTTAGTTAGTTTTGGTGAAAATATATAAATGCAATGGTAGAGATACAAAATGTCCTCACATAGAATGAGGAGTTTACTTACTCTCTCCACAAATAATTTGTGTAAATATTCTTAAATTTTCAGGACCTTTGAAACTAGCCTGGAAACTAGTTAGTTCCTGTGATGGTTTGAATGAAAATTGCTGCCATGGGGACATAAAGAGTAATATTATTTCAAAAGATTAGTACTTGTTGCCTTGTTGGTCTAGGTGTGGCCTTGTCAGATAAAGTGTGTCACTGGGAGTGGTCTTTGAGGTTTCAGAAACTCAAGCCAGGCTTAGTGTCCCTCTATCTTACTGCTTTCTGAGGATCTAGATGTAGGACTCTCAGATACCTCACCACCACCAGTCTGCCTGCATGCCACCATGATTCTCACCATGACTACAACAGACTAAAGTTCTGAATTGTAAGCTAACCTCAATTAAATGTTTTCCTTTTTAAGAGTTGCTGCAGTCATGATGTCTCTTCACAGTAATAGAAACTCTCACTAAGACAATTCCACAGTAGTGATCTTGTTTATTTAGTATAAAAATGAATGTTTATACTGAATCTCTAAACAGCTTTTATTTTCATTTATAATATACTCTTCCTTCCTTGAACTGTAGGAGGTAGGAAGTTAAACCCACTGACATAGAATTTTTTTCATCTGTATACTTTCAAAATGTAAGGTTACTTTAGAACTCTCAATTTCAATAATCTTATGAGAGCCTACTGCAAGATTAAATTTGAAGATGAAGAAGCTAAGTTAACATTTCTGGTGGACAGAAACTTGGTAAGGCCTAGTTGTAGGGGTCTGCTTCATAGTTCTTTTGATCCTCTTGATTTTCTTTATGGGCTGGCTTCTGAAGCTGTCAACAGTAGCCAATGAGTGAACAGCCTTGTGTCAACCCTGTGCCCATCACTGTTCTGTGATCTCTAATTTTATTGTTGCTTGAGGAGAGGCTATGCAGTAAAGAAACAAGGATAAAGTACCAAGAGTGAGGGACTGGAACAACATTCCAGGAGAGCCCCTGTACCTCCTGTTGCTTCTGTCAGAAATTTGTACATATTTATTGTTGTAGATAACAAAAATTTACTATCTTTTAGCTTGTGAGACTCTAAAGTTCCAGAAGGAGTGGGCTAAAAATCAAGAGATCTGTCAAACAGCATTCTGTCTAGTATGTATTCCTAAAACAGCTTATTTCTTTCAACTTCCTGATAGAACCTGATTCCTTATCTTTATGCTCATAGATTTCAAAGACAACTATGGCCAGTGGGTCCTCCTTGTATCACCTCTCTTTGACAATGATTCTTCAAGTTCTTTCCTCCCTGTGTAAAGATCCTGTTCTTGCACTGGGTTTGCCTAGATAATCCAGGATCAACTTCAATTTTAAGGTCAACTGTGGCACCCTAATCCCACCAGTCAACTATCTTAATTCATATATGATGTAGAATGTAACATGGTCACAACAATTGAGAAATAAAATATGAACATATTTGAAAACACTTTGTGGAATAGAATCATCTCAATAACATATGTATATATGTATATGTTATTGAGATATATATTTTATATGTGTGTGTATTTATACAATTTAAACACATGTGTATGTATATATGCATGTATATGTCCAATATATAAATATTTATACATACATATATATACAGTCAATAAATATATTTATAAATATACTGTATATAATAACTGTCTATTAATATATTAATATATGCTTTATAGGAAACTTTCCTTTTTAGATTAATGACTTTGAATATACTCACTAATACTTTTTAAAAATACTAATTGTAGACACATATGATGTAAAATTTCCAAATCCATATCTTTATTTGAGAATTTGATGTTTTACTTTTTATGTTTTAATAGCCAGTAAGGAAGGCGAGTTGAAATGTGGTCTTTAGTAGAGTCCCTCAGCAATTACATGTCTAAATTGTTAAAAGTGTATGCCTTTGGAAGCCAAGGAAAGTAAAATTATGAAGTATTTAATCTGGATCCTGTCAATGTCCTTTCCGGGAATAGTCTTGGAATAATTTTAAAAGTGCCCTGGGAATGTACTTGTGGGTACGAGGATTGTTCTTCCCAGAAGTGGTGCTGCAGTGTAGATGGGCCAATAAGGCTGAGGGCACAAAGGCTCATGAACCTACTTGTATTTGTGATTGCCATGAGTCAAGTGGAACCTTGAAATGAATCATGATTTCATTTTGCCACTGTGGAAAAGTCAAATGAAGAAAAGAGTCACAAAAGGAAAACACCACACTTGTGCTAGATCATCAGTAACAGTGAATACTCTCCCTCAAGTTCTTAATGCCGTCTTGGCCTCAGAAGTTTTCCTGTTGCCACACTTAGCCCACCCTTCCTGCATTCTTCTCAGGTATTTTCTTCCATTCCCACCCTCCCAATCTCCCGTGTCACTTTCTGACAGGCTGTGAATATGTACCTGATGGACCAACATCCTCTCTTCCCCAAATGCAACTGAGTAGAACTAGAAGGCACAGAGGCAGGGAGAAACTCGCTACCTTGCTATTCAACACTTACATAGTGTTCGACTTTATATCCACTCTGACCAGAAGAATAACTCTGTAGTCTGCATTTCTTAAAGAGTTCGTATAAAGATACGTGTCTCAGGGAGACAAAATAAATACTCCTCAAATATGATTAATATGTCATAATTTGAACTCCATATGTCCCTTATTCAGTTTCAAGGGACAGTTTCTTCCTGTGAATGAATAATGCAATGTGGTAAAATAAGTGACACTAGACAGTGAAATTCTAAGGTCCCATGAGCTCAAGAATACACAAGTCTTCGGGAAGCAGGTGGCTTGGTGTTGGCAGGCTGTGACACCCATGCTCCAAATTCAATGTGGTCCTTCTAGAAAGGCTTCTGTTTGTAAGCAGGGCTTCACACAGCTTTTATTTTAAGCTTTAATTCCTGGAATGACTCCTACTGCAGAGAAGACATTGCCTGTCTGACACTCTTGATAAGGATGATAATGATTGTTTACATTTACTCGATAATTTATAATACAGAACATTCTTTCCTTGGCTGGCCATATGGCTCAGCCTGGAGACTTGAGTTCAATCTTGGGAACCTATTTAAGGGTAGAAAGAAAGAAGCAATTCCACAAAGTTGTCCCAGTGACTTCCATGTAATCATGTACAGTAGCACCCATACTTACACACTCACGTCATATGCTTTCGCTTGCATTTGTGCGGACACACATACAAACACACTGATAATGATTTCCTAAAAGAAAAGCATTTACTGTGTATTATTTCACTTGGTACATGATAAATTCCAGTAAAATGAAGACTAAACCCTCATGAGATGAAGCCTCAGAAATGGGGATTTTTACCTACATATACCACCACCGTGAGTTTTGTCTCCTGACGCCTCTTTTTCCTTTGTGTTGGTTTAACAGTCCAGTTCATCCCACCTTCAACTCAAATCACATTATTTCCTGTACAGAGAACATGTAAGCTTCCCTCTCAGCAAGCTAGCTACTCAGCCCAGCTCCTCCTTTGTTCTTGACAGAGCATCTATCAGAGTTCTTGGTTTGTTTTTTCTGCCTGGTTTTCCCAAATATATGTGCATGTGAATGATCCCCTCTTTTGGTTTCTTTGGTTGAATTTTAGTCCAGACCCTAACTCTCTTCTTCAAGGTTATTGCTTCTTAGCTATTAGTAATTTTGTGTTATATAATATATATATATATATATACATGTATATTTTTGTATATATATATATTATATATATATATATAATATATATATATATTGTGATCATGTTCAATCCCTTTCCTACTCTTTTACCCCTTCTACTCCTGCTGACCTCTCTTCTTCTCAACCAACTCTTGTGCACGTGCAGGTTACCACACCCATTATGTGTCTGATTGAAGTGCCCCATCATATTCAAAAGAAAACCTCCAGAGTGCTCCAATCTCTATTCTGACTCTTCTATTCTTTCTGCTGTCACTTCCATGTTGTGTTATAGACCTTAGATGTCTGGTTTAGGGCTTAGCATTCAGCAGTCACTTAGTGCCAGCTGTGAGTCTTGTATTAACCTCTGTCTACTGCAAAAAGAGGCTTCTAGGGTTCCACTCATGCCTTATGCAATTGCTTTCAGGGTGGAGCCATTATCATCTAATCCAGTGCTAAGCCCAGGGCAGCAGTTCAAATATATGTGGATATATATGACCATAGATTAATGGATTAATGTCTTAGATAAAAGCAATATATACACCAAATGATTAAAATTTTATTAGATGTTCTTATTAGTTTTTTTTTTAAAAGAATTACACCATGATTTACCACTCTAGAAGCAGTCAGACCTAGGAAAATGTAGCCAAAAAATGAGGTGAACTAAAGTCTCATGTAATAGCCAACTTTATTCAGAGCATCAGACAATTTATACTGAGAGCTATAATCACAAGGACAATCTACACTCCACAAAATACATGGTTTTTTTTTTCTTTTTACAGAAGCATATAAACAAATAACAGTAGCCTGTTGTAATGAATAATCAGAAGTAAATTCACTCTTACCTGCTTCACCTGGAATGGGCATGAAAAAAAAAAAATAGCCCAAAAACCATTTCATGGTTTTGAAGAAACAGAGATCACAAGACTCTTGTCTAGGCTCTATGGACTGGCTGATGTGAGGGCTGAGAATTTATTAGAAAGGCTGTAATCCAGCTAATCCAACAATAGCTGGCTATGAACGGAACGTCCAAGAATCCAAAAGTTGCTCAGTCTACAAGGCTGGCTGTCTCGGATGGTCTTCAGTGTATGCTGGAAGATCAGAGAAGTAGGCTCTAATGTCAGCGAAGGAATGGACATGTTAGGAAGGTGAGGGCAAGCATGCAGAGAGCAAAATCTTCCTTCTTCCACGTCCTTATATAGGTTTAAATGAATTACATATTCTAGTAAACCCATATAAAAGACAATAAATATCCTGGTATTTTATTTACAAGCTGTAAGCCTAGATTGGCCAGGCTGTGAGCTAGTCTAACTTACATCCCAGACACAAGTCCCTTGTCACTTGCTGTTTGAGTCTCACTTGGGTTATTTCTGCTTCATCAGCCTGTCTTCAGGGTCCAAATTTCCTGGCCATGTGCTCATGATTTATCTTCTCTCAAGGTGGCCTCCTCCTCCCTCTGTCTCCTTTCTCCTTCTCCTCCTGGTCTCTCCTGAGACCCGGCACTTGTTCCTCAAGTTCCAATCACAGGCTCTAGTTTTTAATTAATCAATTAATTTTAAATTGGAGAGCAAAGTTTATACAACAAAGGCTGATGTACATGAGAATTCTATAATCTGTGGGCAACCAGATCTTAGAGATCAGAATCCAGCATTTGTATAAACAGCACTAGACCAACTCCCAACATATAGACTTCTAAGAGAAGGTGTGGCCCAGATTAACATTGTTCTTCCTGCCTCAAGATCCTGATCAGAGGCATGTGTCTGAACTAGAAGGAGATTGACCCACTTCAAACCAAACAAAAAGTCTTATAGCTGTGCCCTCCATTTCTGGACTGTAGTTCATTCCACATGTAGTCAAGTTGACAACTAAGAATAGCTATCACAGTAATCTATGATTAGAACAATATTTCAATATTATATAATAGTTGAACTTTAAAATGTTAAAATAGAGGAATAAAAGCATGCATAAATGACACCATTGATAATTAATTTTTTGAAACATGATTAAAACTATGTCTTTATTATTCAATAAATGAAGATTAGCAAATATGCCATTCAAAAAGTAACTAATTCATAATGATTTAGTATAAGTACTTGAAGTACTTGGATAGTTCAACACATAAGTCACATCCTAAGTTTATCATTTCTGGTTTATTTCAGTCTGGGTTTTCCTTTGTGATTCTATTTCTTTGTTAAATTCTACTTTACATGCCTATCCTTGTTCATTATTTCATTCAACTGTTGTTTGTATTTTCACTGTCTTCATTAAGGCATTTATTCATATTCTTTCAAAGGTCCTTGAACATATTCATAATTGCCATTTTGAAGTGCTTGTCTAGTGAATCAGCTAAATTATTATTCTCAGAGCCTATTACAATAGGGTTTCTAGGTTCTGGAGGAAATATATTGTCTTAAAATCTTCATGTTTGTCTTTTTGCCTTGGGATAGTTATAGATAAAGATATATGGATTTTGATGTTTGAGGTGTTTCTTAGTGTAGATATCTCATCTTGTCCTTGCTGAGCAGGTGTTACATTCTTTAATTGCTGTTGCTCATTCTGTATCTAGCCTACTATAGTGGCCTTGGGGTCCCTGGTAGAGAGTGATATAGCTGGTCAGCCTGAGTCACATAGGAATGGAGTTGGGCTAGAAGGAAAGGCTGAAGGGAAATGGAAAACAGCTAGGGAGCGCCTGGGTCCACAAAATGAGATAGAGTCTCTAGTACAGTGGTTCTCAACCTTCCTACAGTTCTTCATGTTTCAGTGACCCCCCCTAAACCATAAAAACTTTTATTGCTACTTCATAACTATAATTTTGCTACTGTTATGTATAGTAATGTAAATATCTGATATTTGTGGTGGTCTTAGGTGATCCCAATGAAAGGATCATTCAATCCCCAAATGGGTTGCAACCCAAAAGTTGAAAACAGTAGCAAGTGGATGTGGGTTGAAAGGAAGGGATCCTGATGGCAGGTTGCAATAGGACTAATATTAAATCTGGGGACACTGAAATGGACGTCAGGAAGAATAATAATAGTTTCCTGCCTTGGTCCGAGCCTAGTGTGGCTTCTGGAGTCACTGATAGAGAGTAGTTCTGCAGATCATCAGGAAACTCAAAGGAATGGAGCTGGGTTAAAAAGGAAAGAAAAAAGGGAAGTCTAGAAAGATCTAAGGGATATGGGTCAGCACCAAGGGGTTGAGTCCTTAGAGGATATGCATTTAATAAAATAAAATAAAATGAAATGAAATGAAATGAAATGAAATGAAATGAAATGAAACCGGAAACACCATGGTTTCCGTGAACTGAAGATTATTTTAGCCTCATGATTTTACAGAGCCTGAAACCAAATGAAGCATCTAAGGATGATCAATAAGTATTTCTAAATGCAGGTTCAGGATTCATCTTACAGGCTCTTTTGTGATTATGATTTCATTAACTCATTCTGTTCATGTATTCCTAGTCAAACTATAAAGAGAGTGAAAGCTTAGCTGTCCAATCATATGTTAATTTTGTATCAATCCATGAAAACTTCTTTTAAACATCTATAGTTATTATAGCAGTTTGATGAAATGAAAATGTACTTTCTCATTCAAATATGAGAACATTGTAGTGGAAAGTTGTAAGTGTATAAAATTCTCAGGGCATTTTTACATAGTATGTTAAATACCATGTATTTACATAGTATGTGGTATACACTGGCCAGAGTTTCCCAAGTGCAAATGTCTGTGTTTATCCTAAAGACCATATCTGGCTTGCTCAAGATTCCTTATCTCACTTTCAAAATGTACTGTTTTAAGTAGACATAAAATCCCACGACCAAAGAAAGCATTCCAAATATTTCATCCATGTCGAGCACAAGCAAGATCTGCAGAAAAAGATTTTTGCTATAGCTTTTCTTAAACTTATTCATTCTCCTCTTCACCAGAAATTCCACTAGGCTTTTTCTAAAGACCAAATAACTTGCCAGCATACTCAGTCTATTCACTGCTGACAGGACAGGGTTATCCCTCCTGCTGCTGCTGAGATGAATGGGCTACTTCACCACAGCTGCAGGGGTGATTCTGAGTTCAGAACCAAGCCAGAGAATCACATTTGGAATCTGACTTTTAATTTGAATTTGGTTCAGCTGTTCTCTCTCTCTCTCTCTCTCTCTCTCTCTCTCTCTCTCTCTCTCCCCCTTTCTGGTCCCTTTTCCCTTCATACTTCTCTTCATTTCTACATCTGTCCCTTCTCTTTCCTGTGACCACTATTTGGACATGCTTAGCAAAACAGAAGTAATGATGCTAAAAGTACAAGTTTCCACCAGGAAGTAATGGAGAACCTGCCACATGCACTGGTGCTGTGTCACTCTGTGCTCTCTTTATTGCCTAGTATTCTAATCGCTTCCCCTCTCAGGAACAAGGCATCCTGTTAAGCCAACGTCCATAACTCCATTATTCCAAAATGGTGGGATGGAGGTAAAGACAAATGGTTCACACAGTTCGGAATAATAATTACAAATATGTTAAGTTTTTGTTAGAATAAGTATAATGATTAAAAATAATAAGTCATTTACTGTTCAGTCATTCTTTTATTTTAGCATTCATTCATTTACTTGTTCAGCATCATTGAGTGCTAATCTAGCATTACCCTACTTTTGCTAACAGAGCTACCAAAACAGAAAAGATCTCTGCTCTAAAAAGAGAATGTATTAGGAAGAAAGATAAATAGCCAGTAAACAATATATCTTGAAAAAACAATGTAATGCTATAAAAATGGAATACAATGGGACTATGGAGTGGTGCTGTCCAATTTATCATTTGTAATGGAACCAAAACTACTTTGTTGAACACTGAAGTAATTAGTGGAAATTAGTGGTGGAGAAATTAGAAAATGGAAACAGAAAAATGACTCCTGTGATGGGTTGAATATGCTTGACCTAGGGAATGGGACTATTAGAAGCTGTGGCCTTGTTGGAGTGGGTATGGCCTTGTTGAAGTAGGTGTGGGTTTTTGGAGGAAGTGTGTCACTGTGTGTCTTAGTCAGGGTTTCTATTCCTGCACAAACATCATGACCAAGAAGCAAGTTGGGGAGGAAAGGGTTTATTGAGTTTACATTTTCCCCCCTGCTGTTCATCACAAAAGGAAGTCAGGACTGGAACTCAAGCAGGTCAAGGAGCAGGAGCTGATGCAGAGGACAAGGAGGAATGCTGCTTACTGGCTCGCTTGCTTCTCCCGGCTTGCTCAGCCTGCTTTCTTATAGAACCCAAGACTACCAGCGCACAGATGGCACCACCCACAAGGGGCCCTCCTCCCTTGATCACTAATTGAGAAAATGCCTTACAGCTGGATCTCATGGAGGCATTTTCTCAACTGAAATTCCTTTCTCTGTGATAACTCCAGCTTGTGTCAAGTTGACACAAATCCAGCCAGTGCACTGTGGGTGTGGGCTTTAAGACCCAGGTTCTGGCTGCCTGGAGGCCAGTCTTCTCCTAGAAGCCTTCAGATGATTATGTTGAACTCTCAGCTCCTCCTGCACTATGCCTGCTTGGACTCAGCCATGGTCACACCTTGATGATAATGGACTCAACCTCTGAACCTGTAAGCTAGCCCCAATTAAATGTTGTTCTTATAAGAGTTGCCTTGATCCTGGTGTCTGTTCAAAGCAGTAAAACCCTAACTAACTAAGACAATTCCAGATATTTCCTATCCCAGTTGAGAAATCACAATTATCGAAAAAATGGTGGTAGATATGATAAAGAAAAACAAAACCCACTAAAGATTTTTTTTAATGCTATATGAATTCTACTTACTAATGGGCTATTCTAAATAGATCTCCAGGTTACAAGTAAATAAATAAATGATCCTATATTTCATAGAAATCAAGAATTCTGTTTATTTCTATAATTCTAAGATAATGTAAAGTACTATTGTATATGTTTTACCAAATGATCAACCGTGGAAACATACATACTGAACAGGTTATATTTAGGAATATATATATATATATATATATATATATATATATATATATATATGTGTGTGTGTACATATATGCAAATAACAATTAATGAAAAAAGAGGCCATGAATTTTAAAAAGAATAAAGACTGATATACAGAAAAGTTTGGAAGGAAGAAAGGGAAATGGAGAAAAGATGTGATTATATCATGACATCAAAAATAAAATAAAAGGTATAAAAATAAACTAGGATTTTTTAAAATTCCCTATTATGTTTTCCTAGGCAAACAAAGCTAAGAATATTGATCATGATTAGCTGCCAGTAGGGTTGAATGCCAGGCACACTCCAACATTTAAAGATTGATAGAAGCATCCATTCCTTCTGCTTCAATAAAGTTGTCATCAATCTACAAATTTTCAAATGATTAAAAACAATGTACTCTCCTCACATATGACCCTTCTTTTGTCTAACAATTCCTTGTGGGCTAACTGCCTACATACAGGTACTAGGAGATAACACAAAGCACCATAAAGATATGGTCAGTGTCAGAGTACTTTTTATTTGTCTGATGTAACTTATCAGCTCAAAGACTTACTGCTAAGGAAGCTCACCCTTTCTAGTTCTGAACTCTGGCTGGTTGGTTCAACTCAGCTATTCTGGCTCAAAGTCCTCTCCAAGATGACTGATTCAATCTGGCTTCTCTCAGCTTCTCACTGAATTGACCTGCTTGGCTTCGAACAATCTCTGTCAGTTTGTTCTAATCTTCTGGGTCCTTTTTGTTGTCTGGATTCCTCTACCTCTGTGACCTGCACTGAACTGCATTAACTCACTAATGAACTCAACTCCACTGCACTGCACTCACTCTACTGACTCCCAACTGACAGCTGAACTAATCCAACTCCCAACTGATTGAACTCCCAATTCACACAACTGAACTAAATTGACTAAACTCTTCCTGTGCTTCTCTTAAATAGCTTTTCTCCTGAAAGTTGGGTGAATCCCTCTCTGACTCATTCTGTCAAATCTTTCTGATTCATCACTTTGCCTCTCAATTACACATCACTGTTCAGTATTAAGTGTGTGTAGTAAGGGCATGCCTGTATTCTAGCTGGATTACACACACATCTAAGGTCTTTGGATGTTACCAGAACAGTCATAATGCTGGATTAAAATTCCTTTACAGGTTATATTTTTATGTTCTACTAAGATTATTATATTTTTTTATTTTATTCCAAAATTTAGTTGTTGGTAGAAATATGAAATGAGTACCGTGTCCTATACTGAAGAGAAATTTTAATCTCATTTGCTATATATCCCATACATTCTTATATACATCTTATACTGCTGTTGATTTTTTAAATTTAAGGACTTTTGCTATATTTTATTTAGTTTTTGATACTTTATTACTACACTCTCAGGTTTTGATTCAAAATTGTCAATTTAGAGAGTGTTTCCCTTAGACTTTATTTTCTATTTTCTATTTTATTTATTTATATTTCAAATGTTTTACCCTTTCTAGGTTTCCCCTCCAGAAATCCCCTATCCCATGCCCCCTTTTCCTGCTTCTATGAGGGTGTTCTCCCACCCACCCACTCACCCACTCCTGTCTCCCTGCCCTGGCATTCCCCTACACTGGGGCATCAAGCCTTCATAGGACCAAAGGTCTCCCATCCCACTGATGCCAGATAAGACCATCTTCTGTTACATACGAAGCTGGAGCCATGGGTCCCTCCATATGTACTCTTTGGTTGGTGGTTTAGTCCCTGGGAGCTCTGGGAGGTCTGGTTGGTTGATATTATTGTTCTTCCTATCGGGTTGCAAATCCCTTTAGTTCCTTCAGTCCTTTCTCTAACTCCTGTCCCCATGCTGAGTCCAATGGTCAGCTGTGAACATCAACCTCTGTATATTTCAGGCTCTGACAGAGCCTCTCAGGAGACAGTTATATCAGGCTCCTGTCAGCAAGCACTTCTTGGCATCTGCAATAGTGTTTGGGTTTGGTGTTTGTATATGGGATGGATCCCCAGGTGGAGCTGTCTCTGGATGACCTTTTCTTCTGAAGAACTCTGCCCCACAGTTTGTCTCTGAATTTTCTTTAGACAGGAACAATTCTGGGTTAAAAATTTGGAGATGAGTGTGTGGCCACATCCTTCAACTGGGGGCCTAGCTTAACCTCTCTGGATATGGTCTCTACAGGTTCTCTCTCCCATTTGTTGGGTATTTCAGCTAATCTCACCCCTGTTGGGTCCTGGGAGCCTCTTTCTTTCCTGGAATCTGGGACTTGCTGGTGGCTATCCCCAGTTCCCCATCCCCCAGTCAGGAATTTGAACAGAGATGTGTAGACTTTATTTATTATTTTTTTATAAAGAATAACTTTATTCTTTCTGGGGTATACTTTCCGTGTTTGACTAACTAATCTAATTTTTTTTACATTTTAAATTAAATTTTATCACATCACTCCCACATTTTCTGTTCTTCTCTCTGGCCCTTCCCATTTCTCCCCC